>JANEZZ010003038.1:0-368166 GCA_026122225.1 Heloderma charlesbogerti
CATTATGTGATGATTGGCTCTACTGGGATTGAAAAAGCATGAAAAAGAATTTGAGGGTATAAAAGGAACAAACTGAGATTTGTATTCATTCAAAGGAGAACGACAGCACAAGGCATTGCATTTCATTTTTGTTTATTTTTTGCAGTTTCCACGCTACAAAGCACTGGCACATCCTGTCCTTCATGTTTGCCATTCAGGAGATCAACCGGAACCCCAGGCTCTTACCCAACATCACCCTGGGCTACAACATCTACAAGTCCTTCTTTGACGGAAGAGCCACCTCCTACGCCATGCTGCAGCTCCTTGCTGGGGGCGAAAGCGACATTCCACATTACAGCTGTGGGAGGAAGGATCACCTGCTGGCTGTTCTTGAAGGGGCTGAATCGGATCTCTCCCTCCACATTTCCTCCATGTTGAGCAACTACAAAATCCCACAGGTGTGAATGGGGAGCAGAAAGGAGGCCAGGTGCATAGAAAGGGGAGCAGAGCACTGCTTGGGCTCAGCTCTCACTCTTCAGTCCCTGTGCCTCATGGGTATAATGGTTCTCTGGAGTGTGTGGAGGTGAGTCATGGCAGTGGTGGAGCTCTGGGATGGGAGGCCAGGCATCCCTGAGGGCACGGATGTCAGGAGACCACGGAAGCTGTACTAGACATAACATATCATGGCAAAAAAACAGGAACGCGAAGGGCGGCCACCATAGCCACCACCATTTGCATGCGCAGGCACTGCATGCCTGTGAATGCACCTGGCTGGCGGCTCTGTCGAGTAACCATGGAGCAAAGACAGCTGTGTTAGGATTTCTGTACCTCCCTCCAACTGGGAATCATCTTGGAAAAGGTAAGTGACTTTCGTACATCCCTACCGACAACTGCCGAGCTCCTGAATTCTGAACTGTTGCCAGCTTTCAGAGGAGCTTTGAGGGCAGCCCCACATAGAGTGCATGGCAGTAATCCAGTCTTTAGGTTATTAGCACCTGTACCATGGTGAACAAGCTACCCCATCCAGGAGAGGCCGGAGGTGGCGTACCAGCTGAAGTTGGCAAAAGACACTCCAAGCTACATGGGCCACATGGTCCTGCAGGGACGATGGATATAGGACTCCCCCCAGATTACAAACCTGATCTTTGAAGGGGAGTGCAGCCCCATCCAGAAGAGGCAATGGCCCTATCTCCTGGACTTGGGAACCAGTGACCCACAGGGCTTCCGTCCTCTTCCAAATCCCCTCATGACTACTCCCAGTGAATTCATACAGATGTTGAGCAACATTGGGGACAAGATGGTGCCCTGTGGAACCCTGTAACTCAACTGCCAAGGGGTCAAGAAATGGACACCCAACATTACTCCCTCAAATCAGCCCCATAGTTTGAGTGAAACCATTGTAAGCCACGTCTTCCGCTGCCCTTCCCACAGCGTCGATCCAGCAGGAGCCATGGTCCATGGTACCCAAACCAATGAGAGATGGAGCAGAATTAGCAGAGTGGCATTCCCCTGTCCCTCTCTTGATATAGATCATCCAGCAGAGCAACCAAGGCTGATTCGGTCCTGTAACCAGGTCAACACCCAAAGTGGGTTTCTTTGGTTCTCATGTGGCCCCTTCATTGCTTTAATTCTTGAATAAGGCTCCTGTGTGCTCCCCAAACAGAATCTAGAACATAGTTGGGGGCGCGGGTAAATCTACCCTTTTCAGTTTCCTCATGCAAGGCAGTGAGCAGGTCTAACGTTCATTGATTGGTTCCTGAAGTGTATCACTCTACAGTGTTTTGAATGCATGTACAGGACCCCAGTGTTCCTCTTGGGCTGCACCACAAATGAAGCTTGAGATATTTTTGCACTCCCTGTCCACATATTCTGCCTCATACTGACAGGCATTGATTTAGATACTATTTATTCATTCATTCATTCATTCATTCATTTCATTTATATCCTGCCTTTTTTCCTCTTTATGGAACCCAATGCAGGGCACATAATCATCCTTCTATTTTAGCCAAAATTATTTGACCTTCATCCAGAAAATAAACTGATACTAAACTACCGTCTCTGATTTTACTTTGCTCCCTAGATGAGTTATGGCATTGCTACTCCTGTTGCTAATGACAGAAGTCAGTTCCCTTTTGTCTACCGCATGGCCCCGAAGGAAGAAACCCAGTACCCGGGGATCGTCCAGCTGCTCCTGTTCTTCCGATGGACGTGGGTCGGTCTCTTTGCTCCAGACACTGAGAATGGGGAGAGGTTCCTAGGTGCCTTGACACCCCTGATGATCAGAAGTGGAATTTGTGTTGCTTTCTCCAAAAGACTACGACGACATTTCTTAAATTACATATTGCAGATTGACCTTTCTTTCTTGGGGAAAGAAGTGAAGGTAATTGTTTACTATGCGGACTCCCACTATGGCTGTTTTCCGTTGATTTTGCTACAAAGAAGACTCGAAAAGAAACCAACTGGGGCAAAACTCTGGATCACGCCAGCTTTTCAGGACATTAACTTCAACTTGTCTCTTGAAACTTCTCACTTCCATTTCCTCCACGGTTCTTTGTCCTTCATAATGAAGACTAAAATTATGACAAAATATGACTACTATGAGCCAGTCTCCTCTTCTCTGAAACGGTTGTGGGATGAAACTTTTAAGTGTTTCAGTTCAACGCATGTTTTTTCGATGAAAATTTGGACAGGTTGCAGAGAGAAAGAGAATCAGGCAATGCTGCCCCAGGAGGAGATTGAAAGAGCCCTGTCTCAGGACAGCTATGTAATTTATAGCAGCATCCAAGCTGTGGCCCATGCCTTACATGCTGCATATTCATCCCGACCCAAGCAGATGTTGATGGTGGGTGATGGAGAAAGGCAGGAACATCAAAGGCTGCAGCCCTGGCAGGTATTCCCTTTTCCTTTGGCAACACCTCCATAAAGACCCATGATGAAGATGATCAAATGTGGGTTAATTGTTAATTGAACAGATAATTTTTCCCTCTGCATGGCAGTGCAGGCAGGCAGTAGACCCTGTTTTCTGCCACCGTTACATCCTCTAGTAGCTTCCCTCCTCCAAAAATCCCTTACAAATGAAGCCCCAGGCCCATCGAGAACCAGTTGTTGTTGTTTTCTGAAGCACCATCAGGATACAATCTCCTGACTTTGCAGTCAACTTAATGTTTTTGTTGTAGAAGACCCATTGGGATTGATTTCTCTGATCGCGGTCTTATGAAGTGCCCAGTGAGTTTGCAATAACATGCTCCCTCTTACATGTCTTCCGAATATAAACTAGCTGTGGAGGATGGGATATGACCAGGTGGGTGCAGCCTGTGGTAAATAGGGATGTCACAAGCACCCACCTTCATCTGGGAGGCCAGGAGATTCCCCTCACCCAGCCCCTTTGACTCCGCTCGCTGAGCCATGTGGCACTGACAGTAGGGGTGTACGAAACGCCGCTTACCTGGCTCCGCTGGGTTCCACAGGTGGGGGGAGGCGATCTGTTTTTCCCCACGGAATCCTCGACGGGAGCGAGGTGATCCATTCCTTCCCCTGGAATCCTGCCTGGTTGGCTCCACTCTGCGGCCAGGCTGCAAAGCCACCATCCAGGCCAACCCACAGCGGGGCGTCCAGCCACTGCCAGGCTGGTGTAGATGCAAATGGCGTCCTGCATAGGGGATGACTTTTGCATTCCTACACAAGCCCCTGATAGGCTACATAAATATTTATGTAGCCTGTCACAGCTAAAGCAGGGGTGCAAATGGCATAGGGGATGCTATTTGCATCCCTGCTTTAGCCATGATAGGTTATATGAATATTTCCGTATCCTGTGACGGCTAAAGCCGGAACGCAAATGGTGTAGGGGAAGACATTCGCATCCCTGCTTTAGCCGGGATAGGCTATGTAATTATATATGTTCCCTATCATGGGCTGGCATAGGGACACAAATGGCAGCTGCAACGACAGCCGTTTGTGGCCGCAGCAGCCCGGCAGCCATCGGAGCCATCGCCGGACCCAGAGCTGCAGCCAGGTAGGCTCTGTTTCATGGGGCTTTCGTGGGGTGGAGGGGTGGGGGGCTGTGTTCCACCATGGATTCTAGGGGGCCGAATTCACTGGAATTTGCCCCCCCTGGGATCCATGGTGGAATATTCTAACATCCCCAGCTGACAGAGCTGGGTGCTGAGCAGCTGGGAACAGCCCCGAGTTCTCACCACACGCATCCCAACCATTCTCACTCTCTCCTCCTTGCAAGGGGGAGATGGCATGTGTGGCTGGGTTATATACAGTACTGAGGCTTCATCTTGCCCTGTTGGCTGTCAAGGAAGCCTTTACCAGCTGGCATTGTCTGGATGAGGCCTCAGCACACCACCCTCTCTAGCCATCTTCTTCTTGCAAAGAGACAATGGTAATAAGGGATGTACGAAAGTCACTTACATGTTTGCGGATTATTCTTTTGCTGGGGGGGAGATGCTCCATCCCTCTCCCCGAAATTCTGGCTGTTTACGTAGACTAAGATGAGCCAAAATAAGGAAATAAGGTGTTTTTTAAAATTTATCCGTGATAGGCTACGTAAATCTTTACATAGCCTATCATGTTTTTGTTTTGTTTTTTTACTTCGAAATGGCGGCAGCAGCCGGTCGGAAGACTGGCCTCTGCCTCCGCCGCTGCCATGTACTAATGGTGGAACATTAGTACATCCCTAGGATGGTTTGCTTGCTAGGCCCATGTGTGCTGAGGACTCCAGCAGTTAACCCCTGTGGAGGCGGGTGGGGCAGCTCACTTGGATGACCTTGCAAGGCAAGCTGGGAGGCTGGGTGGGGGGCCTTTGGACCTCCCCCATGCCTTGGACAGAGGTGAGGCCATCCATCCCTGATGGATAATGCACATTCCGAGAGGGTATATGAGCTGTGGCATTCCGAGAGGGTATATGAGCTTTTCCACCAATGTTATCTTCATTTTGGTAACCATCCTTTCTCCCTTGTTATCTGGCTATCTTCTTGATGTGTTTTGTGAGCATCCCATCTTCTGTGGCACGAAAAGGGCTCCTGGTGTCCTCCCCAGGGTCCAAAATAGCACTTGGCCATAGAGAAAACCCATGGCAGTTAAAGCATTGCCACAGTGGAAGAGACTCTATCGAGCAGACTCTATGGTCATGGCCTGGAAGTCCTCTGGACCCTGTTGAAACACTGGGGAGTCCGCCAGATGACACGATAAGTCACCTCGGGCCCCTTAACATTTTTGCAGAGGGGTGGTTAGTCGGGGTGGCTTACTATGCATGGGGAATGTGGTTTTCTGCCCCACATGACATGCTTAACCACCAAGGTGAGCAGAGATTCCTTAACCATTACGGCTTAGCATGATGTCTGAACATGCCTGGTATCTTCATTATGAGTAGGAATGGGCAGGTTTTGTTTTAAAACCTCTGCAAATGATCAGGCATCTTTACTTCTGACCTCTGTTCATTGATGGGAAGCACTTTTGTGTACGAGGATTTTGGTCATGTGCCAAGGCGCACTTTGTACTAATGTGCACTTGCACCTACCCCCCCCCCCCGTAAAACAACAACAAAAAAGTCCAGCAACTTTTTCCCTAATCTGTGCAACTTGGGAAAAGTCATCTCTTAAATATGATCCCTTTTGATTTGAATTGATTGCGGATTATTCTGACAACTGCAGTTGTGACTGTGAACAGTCAAAGAATGGCATTGTGAGCTCAGATGGGATGTGCCCTGACCATGGAAGATCACAGCTCAAAGTGATGGGCCTAAGATATGGACTACATTTTCTTGATTTCTATATGTGGGCTGTTTTGTCTGTCATTCTAGCTTCACACTTCCTTACGAGACATCCAGTTTTCTAATGCTTCCATGGGCGGACTCTATCTGGATAAGACTGGGGAACTGGCAGCTGACTTTGATATCGTGAATTGGGTGATGTTTCCCAATGAGTCTCATGCTAGAGTGACTATTGGGAGTGTGGAGAGACAGGCATCTCCAGACCTGAAACTCACCATTAAGCAGGAAGCCATTGCCTGGCCCGGCCATTTTAATGAGGTAGGGGAAAGGATTTGTGTCCTGTTATTGGCCTTATCCCTTAAGCTCTAAGAATATCCATCCTGTCTTGTGTGTGTCCCCCCCCACCGCCAGCTTCTAAACATTTATTTATTTATTTATTTCATTTTATTTCTATACTGACCAATAGCCGAAGCCCTCTGGGTGGTTCAGAAAAATGGAAATCAAACGGCCTGTAATAAAACAATTTTAAATATATAGAACATCCAAACCACAATATAACAATACAACCACAGTAAAACCTAGCAACAGTGCAGGAATTTAAAATACAGGTTTATAACAGCAAAGCTAAAAGTCTAGAAAGCGAAAATGCTAAAATGCCTTGGAAAATAAAAAGGTCTTCACCTGGCACCAGCAGTTATACAATGTAGGTGCCAGGAGAACCTCACTAGGGAGCTCATTCCACAGCCGGGGTGCCACAGCAGAAAAAGCCCTCCTCCTTTTAGTCACCCGCCTCACTTCCTTTGGCAGGGGCTCATGGATAATGGCCTCTGAGGATGATCTCAGGGTCTGGGCAGGAACACATGGGAGGAGGCGATCCTTCAGATAACCTGGCCCCAAGCTGTTAAGGCCTTTAAATGTTACTACCAGCACTTTGAATCAGGGCCGGAAATGGACTGGCAGCCAGTGCAGCTGGAAAAGTACTGGCGTAATATGAGCTCACAAGCCAGTCCCTGTTAACAATCTTGCTGTCCTATTTTGGACCAGCTGAAGTTTCCGGACCATTTTCAAAGGCAGCCCCACGTATAACGCATTGCAGTAATCCAGACGAGAAGTTATCAGAGCATGGATAACTGTAGCTAGGCTATCTCTGTCCAGATAAGGGCGTAGTTGCTATACCAGCCGAAGCTGATAAAAAGTGCTCCGTGCCACTGAGTTCACCTGTGCCTCAAGTGACAGTTCTGGATCCAAGAGCACCCCCAAACTAAGAATGTGATCCTTTGGCGGGAGTGCAACCCCCTCCAGAACAGGTTGAATATCACCTAGCCGGGCAGATGAACAACCCACCAGCAGTATCTCCATCTTGTCTGGGTTGAGTTTCAGTTTATTGGCCCTCATCCAGTCCATTACCGTGCCCAGGCCCCGATTAAGAACAGCCATTGCCTCAGCTGGGTTTGATGAGAAAGAGAGGTAGAGCTGGGGGTCATCCACATATTGATGGCACCTCAGCCCACACCTCCGGATAAGCTCCCCCAGCAGTTTCGTGCAGATGTTAAACAGCATAGGGGATAAAATAGAACCCTGTGAAACCCCATGGCACAATTGCCATGGTGCAGAGCGGTAATCCCCCAGCACCACCTTCTGGAGTCGGCCATCCAAGTAGGAGCAGAACCACTGCAGTGCAGTGCCTCCAACACCAGCCCAGACAATATGTGCAGAAGGATATCATAGTCAATGGCATGGAACGCTGCTGAGATGGTATCTCACTCCCCCGTCCCTCTCAAAGCAGAGGTCATCCCACAGGGTGACCAAGGCAGTTTCCATTCCAAAACCAGGCCTGAAGCCCGGATCTAGATAATCCGTTTCATTCAACAATGCCTGGAGCTGTCCTGCAACCACCCGCTCGATCACCTTGCCCAGGAAGGGATGTTGGCCACTGGCCTATAATTGTTAACATCCTCCAGGTTCGGCTTTTTTAGGAGGGGTCTGATTACCGCCTCTTTTAAAGTGGCCAGCACCACTCCCTCTCTCAAGGAGGAATTTACAACCTCCTGGAGCCAGCTGGACATCCCCTCCTTGTTTGATTTAATAAGCCATGAAGGGAACGGGTCAAGCACACAAATGGTCCATCGGACTTGGCTAGGGATGGATGGAAAACTTACCTTCCGTTCCGTTGTGTTTCTGCTGGGGGGGAGGCGCTCCGTCCCTTCCCCCTGGAATCCTGCCTGGCCGGCTCCACTCTGTGGCCAAGCTGCGGAGCCGCCATCCAGCTCCGGCCGCCCGCAGCCGGACATCCAGCCGCTGGGTAGACTGCAGGGATGCAAATGGTGGCTGCCGTAGCAGCCGCCATTTTCATCCCTATATTTAGCTGTGATAGACCATGTTAGTATGCTAAAAAAGCGTATGAAAATGGCGGCGGCTACGGCCACCGCCATTTGCGTTCCTTATTTTTTGCTGTCTTCGTCTACGGCAGTATTTACATCGACTATTACGGCAAAAAGAAAGGGGAACACAAATAGCTTGCTAGTGGGCTCTTACCTGTGTTCGGTCAGACTCAGCACGAGTTTTCCTCCACCTGCATTCTAGCCATCTCCCTACTTGCTCCACTGCCCTCAGCTCAGTTGTATACCAAGTAGGAATGTACGAAACAACTTTCCGGTTTCGTTTCATGACATCCGTGGTGGCGGGGAGGTGCTTCGTCCCTCCCCCAGATATCCTTGCCAGCTGGCTCCACTCCTCAACGAATCTGAGGAACCACCAGCCGTGGCCGCCCACAGCGACATCCGGCCTCTGCTGGCCTGAGCAGGGACGCAAATGGTGGTTGCTGTAGCCGCCGCCATTTGCATCCCTTTTTCTCACCATGATGGGATACGTAAATATTTACGTAGACTATCATGGGCTCCACAGGGATACATATAGGGTCCCAGCATTAACCGAGATAGGCTATGTAAGTATTTACGTAGCCTATCACGCCAGGTCAAAAAAACTCAAAACAAAACAGTGTACGTAGGCTGTCACGGCAAAAAGATGGGGAACCCAAATAGCGTAGTGGGTGCTATTTGCGTTTCCTTTTTTCCCACCGTAATAGCTGACGTAAATATTTGTGTAGGGTAAAACAGCGGGGGAAAAAAGAAACACAAATGGCACCCACTACACCATTTGCATTCCCCTTTTCTTTGCTGTAATAGCCTACATAAATATTTACGTAGGCTATAACTGTGAAAAATACGGAATGCAAATGGCAGCCACCATAGCCGCCGCCATTTGCGTACACTTTTTTTTTTTGGCTTGCCGTGATAGGCTACGTAAATGCTTACGTAGCCTATCACAGCAGCTTCACAGGATGCAAATGGGGGCCGCTACGGCGGCCCCCATTTGCATCTGCAGCAGCCCGTCCGCAGCCGGAACTCCGGCTGCCGACAGCCCTGAGCAGCAGCTCCACGGAGCCACCATGGAGTGGAGCCGGCCACGGAAGATTCCGGGGGGAGGGAGGGAGTGCTTCCCCCCCCCAAATGAATCCAAGCTGTGAAAAGGTAAGTGACTTTCGTACATCCCTACTATCTCCCCTATCCCATTTATATAGCAGATAATCTGGCTTGGATGTATTGCTTGTCCCTGGCCTTCCGCCCCCAACCATTTGCAGAACGCCATCATCCTATTCAGATGGAGCAAATTGGGAGCAATAGCACAGGAAGATGGACGTTCCTCTAAACTCGAGAAGTACAGAGGTCGGAGAGGAGGCTTGGAGGTGCCAGGTGGGCCTTCCTCTGAAGGCAGTGGAGAGAGGTCTGGTGACCCCACAGTTGACAACTGGGGCAGGGCGGAGAGACAGCACCACACCTGTTTTAAAAGAGATTCCTTGCCTAACACTCAGCTTCAGGGTGCAGATTAAGGTGCTGATCCATTTGAAGCCCTCTAAGATCAGGGTAGCAAAAATTAGGGCCATGCACAGCCCACCCAACCTAATTCAGAGCTCAGTTTAGAGGACTCCAATCGGCATGAACTCACCTCAACCGCCCCTGAAGCTGGGTTGACCCACTTCTCCGGTTCTGAAGCAACATCTAGAGACCCGAAGCAGAAGGGGGAAATCCCCACCGAGAGTGAACCCCACTGTCATTGCCACCCCCACAGAACCCCCACTCCTTACCTGCATCTGTCGGGAGGGCCTGCACCCATTGGCCTCTGCAAGGGGGTCACCTTTCATTTATTTTTTAAAATGGCATTTCGTATTACTGGAAGAAGAAGAGTCACCATTTTGAAAGGAAATGGCAACTCCATCTCAGAGAGTGATGGCTGCATGTGATTCCCTGGAGACCAGGTAAGGAGCGAGGGGCTCACACAGCGGGGTGGGGTTGCTGTCCACATCAGACTGAAGCACCCCCAATGCTCTTCAGAGTGATCCAACCCATATTGGAGTTCTTTGGCCTGATCCTGACCTGCTCCGGAATTGCACTGCATTGCAACGCAACACCCAGACACACTAGGGATTCAGGCTTCAGACTGACGTGGCTAAGAGACCTAGTAAAAATGCCAACTTCCACATGACTCTTGGATATGTTGTCTTAGAGCATCTGATGAGGCCTCCTCCAAGTGGCAAGGCCAGCTGCGATTTGGCTGGTGACAATTGGCAGGAAGTCCTTTTGTGGTGTGGCAACATCCCTGGAGATGTTGGTCTGCCATGAGTTTCAAGCAGGAAGTCCTTTCTGTTTCAAGAGGGCTTTCTATGATTTGAATGGAATTTTCATGTTGTGATCCTTTTGTGTTGAATTGTTGGTTTTTAGGTAGTGCTTTTATTCATTCAATTCCATGTATTCTGTGGGTTGGTACTAGGGATGTATGATAATCCCCTTACCTGGTTCCGCCAAGTTCTGCTGGGGGGGGAGGTGTTCCGTCCCTCCCCCTGGAATCCTCACCAGATTCCAGACTCCCCCCGGAATCCTCAGGTATCCGCGGAGCCGCCGGCTGGCTCCGCCAGCAGCTGGACATCTGGCCGCTGGCTAGCAGGGACGGAAATGGCGGCGGCCATGGGGACCACGGTTTGCGTCCCCGTAGTCAGCTGTGATAGGCTACATAAAGACTTATGTAGCTTATCACGCCGACAAGACTGCAAATGGCGGCGGCGGTAGCCGGTCAGAAAACCCGCTGCCACAGCTGCTGCCGCTGGAGCCACTGCCGGAGCCGCCGCCACCCGGAAGATCCGCCCCAGGTAAGTCTCATGCTGGAGGGGATCCGTGGGTGGCAGGGGGGTGGCAAGCCATTCCTCCACAGATTCCGGGGGGCTGAATGCACTGGCATTTGGCCTCACCGAGATCCGTGGCGGAATTCTCTGCCATCCCTAGTTGGTACAGTGGAGACTTATGGCTCTGATTATGACGGGGCTGTGTATCTATTCTGGGTTTTAGTCAGAACCATCCAGAACTATACAACAGTTATCCAAGGTACTGAACGTATTTGGGGGATATAAATCCATCAGGTACCCCACTCCATAAAATGCCTTTCCGTCTCCAGCTGTGCCATGAGGCCTTCAATCCTTCCTTTGCCTTCTGCCCTGCCAATGAAGATCAAAACAGGGAAAAGGAGAGGGCCTTTCCAATGGTGGTGCCTATCCTCCCGCAAAAAGCTCATCTCTCTTCCCCATCGTTCACCGTTATTGCATGCACATGTCTTGAAGCTTGTCCTTTTATTACTGTTGTTTGGAATTTCTGTTATTCTGGGATTGTCTTTTAGTTTATATCATTGTCGTACCTTTTCCCCTCCAGTTCTTATATTGGCTTGAGTACATGTATGGTATAGGTGGCATAAACTATTTGAAACAAACAGACCAAAAATGTCCATGCCATGTTGTGATGCATAAATAGTGCTTCTCTGAAACAAAGACCTGGGATCACTTCAAAATCACTTAGGGTCACAAGCGCTAGAAACCCTGTTGGGTCCTGTCTAAATTGGAGGACTCATTTCCATAGGCACAAATATTCATAACACTGTTTTCCTGGATGCTCCTTCTCTTTGTTGCTAGACCGTGCCGCATTCCAGATGCACTGAGAGCTGTCGCCATGGATACTACAAGAAGGTCCAAGAAGGAGAGCCACCATGCTGCTATGCTTGCGCTCCATGTGCGGAAGGAACCATCTCCATTCAGGAAGGTAGGCAAGATCAGAAGAATGGGAGTTCCCTAGGGCAACTCCTTGAATGTGCCGAATAGTCTTCACAGCCCTATTTTACTTCTCTCTTACTTTTCTCATAAACACCTTTAGCAAATCATTCCATGAGTAGGTAAGAGGAGAAGGCTTCTTAAGTTACTGTTGCTCCTAGTGTAAAACATCATGGGAATCCCTTATGGTCATTGGCCATTCACTACTGCTCAGCCTGAAATACCTCATGATGCTAGGGATGTATGAATCCCTTACCTTGCTCTGCTGAGGGGCATCTGAGGTGGAGGGGAGAAGCTCATTCCCTCCCACCAGAATCCTCGACGGGGGGGGGAGGCACTCAGTACGTCCTCCTGGAATCTTGCCTGGCAGGCTCTGCTCCGTGGCCAAGCCGCAGAGGCTCCGGCCACCTCCGGCCAGCTCCGACAACCCGCAACCGGATATCCGGCCGCTGGGCAGCCCTGCAGGGATGCAAATGGTGGCTGTCGTAGCCGCTGCCATTTGCGTCCCTGTATTGAGCTGAGATAGGCTACATAAATATTTACGTAGCCGATCATGACAGAAGGAAAATGTCACGCTTTGAAGAGGAGGTAGCGAATGGCTGCTGCAGGACGATCGCCATTCGCAAAGCAGCGTGGACGGGAGCAGGTAAGTGCTCCGTTTCACACGCCTTTTGTGTGTGGGGGGCTTCGTTCCGCGATGGATTTCGGGGGGCCGAATGCACTGGCATTCTTCTAGTATGATCCTTCGCTAAATTCTCTGACATCCCTACATAATGCCCTTCTAGTACATAGCATGATTTTAATGAAGACTTGTCCCATTCGACTGAATGCTAATTTTATTTGTTATTACTTGCTCTTCTACAAGGTTTTATTCTTCTGGTCTGTACATCATTGTGATCATTGCTGTGATGTGCAGTCTCAAAAACATTTTAATTCACACATTAAATATTCATACACCTTTGGAACAGATGCTAAAGACTTTTGGATCTCTGACCCCTACTTGGCTTCAGTTTGTTTTTAATCTCTACCATTAATCCCATGAGGTGAGTGGAAAGAAAAGACGACGGGAGTGAATCTCTGGGGTGCAAAGCAGGGGGGAAGCTGAGTGCACACTCTTCCTGGTACAAATCATGTCCCACAAATAAAACCACTCTGCTTTTTCCATGATTGGGACAGGGCATCATGGACAGACGTGGTGGGCCTTTCTCCATTATACACAGGGAATTGTCTGCACTGTGCTGTGATCCTGTGGCAGGAAAGCTGGGGGTCCCTGACAGAAAAGGGGATGTGAAAATGGTGCAACCCCTACTTTCTGGTGATCAGAGAACTCCCCTGTCAAATGCTGATTCAATCTTCTGTTTTTTTAAAAACCTCTTTAGTAAAACTTGATAAAAAAATAAGAAAGCATTATGGAAGTTTCCTACTCCGGATTTCACAGGTAACCAGAAGTCCCTTGAGCACCATCTTGTGGTAGAAATGTGGGGCATAAGTTGAGTAAATACATAAATCACAAGCCACTCAGCTACCAGGTAGCTTTACATGCCTTACAGGATTATTATGAAGATAAGAACAGGATAACCACACAGACACTTCTTTAGCCCGAACAATGTTAGGATTAATACCCTCACTTTTCCAACCAGGTAGGGAGCTGTGTTTATTCCGAGTTAGCCCATCAATCCGTCTAGCCCACTCTTCTCTGTTCTTATCTGACTGACAACCACTCTGTAATGCCCCAAAGAGATATTACAGTACCTTCCTGGCCCTGCGACTACTAAGGTCCTTAAGGCTTGGTGATGAGGCCATAGACTGATCTGGTCACAAAACAAGTCCTCTGTGAGGGAATGTTTGTCTCTCTTCCTGCCCAACTGCACATTTTTTCTGGAGGTACAGTTGATGTGAATCCTGCTGAACTCACTCTCCGTCTTCTCAGATGCCGACCATTGCATCAAGTGTCCGGAAGATCAGCATCCGAACAAGGACAGAGATCAATGTGTCCCCAAGGAGATAACCTTCCTCACCTATGAAGAACCTTTGGGGATTGTCCTGATTTCCTTTACTCTATTCTTGTCCTTATCCACGGGCTTCGTATTAGGAATCTTCATGAAATACCAAGAAACTCCAATAATCAAGGCCAACAACCGAGACCTGTCCTACATTCTCCTCATTGTCATCATGCTTTCCTTCTTGTCCTCCTTCCTGTTCATAGGGCGACCAAGGAAAGTGACTTGCCTTCTCCGTCAAACAGTCTTCAGCATCATCTTCTCAGTTGCCGTTTCTTCGGTGTTGGCCAAAACCATCACGGTGGTGTTGGCTTTCCTGGCCACCAAACCAGGGAACAGAGTGAAGAGATGGCTGGGGAAGAGTCTTGCAAACTCCATTGTCAGTTCTTGTTCTGGTGTCCAAGTTGTCATCTGCACCATCTGGCTGGGGAGCTCTGCCCCATTCCCTGACTCTGACATGCATTCCCAGCCAGGACAGAACATCCTGCAGTGCAATGAAGGATCTGTTGTCTTCTTTTATACTGCCCTTGGCTACATGGGCTTCTTGGCTGCCGTCTGCTTCACGGTGGCTTTCCTGGCCAGGAAGCTGCCTGGGGCCTTCAATGAAGCCAAACTGATCACCTTCAGCATGTTGGTCTTCTGCAGTGTTTGGCTGTCCTTTGTGCCCTCTTACCTGAGCACCAAGGGGAAATACATGGTGGCCGTGCAGGTCTTCTCCATCTTGGCCTCCAGTGCTGGGCTGTTGGGCTGCATCTTTCTTCCCAAGTGCTACATCATTGTACTGAGACCTGATCTGAATACGAAGGAGCATATCATGTTCAAAACAAACTAGGTCATCTGATCCATAGAAGGAGAGTTGTAGGAGAATATTTGGCGTAGGTTTGGAAGAGATACAGGTTTGGTGAGATCTTAGTTATCAGAGCCTGTTGGTGTGCTTATCGCTTCAGTTGCACAGTTTCGGTGTTTCTGTTACAGGAGACAGGCAACGCTGAGCCTTGGGGCTATCACTCTGCCAGTGACCGCCATCCGCATCTGAGGTAGTGTTGGGGCTGGAACTATACCATACTGACATTGTCCAAATAATGCATCTGTTGAAGGTGTGGCCCTTAACAGCTGCAGTGTACCAGTATTTTGCAGATTGCGTGCACATGGAAAGCCCTGAATGCAAGACATTAAATGGATGTTTGTTACTGGCATTAGTGTATTCTGATTGCTCTGCTTGCTGTGACGGTTTCATGCACTTGTTGTCATAAAGAATTATTCTCAAAGAATGCAGGAGTTTAATTCGGTACTTCCATTTCCTTGCTTCTCATTGTCATCTATGGTCGTCACACATTTACTGCACAGAAATGATGTTTTTGATTGAAGGGAATTGGGTTTTTTGGAAGGGGACAGTCTCCGAAACAGAGGATATTTGACATGGGATAGTCTTGTGCTCAGTTTTTGGTCCTGGGTGATTTAAACTTTAGATCCTGACATTCTCATCCTGAGATTTGGGGCTGCTGCCAGTGGAGGCTGGCAGCTCTGATTTCAGTGGAACTGTGAACCCATCCTGGGTTTCAGACAGAAACCACGTCTTGCAAATATGTTTGCAAATGGCCAGATGTGTGCTCGTGTTCAATTTGCACAACTTCCCCAGTTCGATTTGTGCAAATATCCCTGGAGACTGGATCATCCCCACTTTAGTTTATGGAGGAAAGTTTCACAAATCAGGAGATGGGTACAAAGTTTGGGAAATGTGTGCACATTTCACATTCAGTTGCTGCTTCATTTGCGTGATTTTCCTGTTCCTGCAGAGTGAGCAGACATCATGAACAGGAAAAGTGACAAGCGGTGATACAATATTTGGAATGTCCTAGGAGTCTCGAGTCTCACCCATTCACCCGTCCCTACCAAAGGCAGCCCCACATACTGGAAGTTACCGCAGGCCAAACAGGGTGTAACTTAGGCATGTGTCACTTCGATCAGATCTGGCATCTCTGTAATGGGTGCAGTTGGTACTCTGGCCTCACTCTTGGCCACTGCCCAAGCCTGCATTCATGATCCTGATCTCCAATCCCTGCTCCTTCACAGCAGTTATATTTTTAAAAAAATCTTTGACAGGCCGGCAGAGAGACTTGTGAGTAGGGATGCTGGAGGAATCTGCAATAGAACTAAGTGAGTTCAGATTTTTATGAACCCTACCAGCGAATGGGCTTTTCCCCTGGTGGGTGGATTCCACAGATTTCTGTCAAACCCCTTGAATTACAGCTGAAAGTCCTGACTTTGCTCCCATCTGGTTGTGTTCCTTTTCAACTTCAATGTGGTGGTGTACAGAGGCCAACTGCCAAAACAGTTATCCTTGTTCCAATATTTCTGGCCCTTACTGTATGTTGCAATGGCTGAGAAGGTGGATGAAGGCTGCAGCAGATAACAGACCACCAATTGTCATGATATCCATGCCACTGGATTAGAGCCTTTTCTGTGAAGACTGTGTGTTGATCACTGTGCACTGATCTCCACACATAAAACACATTCACGCACAGGCGTCTTCCAATCTAAACCCAACCAACCTAAAGTCCCATGGTGATTGGTGAAGGGCAATGGGGGCAGGACTGTGAAATCCAGAAGACCCTAATCATGAACTGGCACATGGGCAGCGGATACAGATTCAGTCGTGCTGACTCAAGGACCTAGGCAGTTGAGTAATTCGGCATCTGTATCCATGCCTCAGCAGGCCTATTCAGGATCCACTCTGCTCAACCCGTATGGGGAGGGGGCTAGAAACGGTGCCCTAAACATAGTCTGCCTCATCTTCTCCCTGACTGGGTTACGGCATCCAGTGGGGTCAGCATTTAGCAGTTGCAAAAGACAAACTTTGGAACATGGAATATACTGACACTGCTGGACAATACACATAGTGAACACCCTGAATGCAGGACTGCCATCATTGCAAGGCAGCTGAGTGTCAAGGGCTACTTGGAGGCCTCTTTCAGCCTAATCCAGTAGCCAAGTCCAGACACAGACAAAGGGATTCTTTTCAAAGCTTTATTCCTCTTTTACAACTTAACAACTCTACTGTTAGCAACTAGATATGAGCAGCAGAGTACCTATGCCCTAAGTTGGAACAGTTGGTCCCCATTTAAAGGGAATCACTGGCAGACCCTGAACATATGGGCTTGGGATAGTCCCTCCCCTTTTCCCTTGGATCCACAGGGCACAGCCGTTGTTTGTGCGCCAACCAGGCACTACACCTCCTTTCTGCGCCCTCCGTTTGGCTCCGCTCCCTGCGTCGGCGTCGCACATCCAGCAAGTCTGCTTCCCATGCTCTGTCACTCCCAGGACTGCTATCTAAGCTAGGAATGCCGGTGGGAGGAATCTCTGTCAGCTGTTGGCCCTGGGAAGGATGAGCACGCTCCTCTCCCGGGAGCGGCTGCTCTTCCTCAGAATCAGAACTACTCTGGGATTCTATCGGCTCAGTGTCCACCCTGACATCATCCCCGCTCCCATGAGGCCCCCCCTCATGCTCCTCCCCTGGGGCCCTGGGTTTGTGGGGGTACAGCTGGTGGAAGCGCCTCAGCAGCAATGGCGCATGCACATTTTCCGTGGGTTCCCAGGATCGCTCATCAGGCCCGTAGCCTTTCCAGTCCACCAGATATTGCAGGCAGCAGCGAGAAAGGCGGGAGTCCAGAATCTCCGCGACCTCAAACTCCTCCTCCCCTTCTACCATCACTGGTGGTGGTGGGGAGCCGACTGCCTGATGAGGGTTGCCAGAAACCGGGGGGACAGCAAGGACCAATTAAAAACAGGATGGATCTTCATGGAGGGGGGGAGAGCCAGGCAAAAAGCAACAGGGTTAATCTGGGCTGTAATCTGGAAAGGCCCCGTGAGGCGAGGCTTGAGCTTCCTTGCGGGCGAGTGAGAGGGGAGGTAGTGGGTGGACAAGCAAACCCAGTCCCCCGGTTGCAAAGATGGACCTGGCTGGTGCTGCCGGTCTGCAGAGGCCTTGTAGGCTGTCTTGGCTTGCTCGAGGGAGTCCCGTAAGAGGTGGTGTACCGCTCGCAACTCCTCTAAAAAGTCATGGGCCACCGGCACCAAAGAGAGAGCTAGGGTGGACGGGAAAGCCTTGGGGTGGTAACCAAAATGGGCAAAAAAAGGAGGTTGGTGGGTGGAAGCATGGCAGGCATTGTTAGAAGCACATTCTGTGAGTGGCAGCAAGGAAAACCAGTCATCTTCAGTCATCTTGCTGGTAATTGACATAACAGCACAGATATTGCTCCAGAATTGCATTGGTGCACTCGGTCTGACTGTCCGTCTGTGGATGACAGACGGAGGAAAGACGGAGCGTCACATGGAGCAACGCAAGTAGCTCCCTCCAGAAATGGGCAGTGAATTGGGCCCCCCTATCTGAAATGAGACCCTCAGGCCATCCATGGAGGTGGAAAACATGCGCCAAGAACACCTCTGCCATCTCCCTGGCTGTGGGCAACCCAGAGCAGGGGATGAAATGGGCCATCTTAGAAAACAAATCCACCACCACCATAATGGTGGTCTTGCCATGTGAGGGAGGCAAGTCAGTGATAAAGTCAAGGGAGAACATTTTCCCTGGTCCTGAGAGGGTAGGCAGGGGGTGAATTAAGCCTGTGTGCTTGCCTGAGGGAGCCTTCGCCTGCTGGCAGGTTGGGCAGGAGGCGACATAGGACTCGACGTCCCAACACACACAAGGCCACCAATAATCCCTTGTCACTCCATGCAGGGTCTTGGTGATGCCAAAATGCCCAGCTATGGGGGAGTCATGGCACTGATGGAGGACCTTCTCATGGAAGGGTCTAGAATGCACATAGATCTGGCGGGAATGGTAAAGCAGGCCACCTTGCAAAGAGAAGGGGGTAGAGTGGGGGGGCAGAGGCTAGCCCCAATTCCTCCACCTTTGTGCGAACAAAAGCATCCTGAGGCTGTGCAGAGAGAAAGAGCTCCTCCCAAGAATGAGGCACCGCAGCTGCCTCCAGGCCTTGGGGGGGAAGAATCAGAGAAGGGGGGGATTTTCCTCACTCCCTGGCTGGAGGTCAGGCTTATGAGAAAGAGCATCTGCTTGTAGGTTGTCGGAGGCTATAACATGGCAAATCTTAAGGTGGAACCGAGAAAAAAAAGCAACCACCTAATCTGCCTCTGGTTTAAGGCATGGGCTGTCTGAAGATGTTCCAGGTTGTGATGGTCGGTTCTAACTTCGACTGGGTGCTGTGCCCCCTCCAGGAGATGACGTCAGGTCTCCAAAGCGGACTTGATGGCCAATAGTTCCTTCTCCCAAATGGTATAATTCCTCTCAGACATGTTCAGCTTCCTCGAGTGGTAGGCGCAGGGTTGCAGCCCGCCACCCTCCTGATCTGGCTGAAAGAGCACCACCCGCACCATAAAGTCAGAGGCATCAGTCTGAACTACAAAAGGCTTCCTTGGGTCGGGATGTAACAGGATCGGCTCAGAACTAAAAAGCTTCTTAAGTTCCTCGAAAGCCTGTTGTGCCGATGCCATCCAATGAAAAGGAGATTTCTTGCCCTTAAGGAGGTCCTTGAGAGGAGAAGTCAGCTGAGAAAACCTGGGCAGGAACTTTCTGTAAAAAATGGGAGGAGGGAAATCCTGGCCCCCGGCACCCCGCTGGGTCTGCCGGCGCCCCTCAGCCGACTATCTATCTGAAGGCAGGTCTGGATGAGGACCTCCAAAGTAGGCGGGCTGGGCATGCGCGCCAACTCATCTAAGATCTCGTTGTTCAAACCATCCAAAAACTGAGCCACTAGCGCAGCATCATTCCACTGTAAATCCTGCATCAGTAAGCGAAAGGTTGTCGCGTATCTGGAAACTGAGTCCTTGCCCTGCCGGAGGCAGTGAATCTCCCGAGAAGCCGTCTGCATGTGCAGAGGGTCAACAAAAAAATGGGCCATGGCTGTCATGAAGCCTTGATAGTCCCCGAGCAGGGGGTCATTAGTGAGCAGGAGCCCCGAAGCCCATCTAGCCGCCATGCCTGACAGTAGTTTAATGATGAAACCCAAACGAACCTGTTCCGTCTGGAAATCCTCAGGCCAAAGACACATGTACAGCTCTGATTGGGCCCTGAAAATCTGAAAAAATCCTTTCTCACCAGAAAACTTCTCTGGCAAAGCCACCGGGCACTTGCAACGGGAGGGAATCAGAGGTGGATGGGGTTGAACCGCAGCCTGTAGATTTTGCATGGCAGCCATCAGTTGAGCCATCTGATCATGGAGCATCTGGTTCCCTTGTGCTAGAGCTTGCACTGCCGGGTCCCCAGCACCCTCCATAAGGCAATAGGAGAAGAGAGAGAGAAAGAGGAACAGGGCCCAAGCTGTCAAGGGCACCTTGGAGGCCTCTCTCAGTCTAATCCAGTAGCCAAGTCCAGACACAGACAAAGGGATTCTTTTCAAAGCTTTATTCCTCTTTTACAACTTAACGCTACTGTTAGCAACTAGATCTGAGCAGCACAGTACCTATGCCCTAAGCTGGAACAGTTGGTCCCCATTTGAAAGGGAATCACGGGCAGACCCTGAACTTATGGGCTAGGGATAGTGCCTCCCCTTTTCCCTTGGATCCTCTGGGCGCAACTGTTGTTTGCATGCCAACCAGGCCTTATGCCTCCTTTCCCCACCCTCCATTTGGCACCGCTCCTTGCGTCGGAGTCACGCATCCAGCAAGTCTGCTTCCCGCGCTCTGTCACTCCCAGGACTGCTATCTAAGCTGGAATGCTTGTGGGAGGAATCTCCATCAGCGGTTGGCCCTGGGAAAGAGGAGCGCACTCCTCTCCCAGGAGCAGCTCCTCTACCTCAGAATCAGAACTACTCTGGGGTTCTATGGGATCAGTGTACACCCTGACACTGAGACGTTTTAAGATTGACATAGCAGCACTCCAAGAAACTCGAAGAGCAGGAGAAGGATAACTGAAGGAAGAAAAAGGAGGTTACACCTTCTTCTGGAAAGGACTGCCTGAACAAGAACAACGAATACATGGAGTAGGCTTTGATATTAAAAATGATGTTACGAAGCTCTTGTCAGAAGTTCCTACTGCTGGCATTAACGAACGACTCTCAACCCTTCGAATAAAACTCACCCCAAACCAGCAGGAAACTATTCTAAGTGCCTATGCACCATCATTAGATGCTGATGAAGACATCAAAGAAAAATGTTACTCCCAACTGGACACCATCTTATCAGAGATACCTAAGGAGGATAAAATCCTCCTCCTGGGCAATTTTTATGCAAGAGTTGGGCGTGGTTTTGATTTGTGGCCAGGGACCATTGGGAAGGAAGGAGTCAGCAATAGAAACCAGAATGGAATTCGACTTCTGACTAAATGTAGAGAGAATAATCTCATCATTGCCAATGCACTTTTTGGTCTGAAAAATAAATTTAAAACATCATGGAAGCACCCCTGGTCGAAGCACTGGTATCTTCTAGATTATGTAATTGTCCATGCCAGAGACCGCTGTGATGTACTCTTCACTACAGCCATGATGGATGCGGACGACTGCTGGACAGACGACTGATTAATTTGTTCCATGATGAACATGAAGATTGTCCCTCAACATAGGCTCCAGGGAAGAAAACCAAGGTGTAAAATGAACCCCCAAGCCCTTCCAGACCCTGTTAAGTGAGCCTGCTTTCAAACAACCCTCAAGGAACATCTGCCTATGGAAACCCCTGAAAATGTCGAGGAACACTGGAATAAACTGAGGACTTCCAATTCGCAGCCTGTGAACAAACTATTGGATACCAAACTAAGAAACATCAGGACTGGTTTGATGAGAATGGTAGGGAGATTGAACATATTATTGATAAGAAAAGGAAAGCTTTCCAAATATGGCAAAAGGACATCAACTGTGCCGCTAAGAAAAAAACCTATGTCAGTGCAAAGGCTGTGGTCCAAAGAAGAACTAGAGAACATAAGAACACCTGGTAGATAAAGAAAGCTCAAGAAATCAAGCATTTTGCAGATGCCCATGACTCACAGGGCTTTTTTCATGCCGCAAAGGCCACTTACAGACCAACAAACTAGCTGCCTCTTACAGTCTACTCCTATAGCCAACTCAAGACACAGACAAAAGGATTCTTTTCAAGGCTTTAATCCTTTTACAATTTAATGACTCTTGCAGATGCTAATCACCAGTGACTAAGCAAGGAACAGCACTGGGGAAAGATAGCAGAGTAGCCTACGCTCCAGGTTAGGCAGTTGGCCCCCGTTTGAAGGACAATCACGGGAAGACCCTGAACTTATGGGCTAGGGAGAGATCCTCTCTCTTTCCCTTGGGTCCTCGGGATGCGACCGTTGCTTGCGCGCAAAATGAGC
This sequence comes from Heloderma charlesbogerti, assembly GCA_026122225.1. Classification (NCBI taxonomy): domain Eukaryota; kingdom Metazoa; phylum Chordata; class Lepidosauria; order Squamata; family Helodermatidae; genus Heloderma; species Heloderma charlesbogerti. The sequence continues at coordinate 22,173 of JANEZZ010003038.1, forward strand.
GCTATGCCTCCTTTCCGCGTCCTCCATTGGCCTCGCGTGCCCAGCAACCCCCCCACAGCACTCTCTCACTGCCAGCGTCACTATCTATCCCAGGAGTGCTGGCAGGAGGAATCTCTGCCAGCTGCTGTGCCTGTGAGAGATAAGCGAGCTCCTCTCCCACCGATTGCGGTTCCTCCTCAGAATCAGAACTGCTCTGGGGTTCTATCGGCTCAGTTTCCACCCTGACAGATGCGTCATTGTGCCGATCTTATTCGCTATCTTCATCGCTATGATTCTACACCTCGTTGAAGGGAAATTTCCCACTTGTGTAGAAATCATACATAGAACAGATGGAAAAGTTTTAATCTCAGTAGGCTGAAAGCAAAAAGTAAGGTAATTACATCCTGTGTCTTAGAACATCAATATGCTGAAGATAACATAATCTGCGCACATTCAAAGGAAGATCTCCAAACTATCCTAAACATCTTTGCAGACGCATATGAACAGCTCGGCCTCTTGCTTAACATCAAAAAACCCCAAAGTGCTTTACCAGCAAGCACAAACCAACCCCTCTTTAGCGCCATCAGTCCAGCTTAACACTGTAATGCTGGAAAATGTTGACCACCTTTCTTATCTTTAGTAGACCACCTCCCACCTCTGCCTTCGGGTCAGAGAGGGATGTCGTTGTAAAGACACTGCAGCCTCGATCTTGCAAGACTTTTCTCACGTCTCCTGATTAGCTGGCTGTGGAGGTGAAAGGAACCGTAACAAAGGAGGAGCAGCAGGAGGGAGGCAGAACCAGAATGACACCGTTGCTGCTGCTGTTGTTGCTTCTGCTTCCTTATGCGGCCGGTCAGCTGGAGAAGACAGACTGCCTGACCACTCAGAAGAAAGAGCAAGAGTTAGGGTCCTATTATTATCGACCAGGAGACTACCTCATCAGTGGAGTCCTGTCTTCACAGTCTTTCATGTGCAACGAACCATACGTTTTCTCTGAGTCCCCTTTAACCAGGGTTGTCACGTAAGTGATGCTGATGATGTAATGCTTCCAAACCCGCACTCCGGTTGTCCCCATTTATGGGAGACTGTCCATCTTTTCTGGTATCTCTGGTCATCCCTGATAAATTGCTCTCCTGACTTTTCCCACTCTGCACTTTTTGAAGAAGAATTCAGAGCTTCATTAAAGTGAAGGCATCATTTAGTTCAGTACGCTCATGTATGACTGGATCCATGGGGTTCCCTTGCATTGTTTCAGCCAAAAGAACCAGCAGCATTTTTGATAGTAAATGCTGAGATAAGACACAGGCTGGAGCTGGGGAGGTTCTTTCTTGGGAGTGGTCCAAATGCAAATGTCCGCGCAGAGGTTCTCTCTCCAGAATAATTACAAGACCATCGTTGTGGCCCTTTCATAAGGGTGAGCAACTTTCTTCCTCATCCACTACAGTACGTGCCTGTAAATCCTACTGCACTCTGTGGGATTTACTTCTGAAGAAGCCAAGTGTGTGTGTGTGTGTGTGTGTGTTTATGTAATGGGCGTTAGACCCACTCAAGATAAAACACAAGAGATAATATCAGGACATAGGGATACAGTTTCTTCAGTTTAGCTCATACGATCAGCTCAGTGCTCATATGCATGATGATTAGAAAATAATTAGCCACATCTTTGGTGAGGTATCTGACTTTTCCCAGGACAGTGAATGACCAATCTTTCCTCAGAATGCCCTGGGAAGTTAGTCAGCAGAGTATACAGCATACGGACTCTCAAATCAGAATAAAATTACAATAAAAGAGTCCTTGGGTCAGAGTTTCAGGGACTCCTGCCTTACACAGACACGATCTGCTTTGGAAGGGAGTTTCCCCAAACCTCCCCTGAAATGCTGCCGCTGGTCAAAGATTAAGTCTTGCACAAATGAATGCTTGATGGCCATGTTTATTCTGAGGAGACATCAAAGAAGAGGGTGAAGTACCAGAACTAGGCAGCATCACATGGGGTCGCGGGGGAACAGGTTCTGCTGGGCAGGAGTGTAGTTCCTGTCACTCAGTATCATCAAGTCTCTGAATCAAGACTGCAGAAGCCTGTGGTTTCTCCCGCGTTAGCAGAGATTCAAGCCAGCCACCAGTTGAGTTCATTTTGTGTTCTGTGCATAGATTCCCTATAATGGAGAAAAGGCTTCTGGGATGGCAATGGACCAAAGCCCTTGGTTATCTTTTTGGTGATCTGTTCATTTAGGTTATTAGAAATAGGAGAATTAAGAATCTGTATAATGTGTCTCCAATTTTTGTTCATCTATATCCGTTTATATCAAATATACGGTGGCAGATCATTGGCACCGAGCTAAGCCTCTTGCATTATGAATAGATATAGAATCATAGAATCATAGAATAGTAGGGTTGGAAGGGGCCTACAAGAACATCAAGTCCAACCCCCTGCTCAGTGCAGGAATCCAAGTCAGAGCATCACTGAGAAATGGCTGTCCAGCCTCGTCTTGAAGGCATCCAGTGTGGGAGAGCCGATTCTGTAGCCAACTGTGGATCCACCGGATCGTTGTTTCATCTAGCCCACTTTGAGCCAGTTTGCTCATCAGGAGATCATGGGGCACTTTGTCGAAAGCTTTGCTGAAGTCGAGGTATATGATGTCTACAGCATTCCCACCATCTACAATGGAAGTTACTTGATCAAAAAATGAGATCAGATTTGTCTGGCAGGACTTGTTTTTGACAAATCCACGTTGGCTTCGAGTAATCACGGCATTGTTGTCAAGGTGCTTCCAGATGGATTCCTTTATCATCTGCTCCAGAATTTTCCCAGGGATTGATGTCAGACTGACTGGTCTGTAGTTCCCAGGTTCCTCCTTTTTACCCTTTTTGAAGATTGGAACAATGTTAGCCCTCCTCCAGTCATCTGGCACTACCCCGTCTTCCATGATTTCTCAAAGAGAATAGACAGAGGTTCTGAGTGTTCTTCTGCCAGTTCCTTGATTACTCTAGGGTGCAGTTCATCTGGCCCTGGAGATTTGAACTCATTCAAAGGAATTAGGTGTTCCTTGACCATATGCCCATCGATCTCAAGCTGCAATCCTGCCCCTTCAGCCTGTACTTCGCCTTTGCCAGGGGGTCATAGACCCTCTTTTGGGAGAAGACTGAGCCAAAGTAGGAATTGAGCACCTCTGCCTTTTCTTTGTCATCTGTTATCGTTTTGCCATCCTTATCTAATAGCTGAACCACCATTTCTTTCCTCTGCCTTTTACTATGCACATAGCTGAAGAAAGCCTTTTTGTTGTTTTTAGCATCCCTTGCTAACCTCAGCTCATTCTCAGCTTTAGCCTTCCTGACATCATCCCTGCAATTCTGTGCTATCTGCCTGTACTCTTCCTTTGCTACTTGGCCTTCTTTCCACTTCCTATATGTGTCCTTTTTTTGTTTTCAGGTCATCCTTAAGCTTTTTGTGAAGCCACATTGGCTTCTTCTGTTGTCTTCCACCTTTTCTTCTTGTTGGAGTTGTTTGTGATTGTGCCTTGGGAATTTCCTTTTCTAAAAGCTCCCACCCATCTTGGACTCCTTTTGTCATTAGCGTCACTTGCCATGGGACCTTACTGACCATTGTTCTGAATTTATTCATACCAGCTTTCCGAAAATCCGGGGCACGCATCTGACTACACTCAGCTTTTGCTTCCCTTAGAACCAAGAACTCAAGTACAACATAGTCACTTTCCCCCAGAGTTCCTCTAACTGCTACTTTATCCACGAAGTCATCTCTGTTGGTTAGGATCAAGTCAAGGATAGCCGATCCTCTACTTCCTTCCTCTACTTTCTGTAGGAGGAAGTTATCCACCACTCTCTCTTTAGATTTCTTTTTCTTCACCCCTCCTCACCCCAAATATAAAGTGGCTTAAGACTATTAACATCCTTCATGCTATTAAGGAGTATTTAATATTCCAGAAAGGCTGAGATGTTGGTGTGGAAATTCTTTTCTATTTGAATGCTGTCTTAAAATGGGGTAAAAACCTTGAAATGCCTTATCGTTTTCTGAGGCAGAGTATATTCTACACCTTCTTCCTTCCTAAGAGGACAAACTGTTTTCCAAGAGACACTGTACAAACAGGAGAAATCATCCTCCCAAGTAGCCCATGTAACTCAAGTGGGAAAAACATCCAGACAAGATCTGTCAAACTGCAGGAGCTTGCCTATCAAAATTAAACCTCCTAGAAAAAAGCAATTTCTGACCAGTTCTACTTCAAACATGCCACAGGCCATCCTCAAATACACTTCTCCTCCACTATGAAGATTCAGCCTGGTCTGTTGAGGCATTTTCTCAATATAAGAAATAGAATCTACCCTCCCCCCACCTCTGGTTATAAGAGAATATGATACCCCAATTTTCTCCCCCACAACTGGGATGCCACAGGAGAAAAGGCTCTTGTCATAGTAGCCACCCACCTTGCTTCCTTTGGAGGGGGCTGTTAGATAAAAATTTCTTGCTTCCAGTTTAGAAGAAAAGGCTGCCAGGGAGGCAGCAGTGGATCCAACACTATTTTATTGAAACATTTTGCAAAATGGGTGCAGAGCAGTCTGGACCCCGAGACACGTGTGCAAAAGCTTTTCATACCATATCACTTCTATTGTTCTTGCCAGTAACCAATAAAACAGTCAGTACATCAGCTTATCAAGTCAATAGCCAATAAACAGTCAGTATCAGCTTACCAAGCCATTAGTCATTAGCGCGTCACTGTGGTTCCCTTCTTGCTCCGCCTACATTTTTCCCGCCACTCGGGTTCCTACGTAACTGAGGCGCCAACGGTTATGGAGTCTCTTTTTCTAACAATTCCCTCCTTTAAGTCTTTACTCACGTCTTAAAGTGTTTAAAACGGAGCCTCTTTATTGGTACAATAAAGCAAGAGCATCTGTTTTGACAGAGCGGTTTCTATCCATCGCTGGGATTAGCCTCTGACGCAGGGGATAATGCAACAACTAAATAATACTGACTCTCTTACCATCACGACAAGTGAGATAAGGATTGAAGCTGCTAGGTGTTTCTATTTTCCAAACCACTTTTCTAGCCAGGCAGTCAGGGGGTTGTTAATCCCTGAATTCTCGACTAACTCCGCAGATAAGGTGGTGAGACCTTGTAATGCTTTTGTTACTGTGCCGTCTGGGGCAGTGTTGTTAGGGATGAAGGTGCAACACGGCCCACCTAACATAACGCATACCCCTCCTCTTTCTGCTAACATCATATCAAGAACACGCCGATTTTCTCAGGCCATTTGGCTAGTGGCATCTCGCTGCTCAGCCAATCCTTTTACAGCATCACGGGTATAATTTATAAATCTTTGTGATTATAATAAATGTAATTGATCCAATCTACATTTTTGTTAATGGTTGCCCACCAAAACAGGAGAGACTCAAATCCTGCAGCAATTTGATTTCTCCCTTTGAACTAATCTGGCACTCCCCTTGGCACCCCTATAGAGTCAATGTATATTCGATTATCAAAAGGGGTTACCAACCGTTTCTGTCGGGGTTGGCTAGTCTCCCTTGTTGGATGAAATGCGATTGGAACGGGGACTGCCAACTGGACCAGTCTACAAACTCCTGACCAATTAAAGGGCAATACTTCATACAACTCTAGACCACCGCAATACCACCAGAGTCAGCCCGTGGGATTGGGAGGGAGTCATTTTTAAAGCTAGTGGAATTAACACCTCTCCATTTGTTTGTCAGGTTCCCTACAGGCTCCCCTCCCCCTATAAGATTTTGGGATATACATCCAGTATGGTTTCTTTGTTGCACAAAAGCGAAAGGGGGTATAACACGATTTTCTAATTTGAGGGGAGGGTACAACTTATTGAGAGTCTGGCACTCCTCCTCTCCCCATGCGTTAGGGCACTAGAACAAATGGATCACACAGGTGAGGAGGGAGGGAGTGTCTCATCCCAGAGGAAAAGGCAGTACCCTAGCTACCGATTTCCCTGCAGCACAAATAAAACAGTCAGACTTATTTAAGGAATTCGCGGTGTACTTTACCCATTCTAGCCACACATTATCAGTTTCTTCTGTTATTGGGACCCCTAATCTGGCTTTCCAGGGGCGCTTCTCTATCTCTGGGATCTTTATTAAGGGGGCAGACATGGGGCTACAGGGGTTAGCCTGGCTTGCTGTACAACTTGCTTAATGGTCTGATGGACCCGCGGCGGGCTCCATCGATCTAATCCCCACTGCCCTCCCTTAGTGAGGCAGACTTTGGCCCCTTGTGGTAATTGGCTTTTCCGAGTACCAGTATAATAGGTGTAGGGTTTGGTTAATTGTATCTCAAAAACCTTCTTTCCTAAGCAAGTGATAGACTTCATGGATTTGTAGTATTCTGTCCCTAGAGAAGTTCTGAAGACTGTGTTTCCCCCTTCTTGGCAACAAGATTGTTTTGATCCCATTACTCCATAGGTAAGCAATGTTAGGATCCACAGCCACTTCATTTTAGCAAGAGTAGCTATTCTATCAAGCCCGATTAAGTCGGATCTTGGCCTTTCTTAGGTGCTGGGATTTATAGACAAGAGGCAACTGTGGCTCCTGGGTGGCTTCTTCACCTGTGTCCCTGGCAGCTTCCTGGGGGGTGCCAGCCAGCAGAGGACCGTTGCCCGTGTCCTCCTGTTCTCTCCGGGTGACAGGAGGAGGCGGGGTCATCTAAATGGCTTCAACCGGCTGCAATGTGTCCATTTGCTAGAACCTACAAGTTTTACACATGAATGACTGATTGGTCCCACTAGGTAGGGTCCTTCTCACTCCTCCTTTAAAGCTTCTTTATTCCACTTTTTCAGCAATACTTCATCTCCCCGTTGGAATCCAAAAGCTTTTTATACCATATCACTTCGATTGTTCTTGCCAGTAACCAATGAAACAGTCAGTACATCAGCTTATCAAGTCAATAGCCAATAAACAGTCAGTATCAGCTTACCAAGCCATTAGTCATGAGCGCGTCAGTATGGTTCCCTTCTTGCTCCGCCTACACATTTCCCGCCACTCGGGCTCCTATGTAACTGAGGCGCCAACGGTTATGGAGTCTCTTTTTCTAACAGGGGCTTCTGCAGTCAGACTGCTAAAGCTGATCTCAGGCTCTGGGCAAGTGTATATGGGAGGAGATGATCCTTCAGGTAGCAAGGGGGGTGCTGGGGGGGCAGATTCAGCATTCGGGGCACCAAGCTGAGCTGAGGAGCTGTGTTTTTTGAATATCCTGTCTGCAGTGAGCTAAGATGGCAAAAGCAAGTGTCCGTAACCCTCCTTTCAAGGTTCTGCAGGCTGTGTGAGTACCAATGGAAAAATGCTCTTCCTTCAAGGAGCATTGAAGAGTGCTTCGTTTTCAGTTTCCACTTTGATGTGATTTCCAGTGAGTAAAAGTGAGTGGGACACTGCTTTTCTTTGAGGCAATGTTCCCGAGCACGTAACACTTCAAATACTGTATACATTATAAGGACTATATAAGTAATAACAAAAGAATAGTTATTTTTATTCATACATACTGAAACAGCATGGATAAGAGGGCACAGTTAATCTATGACATCCCCTCCCCATATTACTCACATCTCTATGATACTCTGTGGGTGATACTGAGTAACAAAAGCTTGGAAAGCTAAAAGAGAAGTGATTTAAAGATAATTTTGGGCAAAGGAGAGAGTGAAGCTGAACTCAAACCAGAAGTGAAATCCCTTGAAACACATAGAACTATAAAGGCAGGAAGACGGAGACCCGGAGACCCGTGCATGCGCATGCCACACACACGGGCGCACACAGAAGACCTGAAATTAGCATTTCTTCAAAGCATTTAGTTACTTTTAAATATGCCAGCCTACTTTACTATCTTTTCATTGGTCAGTACATACTCGCTACATGTCCCTCCAGCCATTTTTTAACAGTCAATATCCCTGGCAAATTGGGGAACTTATTTTTTTTAATGGCTGTTGCCATTTTGATCTCCCTCTCAAACACCAGAAAACATGGCGTGATGCAGAAAACAAAATGAAAACAAGGCCTACAATGGTGGCTAATGACTTGCATACATGTTAAAAAGGGTTATTTAAAAAAAAAAAATCCACCATTCCCAACACAGGAGGAATAGGAAATCATCAATGTTTTAGACTTAAAAAAAAGTTGTTGTTTTTTTCTTCACAAACTCCGATCCAAACAAGGTCACTGAAACATACTTCCCAAGTCACTTTGGACAGAGAGAGGGGTTTGTTTGCTTGCTTGCTTTTTCTCTTTACAGCACTGTTTCTCTCTCCATAATTCACCAGTAGACCTTGAAATTTCATTGCATGTAAATGCAACACTTCTTCTGGCACCTGTAATTTTCAAAAACATTGGTGAAACCATTCTGAATGATACCCCACCCCTATTAGGATTCTACATGACAGAATGATTTTTTTTACTGAGAAGCCTTAACAAAAGAGACGTGTGTGTGTGTGTGTGTGGGAGAGAGAGAGAGAGAGAGAGAGAGAGAGAGAGAGAGAGAGAGAGAGAGAGAGATTACCTATCTAAGTATAGTCAGACAGACACCTATCTCCTTGATCCTTGCAATCTGCCAACATCCCCTCTCAAGGAATGTGGTGCAAATATCTCCATCTTTCCTTTCATCAAGTAAATGGACACTCAATTACCTTGCAACACAGGTATGCTTGCTGCCCCCTATGAATGTCCAAAGCATTATGTGATGATTGGCTCTTCTGGGATTGAAAAGGCATAAAAAAGAATTTGGGGGTATAAAAGAATGAAAGTGTGATTTGTTTTCGTTCAATGGAGAACGGCAATATGAGATGTTGAATTTATTTATTTATTTATTTATTTATTTATTTATTTTGCAGTTTCCAAACTACATGGTACTGGCACATCCTGTATTTCATGTTTGCCATTCAGGAGATCAACCGGAAACCCAGGCTCTTACCCAGCGTCACCCTGGGCTACAACATCTACAAGTCCTTCTTCGACGGAAGAGCCACCTCCTATGCCATGCTGCAACTCCTTGCTGGGGGCGAAAGCGACATTACAGCTGCAGGAGGAAGGATCACCTGCTGGCTGCTCTTGAAGGGGCTGAATCGGACCTCTCCCTCCACAGTTCCTCCATGTCGAGCATCTACAAAATCCCACAGGTGTGAATGGGGAGCGGACAGGAGGCCAGGTGCATGGAAGGGAGAGCTGAGCACTGCTTGGGCTCAGCTCTCGCTCTTCAGTCCCTGTGCCTCCTGGGCATAATGGTTCTCTGCAATTTGTGTTGGAGGTGAGTCATGGCAGTGGTGGAGCTCTGGGATGGGTGGCAAGGCAGCTCTGGGGGCAGGGATGGCAGGAGACCACGGAACCTGTACTGGACAGCTTTCCATGTGATCCCCAGACCAATTCCTGACCGTTCCCGAAGCGTCATGTAGAGACGTGAAAACTTTTGCTGTTTCTGCCCTGCATTGGATCGGACGTTGCCTCTGACTTCAGTGGAGGTCTGAGTGCACATCTATCTGTATAGGATTGCACCTTTAAGCAGACGTTGCAGAAAACTGTAGTGGCTGACAGGAATGACAACCCTCCCCAGCAGTTTTTGCAGCCCCCACATGACCACGGCCATGATTCTGCCCCAGAAGTTATGATGTCACCCATCACTCTGTTGAAGGCACAGCCCCGTAGGGCATTATTTATTTATTTATTTATTTATTTATTTCCGTATTAATTTCTGTATTTATTCATTGACATCCATATTTCACTCCACATCTAGACAAAAACAATTACAATACAACTGGATTGTATTGGTGCTGGGGCAGGTATCCCGGTCACAAGTTGTTTAGCTCTCTGTACACTAGTAACCCCCCCACCCCAAATCTGACCTGGTATCAAATAGGCAGGTAGTGCAGTTCCCTCAGCAAAGGTAGCATGCTGAAAAGGGTCAGCTCCCGTCAACAGCCAAGCTCCTGAATTCTGAACTATCACCAGCTTTCGGAGCAGCCTTGAGGGCAGCCCCACATAGAGTGCTTGGTAGTAATCCGGTCTTCAGGTTAATAGCACCTGTACCACAGTGAGCAAGCTACTCCATCCAGGAAAGGCCGTAGCTGGCGAACCAGTTGAAGTTGGGAAAAGACACTCCAAGCTGCAAGGGCCACATGGGCCTGCAGGGACGATGGATCTAGGACTCCCCCCAGATTACAAACCTGATCTTTGAAGGGGAGTTCAGCCAAACCAAAAGAGGCAACGAGCCTGTTTCCTGCACTGCAGAACCACTCACCCACATGGCTTCCATCCTCTTCCAAATCCCCTCATTTCTGCTCCCAGTGAATTCATACAGATGTTGAGCAACATTGGGGAGAAGGTGGTGCCCTGTGAAACCCTGTAGCTCAATTGCCAAGGGGTCAAGGAATGGACACCCTACATTACTCCCTCAAATCAGCCCCATAAGTAGGAGTGAAACCATTGTAAGACACTGCTTCTGATGCCCTTCCCACATAGTCGATCCATCAGGAAGCCATGGTCCATGGTACCCAAAGCTGATGAGAGATGGAGCAGAATCAGCAAGGGGGCATTCCCCCATCCCTCTCTTGATATAGATCATCCAGCAGGGCAACCAAGGCTGATTCGGTCTTGCAACCAAGTCAACACCCAAAGTGGGTTTCTTTGGTTCTCATGTGGCCCCTTCATTGCTATAATTCTTGAATAAGGCTCCTGTCTGCTCCCCAAACAGAATTTTGCAGTTTGAGTGCACATGGAAAGCCCTGCATGCAAGACGTCAAATGGATTTTTGTTTGCTTGTTAATGGCATGTGTGTTGAAATTGCTCTGCTTGCCATGACAGTTTCATGTGCTTGTTGTCATTAAGAATTATTCTCAGAGAATGAAGGAGTTTAATCCGGTACTTCCATTTCCTTGCTTCTCATTGTCATCTATGGTCATTACACATTTACTCCACAGAAATGAGGATTTGATTGAAGGGAATTGTTTTTTGTTTTGTTTTTTCGAAGGGGACAGTCTCCTGAACAGAGAGAGATTTGACATGGGATAGTCTTGTGCTCAGTTTTTGGCCCCGGGCCATTAAAACTTTAGATCCTGACATTCTCAGCCTGAGATTTGGGGCAGCTGCCAGTGGAGGCTGGCAGCTCTGATTTCAGTGGAGCTGTCAACCATCCTGGGTTCCAGACAGAAACCACGTCTGGTGAAAATGTTTGCAAATGGCAGATGTGTGCTCATGTTCAATTTGAGCAACTTCCCCTGTTCAATTTGTGCAAATTTCCATGGAGACTGAATCAGCCCCACTTTAGTCTATGGAGGAAAGTTTCACAAATCAGGAAATGGGTACAAAGTTTGGGAAATGTGTACACATTTCACATTCAGTTGCTGCTGGATTTGTGCATTTTTCCTGTTCCTGCAGAGTGAGCAGACATCATGAACAGGAAATGTGATGAGCGATGATACAACATTTGGAAGTTCTGAGCAGTCTCGAGTCTCACTCATTCACCTGTCCCTACCAAAGGCAGCCCCACATACTGGATGTTACCGCAGCCCAAACAGGGTGTAACTTAGGCATGTGTCACCTTGATCAGATCTGACATCTCTGGAATGGGTGCAGTTGGTACTCTAGCCTCGACCCTGGCCACTGCCCAAACCTGGATTCATGATCATGATCTCCCATCCTTGCCCCTTCCCAGTTGTTTTTTAAAAACATTTTTTGAAGGGCTGGCAGAGAGACTTGTGAGTAGGAATGTTGGTGGAATCTGCAATAGAACTAAATGAGTTCAGATTTTTATGAACCCTACCAGTGGATGGGCTTTTCCCCTGGAGGGTGGATTCCGCAGATTTGGGGAACCATGTTTCTAACCTTCGACTGTTATGTCCAAATTTGGTTATAAAAAAAGTCACAATTTTTTTAAAAAAAAACCCTGCCTAAAAATGTACATTTTCCCCATAGGCTAGGGAGTTAAAATACATATTTGGGCTGCATCTTGCTGGAGTCACTCACTACCTGATACCCTATGTTTTCCCATGTGCTACTGAGTACCTACACGTGGGTGAAATCCTCAAGCACGATGACACTGCTGCACTTGCTGCTGGGCATGTACCAATGGACAAACCTCTGTGTTTCCATCACGACTGCAGAATGATGAACACTATGGCTCACTCTAGATTAGGGACGTCAGAGAGTTCCGCCACGGACTCAAGTGAGGCAGGATTCTTTAGAATCCGGTAGGGATGTATGAAAGTGACTTACTTTTCGCAGATTATGTTGATGGTGGGGGGGCGGCGTTCCATTCCTCCCCCCGGAATCCTGGCGGGGGGGAGGCACTCCATTCCTCCCCCCGGAATCCTCGAATGGCTGGCTGTGCGCTGCGGCAGCTCTGCGGAGCAGCTGGCCAGGCCCAGCCCGGCCAGGCCAGAGCCATCCAGAGCCGGATTTCCGGCTGCAGAGGATTCTGGGTAAACAAAAAACAAAAAACCACATTTGCTTTCCTTCTTTTTGGCCATCTTAATCTATGTAAATATTTACGTAGACTGTGATGGCAAAAATGAAGAGGAATGCAAATAGCGTAGCGGGTGCTATTTGCGTCCCATTTTGATTCACCGTTTTAGCCTACGTAATTATTTACGTAGATTAAGACGGCAAAAATAAGGAACGCAAATGGGGGCGGCCATAGCACAGCTGGTCGCGGAGGATTCCGGGGGGGGGAGGAACGGAGCGCCTCCCCCCCATCGAGGATTCCGGGGGGGGACGGAATGCCTCCCCCCCATCAACATAATCCGCGAAAGGTAAGTGACTTTCGTACAATAGGGGGAGATCCTCCAGTTGTATGGCAGCCACCATTTGTTGTTTGATCACTGGTAATCCTGACTGTATTTCTTGCGCATAAGGAATGGGAAGATGTGGCCCTCCTGATGTTCTCGGATGGCAGCGCCCATCATTCCTCCCCGTGGGCTATGCCAGGTAGGGCTGATGAACGTGCATTGCAGGAATATCTGGAGGGCCACGTGTTGCCAAGCACTGGTATGCATCCAAAGAGAAGTTCTTGATTTGGCCCTTTTGTGTACGTTTTTCCCATACAGGCCAGGGCAGGCTCACCTTTCCCTGAGGACGACCAGAAGATGGAGCTGCCTGTGTGACTTCTCACAAACATGTTTTTCTCCAGTTCTGCACCTCACCTCGAGGCACTCAGAGAATCCATGAAGTTGCAGCTGTGAAGCTTCCCCTGATCATTATCAAAAACATAGTGATCTATTCTGAGCCTTGCCAAAGCTCAAGAGATGTTTTGCTTCCTGTTTTCCTTGGAGAACAATGATGTAAACATTAGAATGAAAGGCAGCTCCAGGAACCCTCCTGCACCGTGCCTGAAAAGCTTGGTGCATAAAACATCTCCTGTGCTCCTGAGAGCCTGGGCTCAGATTTAGACAGGCCGAGATGTCCTTGCCTGTGGTGTAGTTTAGTACACCACCTCCCATTGCTGCCTATGGCTCAGAATTGGATGTTGTTGTAAAGACACTGCAGCCTCGATCTCGCAAGACTTTTCTCACATCTCCTGATTCGCTGGCTGTGGAAGTGAAAGGAACTGTCACGAAGGAGGAACTGCAAGAGGCAGGCAGACCCAGAATGATACCGTTGCTGCTGCTGTTGTTGCTCCTGCTTCCTTATGCGGCTGGTCAACTGCGGAAGACGGACTGCCTGAGGACTCAGAAGAAAGAGCAAGAGTTAGGATCCTATTATTACCAGCCAGGAGACTACCTCATCAGCGGAGTCCTGTCCTCACAGTATTTCTATTGCAACAAACCATACGTTTTCTCTGAGTCCCCTTTAACCAGGGTTGTGAAGTAAGTGATGCTGATGATCTAATGCTTCCAAACCCGCACTCCGGTTGTCCCCATTTATGGGAGACTGTCCATCTTTTCTGGTATCTCTGGTCATCCCTGATAAATTGCTCTCCTGACTTTTGCCACTCTGCACTTTCTGAAGAAGAATTCGGAGCTTCATTAAAGTGAAGGCATCATTTAGTTCAGTACGCTCATGTATGACTGGATCCATGGGGTTCCCTTGCATTGTTTCAGCCAAAAGAACCAGCAGCCTCTTTGATAGTAAATGTTGTGCTAAGATGCAGGCTGGAGCTGGGGAGGTTCTTTCTTGGGAGTGGTCCAAATGCAAATGTCCGCACAGAGGTTCCCTCTCCAGAATAATTACAAGACCATCGGTGTGGCCCTTTCATAAGGGTGAGCACCTTTCTTCCTCATCCACTACAGTTGTTGTTGTTCAGTCGTTCATTCGTGTCCAACTCTTGGTGACCCCCTGTACCATAGCACGCCAGGCCTTCCTGTCCTGCGTTCTCTCCCGGAGCATGCTCAAGTCCATCTTCATTGCATCAATGATGCAGTTGTTGTTGTTGTTCAGTCGTTCAGTCGTGTCCGACTCTTCGTGACCCCATGGACCATAGCATGCCAGGCCTTCCTGTCCTGCGCTCTCTCCCGGAGCATGCTCAAGTTCATATTCATTGCATCCGTGATGCTATCTAGCCATCTCATCCTCTGCCGTCCCCTTCTCCTTTTGCCTTCAGTATTTCCCAGCATCAGTGTCTTTTCCAGGGAGTTTTCTCTTCGCATTAGGTGGCCAAAATATTTGAGCTTCAGCTTCATTATCTGTCCTTCCAATGAGCACTCAGGGTTGATTTCCTTTAGGACGGACTGATTTGACCTCCTTGCAGTCAAGGGGACTCGTAAGAGTCTTCTCCAGCACCACAGTTCAAAAGCATCAATTCTTCGGCGCTCAGCCTTCCTTATAGTCCAGCTCTCACAGCCATACATTACTACTGGGAAAACCATAGCTTTGATTAGACGGACCTTTGTCGGCAAGGTGATGTCTCTGCTTCTTACTATGCTGTCTAGGTTGGCCATAGCTTTCCTCCCAAGGAGCAAGCGTCTTTTAATTTCATGGCTACAGTCACCATCTGCGGTGATCTTGGAGCCCAAGAAAGTAAAATCTCTCACTGCTTCCATTTCTTCCCCTTCTATATGCCAGGAAGTGATGGGGCCAGATGCCATGATCTTCATTTTTTTAACGTTGAGTTTCAAACCAGCTTTTGCACTCTCCTCTTTCACCCTCAACAAGAGGCTCTTGAGATCCTCTTCGCTTTCTGCCATTAGGGTGGTATCGTCTGCGTATCGGAGGTTGTTGATAATTCTCCCAGCAATCTTAATTCCGACCTCTGATTCATCCAACCCGGCATTTCTCATGATGTACTCTGCATATAAGTTAAATAAGCAGGGTGACAATATGCAGCCTTGTCGTACTCCTTTCCCAATTTTGAACCAATCGGTTGTTCCATGTCTGGTTCTTACTGTTGCTTCTTGACCCTCGTACAGGTTTCTCAGGAGACAGGTAAGGTGATCTGGTATTCCCATCACTTTCAGAATTTGCCACAGTTTGTTGTGATGCACACAATCAAAGGCTTTAGTGTAGTCAATGAAGCAGAAATAGACGTTTTTCTGGAATTCTCTTGCTTTCTCCATGATGCAGCGAATGTTGGCGATTTGATCTCTAGTTCCTCTGCCTCTTCGAAACCCAGCTTGTACTTTCAGTAGTTCTCGGTTCGCATACTGCTGAAGCCTAGCTTGTAGGATTTTGAGCATCACCTTGCTGGCATGTGAAATGAGCGCAATGTTGCGGTAGTTTGAACACACTTTGGCGTTGCCCTTCTTTGGAATTGGAATGTAAACTGACCTTTTCCAGTCTTGTGGCCACTGTTGAGTGTTCCAGATTTGTTGGCATATTGAATGCAGCACTTTCACAGCATCATCTTTTAGGATTTTAAATAGCTCGGCTGGAATACTGTCATCTCCGCTAGCTTTGTTGTTACTAATGCTTCCTAAGGCCCACTTGACTTCACTCTCGAGGATGTCCGGCTCAAGTTCAGTGACCGCACTATCATGGCTATCAGGGACATTCAGATCTTTCCTGTATAGTTCTTCTGTGTATTCTTGCCACCTCTTCTTCATCTCATCTGCTTCTGTTAGGTCCCTGCCTTCTTTGTCCTTTATCATGCCCGTCTTTGCACAAAACGTTCCCTTGAGATCTCCAATTTTCTTGAAGAGATCTCTAGTCTTTCCCATTCTGTTGTTTTCCTCGATTTCTTTGCATTGTTCATTCAAGAAGGCCTTCTTGTCTCTCCTTGCTATTCTCTGGAACTCTGCATTCAGTTGGATATATCTTCCCCTTTCTCCCTTGCTTTTCGCTTCCCTTCTTTCGTGAGCTACTTGTAAAGCCTCATCAGACAGCCACTTGGCTTTCTTGCATTTCTTTTTCTTTGGGATGGATTTCGTTGCTGCCTCCTGAACAATGTTACGGACCTCCGTCCATAGTTCCTCAGGCACTCTGTCTATCAGGTCTAATCCCTGAAATCTATTCCTCACCTCCACTGTATATTCATCAGGGATATGATTTAGGTCATACCTGAATGGTTTAGTGGTTTTCCCGATGTTCTTCAATTTAAGCCGAAATTTTGCAAGAAGCAGCTCATGATCTGAGCCACAGTCAGCTCCAGGTCTTGTTTTTACTGTCTGTATGGAGCTTCTCCATCTTTGGCTGCAAAGGACATAATCAATCTGATTTCGATATTGACCATCTGGTGACGTCCATGTGTAGAGTCGCCTCTTGTGCTGCTGGAAAAGAGTGTTTGCTATGATCAGCATGTTCTCTTGGCAAAACTCTATTAGGTTTTGTCCTGCTTCATTTTGTACACCAAGGCCATGCCTGCCTGTTATCCCGGTGATTTCTTGACTTCCTACTGCACTGTCTGGGATTTACTTCTGAAGAAGCCAAGTGTGTGTATGTGTGTGTGTAATGGGCATTAGACCCATTCAAGATAAAACACAAGAGATAATATCAGGACACAGGGAAACAGTTTCTTCAGTTTAGCTCATACAATCAGCTGAGTGCTCATACGCATGATGATAAGAAAATAATTAGCCACCTCTTTGTTGAGATAGCTGACTTTTCCCAGGACAGTGAATGACCAATCTTTCCTCAGAATGCCCTAGGAAATTAGTCAGCAGAGTATACAGCATATGGCCTCTCAAATCAGAATAAAAATTACAATGAAATTGTCCTTGTGTCAGAGTTTCAGGGACTCTTGCCTTACACAGACACAATCTTCTTTGGAAGGGAGTTTACCCAAACCTCCCCTGAAAAGAAGCTGCTGGTCAAAGATTAAGTCTTGCATGAATGAATGCTTGATGGCCCTGTTTATTCTGAGGAGACATCAAAGAAGAGGGTGAAGTACCAGAACTAGGCAGCATCACATTCACATGGGGTCACCGGGAAACAGGTTCTGCTGGCCAGGAGTGTAGTTCCTGTCACTCAGTATCATCAAGTCTCTGAATCAAGACTACAGAAGCCTGTGGTTGCTCCCGAGTTAGAAGAGATTCAAACCAAACACCAGTTTAGTTCATTTTGTGTTTTGTGCATAGATTCCCTATAATGGAGAAAAGGCTTCTGGGATGGTAATGAACCAGAGCCCGTGGTTACCTTTTTGGTGATCTGTTCATTTAGGTTATTAGAGATAGGAGAATTAAGAATCTGTTTAATGTGTATCCAAATTTGGTTCATCCTTATCCGTGTATATCACATATACGGTTGCACACCATCAGCACCGATCTCGGAGCTATGCCTCTTGTGTTATTAAGATGTAGATCTCATTTTCTCCCCCCTCCTCCCCCTGAATCTAACATGGATTAAGACTATTAACATCCTTCATGCTATTAAGGACTGGTTAATATTCCAGAATGGCTGAGTGGCTGGTGTGGAAATTCTTTTTTAATTGAATGCCAGCTTAAAATGGAATAAAAACCTTAAAATGACTTATCGTTTTCTGAGGCATATTATATTCTACACCATCTTCCTTCCTAAGAGGACAAACTGTTTTGCAGACTGTTTTTGCTGAACAAACAGGAGAAATGATCCTCCAAAGTAGCCCATGTCACTCAAGTGCGAAAAAACAAGAACATACAAAATCTGTCAAATTGCAGGAGCTCACTTTTCAAAATTTAGCCTCTTAGAAAGAAGCAATTTCTGACCAGTTCTACTTCAAAATTGCCCCAGGCCATCCTCAGATACACTTGTCCTCCACTAGGAAGATTCAGCCTGGTCTGCTGAGGCATTTTCTCAACATAAGAAATAGAATCTACTCTCCCTGCCCCCAACCTCTGGTTATAAGAGAATACGATTCACCCAAGTTTCTCCTCCACAACTGGGATGCCACAGGAGAAAAGCCCTTGTCTAGTAGCTACCCACCTTGCTTCCTTTGGCGGGGGCTTCTGGAGCAAGATGGCTAAAGCTGATCTCAGGGTCTGGGCAAGTTTATATGGGAGAAGATGAAACTTCAGGTAGCAAGGGGGGGTGCTGGGGGGTAGATTGAGCATTCAGGGTCACCAAGCTGAGCTGAGGGGCTGTGTTTTCTGAATATCCTGTCTGCAGTGAGCTAAGATGGCAAAAGCAAGTGTCTGTAACCCTCATCGGCACTGAGCTACGCCTCTTGCATTATGAATAGAAGAAAATGCCCCCCCAACTCTGATCTTTAACAAAAGGCACGTCTTTGTGTGTGTGTGTGTGTGTGTGTGTGTGTGCGTGCATGTGTGTGTGTGAGAGAGAGAGAGAGAGAGAGAGAGAGAGGTTATCTAAATATAGACAGACAGACAGCTAGATCCTTGATCCCTGAAATCTGCCAACACCTTGCAGCACAGGTACATTTGCCGCTCCCTATGAATATCCAAAGCATTATGTGATGATCCGCTCTTCTGAGATTTCAATTGCATGAAAAAGAATTTGGGGGTATAAAAGAAGGAAACTGAGATTTGTTTTCGTTCAGTGGAGAATGACAGCATGAGGTATTGAATTTTGTTCTTATTTACTGTTTTGCAGTTTCCACGATACAAGGTACTGGCACATCCTGTCCTTCATGTTTGCCATTCAGGAGATCAACCTGAGCCCCAGGCTCTTACCCAACATCACCCTGGGCTACAACATCTACAAGTCCTTCTTCGACGGAAGAGCCACCTCCTACGCCATGCTGCAGCTCCTTGCTGGGGGTGAAAGCAACATGCCACACTACAGCTGCGGGAGGAAGAATCACCTGCTGGCCGTCCTTGAAGGGGCTGAATCGGACCTCTCCCTCCACATTTCCTCCATGTCGAGCATCTACAAAACCCCACAGGTGTGAATGGAGAGTGGACAGGAGGCCAGGTGCATAGAAAGGGGAGAGGAGCCCTGGTTGGGCTGAGCTCTCGCTCTTCAGTCTCTGTGCCTCCTGGGCATAATGGATCTTTGGAGTGTGTGGAGGTGAGTCATGGCAGTGGTGGAGTTCTGGGATGGGAGACCAGGCATCCCTGGGTGCAGGGATGGCAGGAGACCACGGAAGCTGTACTAGACAACTTTCCATGTGATCCGCAGCCTGGTTCCTGCTCCTTCCCGAAGCCTCACATAGACACGTGGCAACGTCCATCTAAGACAAAATGCAGCACAGAGGGAATCCCCTTGTTCACCCTGGTTCTGCCCTGCATTGTATCGGAAGTTGCCTCTGAATTCAGTGGAGGTCTGAGTGCCTGTCTATCTGTATAGGATTGCACCCTTAATCATGTCTTGAAAGGCTCTCCGATGCAGACGTTGCAGAAAACAGTAGTGGCTGACAGGAACGAGAACCCTCCCCAGCAGTTTTTGCAGCCCCTACATGACTACTGCCATGATTCTGCCCCAGAAGGTATGATGTCACCCATCTCTCTGTTGAAGGCACAGCCCTGTAGGGCATTTATTATTTCTTTATTTATTTCTGTATTCATTTCTTTATTTATTCATTTACATCCATATTTCACTCCACATCTAGACAGATTCCGGAGTGGTGAACAATAAAAGATACAAGATAAGGTAAAAGAATAAAACTCCATGTTAAAAATTATTTTTTAAGAAGAGAGAGACAGTGGGAGAAAGAAAAATAATTACAATACAACTGGATTTATTGATGCTGTGGCAGCGATCCTGGTCACAATTTGTTTAGCTCTTTGTACACTAGTAAATAACCCCTTAAATCTGACCTGGTACCAAATAGGCAGGTAGTGCAGTTCCCACAGCAAAGGTAGCAGCATGCTGAAGAGAGTCAGCTCCTGACAACCGCAAAGCTCCTGAATTCTGAACAATCTCCAGCTCTCAGAGCAGCTTTGAGGGCAGCCCCACATAGAGTGCATGGCAGTAATCCAGTCTTCAGGTTATTAGCACCTGTACCATGGTGAACAATCTACCACATCCAGGAGAGGACGTAGCTGGCGAACCATCTGAAGTTGGCAAAAGACACTCCAAGCTGCATGGGCCACGTGGGCCTGCAGGGACGATGGAGGTAGGACTCCCCCCAGATTACAAACCTGATCTTTGAAGGGGAGTGCAGCCCCATCCAGAAGAGGCAATGGCCCTATCTTCTGGACTTGGGAACCAGTGACCCACAGGGCTTCCGTCCTCTTCCAAATCCCCTCATGACTACTCCCAGTGAATTCATACAGATGTTGAGCAATATTGGGGACAAGTTGGTGCCCTGTGGAACCCTGTAACTCAACTGCCAAGGGGTCAAGAAATGGACACCCAACATTACTCCCTCAAATCAGCCCCATAGTTTGAGTGAAAACATTGTAAGCCATGTCTTCCGCTGCCCTTCCCACAGCCTCGATCCAACAGGAAACCATGGTCCATGGTACCCAAAGCCGATGAGAGATGGAGCAGAATTAGCAGAGTTGCATTCCCCCTGTCCCTCTCTTGATATAGATCATCCAGCAGAGCAACCAATGCTGATTCAGTCCTGTAACCAGGTCAAAACACAAAATGGGTTGCTTTTGTTCTCATGTGGCCCCTTGATTGCTTTAATTTCTGAATAAGACTCCTGTGTGCTCCCCAAAAAGAATCTAGAACATCGTTGGGGGCAGAGCTAAATCTATCCTTTTCCATTTGCTCACATGAGGCAGCGAGCAGGTCTAACGTTCATTGATTGGTTCCTGAAGTGTATCACTCTACAGTGTTTTGAATGTGTGTACAGGACCCCAGTGTTCCTCTTGGGCTGCACCACAAATGAAGCTTGAGATATTTTTGCACTCCCCGTCCACATAGTCTGCCTCATACTGACAGGCATTGATTTAGATAATATTTATTTATTTATTGCATTTGTACCCTGCCTTTTTTCCACTTTAAGGAACCCAGTGTGTGGCACATAATCGTCCTTCCATTTTAGCCAAAAATATTTCATTTTATCTAGAAAACAAACTGATACTAAACTACCATCTCTTACTTTACTTTGCTCCCTAGATCAGTTACGGCATTGCTACTCCTGTTTCTAATGACAAAAGTCAGTTCCCTTTTGTCTACCGGATGGCCCCGAAGGAGGAAGCCCAGTACCCAGGGATCGTCCAGCTACTCCTGTTTTTCCAATGGACGTGGGTCGGTCTCTTTGCTCCAGACACTGAGAATGGGGAGAGGTTCCTGGGTGCCTTCACACCCGTGATGATCAGCAGTGGAATTTGTGTCGCTTTCTCCAAAAGACTACCACGAAATCTCTTATTTCAAATATTCCAGATGGACGTTTCTTTCCTGGGGAAAGAAGTGAAGGTAATTGTTTACTATGCGGACTCCCACTATGGCTATTTACCGTTGATGTTTATGCAAAAAACACTCGAAAAGAAACCAACTGGGGCAAAAGTCTGGATCACGCCAGCTTTTCAGGACATGGACTACAACTTGTCTCTTGCACCTTCTTACTTCCATTTCGTCCACGGATCTTTGTCCTTCAGAATGAAGACTAAAATAGTGACAAAATGTGACTACTATGAGCCAATCTCCTCTTCTCTGGAACGGTTGTGGGATGAAACATTTGAGTGTTTCCGTTCAATGCATGTTTTGTCGATGAAAATTTGGACAGGTTGCAGGGAGAAAGAGAAACAGGTGAGGCTGCCCCAGGAGGAGATTGAAAGAGCCCTGTCTCAGGACAGCTACATTACTTATAGCAGCATCCAAACTGTGGCCCATGCCTTACATGCTTCATATTCATCCCAACCCAAACGCATGTTGATGGTGGGTGAAGGAGAAAGGTGGGAACGTCAAAGGCTGCATCCCTGGCAGGTATTCCCATTTTCTTTGGCAACACCTCCATAAAGACTCATGATGAAGATAACCGAATATGGGTTAGAGCAGATAATTGTTCGTCCTGCATGGCACTAAAAAGTAAAGGTAAAGTTGTCCCCAACCAGTTGTGTCCGACTCTAGGGTGCGGTGTTCATCCCCGTTTCTAAGCCAAAGAGCCAGTGCTGTCCGAAGACGCTTCCGTGGTCATGTGGCCGGCATGACTGAACACCGAGGTGCACGGAACACTGTTACCTTTCCCGCCGAAGTGGTACCTATTTATCTACTTGCAATTTCTTGCTTTTGAACTGCTAGGTTGGCAGAAGCTGGGACTGAAGACAGGAGCTCATACATCCCCAAATAGCTTCCTTCCTCCAAAAATCCCTTAGAAATGGAGCCCCAGACCCATCGAGAACCAGTTGTGTTTTTCTGCAGCACTGTAAGAATACAATTTCTTGACTTGGCAGTGAACATCTTGCTTTTGTTGTACAAGGTCAAGTGGGATCCATTTCAGTTATTGTGGTGTGACCAAGTGCACAAATGAAGCCCCATGACAAATGAGGTCCCTTACAATTGAAGCCCCAGACCCTTCGAGAACCAGTTGTTGTTGGTTCTTGAAGCTCCATCAGGATACAATCTCTTGACTTTGCAGTCAACTTAATGTTTTTGTTGTAGAAGACCCATTGGGATCCATTTCTCTGATCGCGGTCTTATGAAGTGCACAGGGAGTTTGCAGCAATGTGCCCGATTACATGTCTTCCTAGTAAAAGCTAGCTGTGGAAGATGGGGTATGACCAGGTGGGTGCAGCCTGTGGTAAATGGGGAAGTCACAAGCCCCACCTGCATCCTGGAGGCCAGCAGACTCTCCCCACCCAGGCCCCTTGAACCCAATTTGGGCAGATTGTAACCCAGCAGTCTCCAATCAGTGACAGTGGAGGAGGAGGTGGGGCAGCATTGGAATGGACACATTGGAGAGATCAGCCTGCTTTCATTTCAATGTGTGTATGTGGGGGGGGGGGAGACAGGGAAAGACAACGACGTGTTGTTAGGGAGATTTGGCTCCTTCCCCTTCTCTAATAGGTTTTACACTTCACTGTTTTCTTGATTGTTTATTTTAAAGACGACAAATACAATAAAAACTACTTTCCTTCTCCTTCCCTTGCCTCTTTCTTTCGCTTCCTCAACACCCTTCTCTATTCTCAACAATTTGTTTGCCCTTACTTTGATTCTGTCTGGATTTTACACACACACACAAACACACACACACACACTACTCTCCTGTCCTTTTTCCTGGCTCTCCTCCACCCACCCCACCCACCCTCCTTTCCCGTATTCCTTCCTTTCCCATTTTTGAACATATTTCCCTTTAAACAACAGCGAGAACAACAACAGATAAAACCCCTGTTGTCTTCTGTTGTCCTCCTGCCTTGCTTGTAGGTAGTCCAGCATTTGCTTCTCTTTTGATCCCCCCGTCTCTCAACTTGTGTGTTCGTTTTTGTGTTTGTCTTTGTGTTGTGCTCAAGCAAGCAGTGTGTGTCAAAGTACGACACAGGCCACATTTAAAAAAACAGTAAGCAAAGCACTACACACACATTAACATCTATTATTTGAATAACTCAGAACCACCCTGTGTGCAAAGCAAGCAAGCCCAATGTGGGGCAGCTTCAGCGTCTTGTTGGCAGGGGCAGAGCAGAGGTGGACGAGGTGGGGCTGGAATTAGCTAGGGGTGGACGAAAGTCACTTACCTGTCGTCGAAGGCCGTTCGCGGTGGGGGGGAGGTGCTTCGCTGCTCCCCCTGCAAAGTTCAGGCCAGGGGGGGAGGCTTCCTGCAGAAATTCAGGCCGGGGGGGAGGCGCCTCGCCTTGCCCGGCCGCGAACGCGAAAGTTAAAAAAAAAACCAAAAACGCCCCCTTATAGGCTACGTGACGATTCACGTAGCCTATCACGGCTAGATCTGCAAAGTCAGCCGTGATAGGCTACGTCAATCGTCACGTAGCCTATCACGGGTGACTTTAAAAAAAAAGCGGGTACGCGAAAGGCGGCCCCCATAGGGAGCCACCATTCGCGTTCCTTATTTAGTCACTGTAGTCTACGTAAACATTTACGTAGACTACAGCGACCAAATAAGGAACGGGAATGGCGGCTCCCTATGGGGGCCGCCATTATCCGTACACTCTTTTTTTTTTTAAGTCACCCGTGATAGGCTACGTGACGATTCACGTAGCCTATCACGGCTGACTTTGCAAATCTAGCCGTGATAGGCTACGTGAATCATCACGTAGCCTATCAGGGGGCGTTTTTTTTTTTTTCTTTCATGGCAATAGCGGCGGCGGCGGCAGCCGGTCGAAAGACCGGCTGCCGCTCCCGCCTCGCTCGAACACCCACCGAACCGCCGGCCGGACCAGCCCCCGGGAGGGACATTCGGTGAAGGTAAGTCCCGTCCCGGGGGGGTGCGGGGGGCGGGGGGGTGCTAAGGATTTCTCCGCGAAACTTGTTCGGGGGGCCGAACACGTTGGCGCTTGGCCCCCCGAAGTTTTGGGGACAAATTCTCCGCCATCCCTAGGATTAGCAGCCCTGGTCGTCAGTCCGGTGCTCCCCCAGTCCAGATAGTGCGCAGGCAAGTTGCAGTGCTCAGAGGTCACTGATGGAGGAGACACTTCAAAAAACCTACAGCAGAATTAGGGACAGTGACCTCCTCCACTTCAACAGCTAACTTCTCGGATTATTATCCCTCCTGAGTTTGGTTTGTATTTCTGAGAAAAGCACATTTAAGCAGTGCCTAGCACAACAACTACTTTACCAGACTGTCTGACATTTGGCAGGTGGAATCCCCTCCATGGGGGATCCCAGGTTTCCAAATTTCATACGTTTAGCACAAAAACTGTAAACTTGACAGCCATTTCTATTTTTCAAACCAGTCAATGAGAACATGTCATATCAGAATGATTCAGATATCTAAATCTTGCTTTGGATTGGCATCTGAAGAGAAGCAGAGGGGGTCAGAATCAGCCTGAAGCAAAGCAGGGCTGCTTCAGAAGGCCCAAAGTTGCATCCAAACCGTAATGGGGACTCTGTTCACAGCCCTGCCTTTGAATAACTGCTGCCAGCCCTAATACCCCCCTTTGGCTAGTGGTCTCAAGAGGGAGGGTGATGACAGCCCAGCTGCAGTTCCTGATTGTCTAGCTCCTTTCCATTTGGATTCCCACTTTGGTTATGTGACTGAATCAGTCTTGGTCTCAGGAAGGATGACCATTAAAAGAAACAAGGGAAAATCCATGCTGTTGATTCTACTTGATCTCACATCTCCTTTGACAAGTCTGTTTCCTCTTTCCTACCTGAGCAGTGCAGAGGAAGCTGCTCCAGCTGGTCTCAGGACTACAGAAGCAAGCAAGCTCCCAGAGAGGGAAGGATCACAGCAAGAGAACAAGGAGAGCAGACGGGAGTTGGCCAGGGGAGTTGCAGGGGAAGAGGTGATGAAGGCAAAGCAGTGAGTGGGCTGGAGTAAGGCCAAGGGGCTGTCCTTTCCCTTCTGAGTCTCTGTGTGCTCACCATGTGCTCCTGAGAGCTCCAATTGAATTGAGGGTGTGTGGCCGGAGTGATCTCTGCAGCTGTGTGGGCAGGAAGATTCAGTCTGTGTCTCACCTCCCAGGTGAGCAGAGCGGAGGAGGCTGCTCCAGCTGGTCTAATGACTATGCAAGGAAGCCAGCTCCCAAAGAGCGAGCCATCACAGGGAGTAAACAGGGAGAGAAAACAGGAGTTGGCCAGGGGAGTTCGGCAGGGGAAATCAAGGGGGAGTCAGCTAATGAGGGTTTTTTTCATTTTTTTAATCCTTTTCTTGTAACACACACTTCCATACCAGTGGGGCTGTTTTTTTAACTTCCAGTGAACCTAGGACGAAGCACAGGCTATTCCAGTACAATCAGAAAGTGAGAAACATAAAGCTAGGTGACCCATGGACTCGCCAGGTATGCTGTCTCCTAGAGAAATGGACTAGAGATGTGTCTGAAGGTTTCCCTATGCTCATAAAGCCCAATGACAGGTATCCCTTTCTTCTCATCTATGTGGGAACAAATGACACCGACAAGCAGAGCTACAAAGAAATCATGTCAGACTTTGAAGCTTTGGGAAGGAAACTCAAGAACTTTGGGGCTCAGGTAGTTTTCTCATCCATCCTTCCAGTAGTTTGGAACCTAGGAACCTGGATGATGGACCAGTGGCAAGGGTCCATCAGGTGGATCCACAGTTGGCTACAGAATCGGACTCAAGGAGTGCTTATCAATGGGACCTTCTCAAACTGGGGATTGGTATTGAGTGAGGTACCACAGGGCTCAGTCCTGGGCCAAGTGCTCTTCCACATTTTTACTAATGAGTTGGGTGAGGAGATGAAGGGAATGTTGATCAAATGTGCAGATGACACAAAATTGGGCAGGATAGCTAATACCATGGAAGACAGTTACCGAATTCAAAGTGATCTTGAGAGGCTGGAGCTCTGGGCAGAAAACAACAGAATGAAATTTAGTAGGGATAAATGCCAAGTTCTGCACCAAGGAAAAAGAACCCAAATGCACAGTTACATGGTGGGGAATACTTGGCTCCAAAGGACAACAAGCGAGATGTTCTTGGAATTGTTGTCGATCACAACCTGAATCTGAGACTTCCAAATCACATGAAGTACAAGTTGGCCTCTACTCTGCACTGGTTAGGCCTCATCTGGAGTACTGTGTCCAGTTCTGGGCACCACACTTTAAGAAGGATGCAGACAAACTGGAGCGGGTTCAGAGGAGGGCAGGAAAGATTATCACGTGACTGGAAACGAAGCCCTAATAGGAGAGGCTGAAAGAACTGGGCATCTTTAGCCTTGGGAAGAGAAGACTGAGGGGAGATACATCAGTGCTCTTCAAGTACTTGAAAGGTTGTCACAGAGAGGAAGGCCAGGATCTCTTCTCGATCATCCTAGAATGCAGGACACGGAATCATGGCCTCAAGTTACAGGAGGCCAGATTCCAGCTGAACATCAGGAAAAACTTCCTGACGGTTAGAGCAACATGAGAATGGAACCAATGACCTAGGGAGGTGGTGGGCTCTCCCGCACTGGAGGCATTCAAGACGAGGCTGGACAGCCACCTGTCAGGGATTCTTTTTCTTGGATTCCTGCATTGAGCAGGGGGTTGGACGCAATGGTCTTATAGCCCCCAACCATTCCTACTATTCTATGATTCTAAGATTTTACCACCAATGCTCGGAACCTTCTTGGCCTTCTATAGTGTTGTTGGAGGCATTGAACTCCAGTTCCCCTGCTACCTGAAAGGGTGGTTCCAGAAATTAAGATTCGGTGATCATTCTTTGATCTCTGGAGCTGTGGTATCCCAGACGGTATATGAGCTTTTCCACCAATGTGGTTTTCATTTTGGTAACCATCCTCTCTCCATTGTTATCTGGCCATCTTCTTGATGTGTTTTGTGAGCTCTTCTGTGGCATGAAAGCGCTCCTGGCATTCACTCCCAGTGGCCTCTCCAGTGTCCAAAATAGCTCTTGGCCATAGAGAAAGCCCATGGCAGTGAGAGCATTGCCAGAGTGGAAGAGACTCTATCCAGCAGACTCTATGGTCATGGCCTGGAAATCCTCTGGACCCTGTTGAAACCCTGAGGAGTCCGCCAGATGACACGATAAGTCACCTCGGCCCCTTAACACTTTTGCAGAGGGGTGGTTAGTCAGGGTGGCTTACTCAGAATGGGGAATGTGGTTTTCTCCCCCACATGACACGTTAAGCCACCAAGGTGAGCAGAGATTCCTTAACCATTATGGCTTAGCATGATGTCTGAACATGCCTGGTATCTTCATTTTGAGTAGGAATGGGCAGGATTTGTTTTAAAACCTCTGCAGATGATCAGGCATCTTTACTTCAGACCTCTGTTCATTGATGGGATGCACTTTTGTGTATGAGGATTTTGGTCATTTGCAAAGGTGCACTTTGGTCATTTGCAAAAGCGCAAACGTACACTTGCACCTCCACCCCCCCCGTAGAACAACAACGAAAAAGTCCGGCAAGTTTCCCTAATCTGTGCAACTTGGGAAAAGCCCTCTCTTAAATATGATCACTTTTGAATTGATTGCGGATTATTCTGACAACTCTAATTGTGACTGTGAACAGCCAAAGAATGGCATTGTGAGCCCAGATGGAATGTGCACTGAACATGGACGATCACAGCTCAAAGTGATGAGGCCTAAGATATGGACTACATTTGCATGATTTCTAAATTGGGCCTGTTTTCTCTGTCATTCTAGCTTCACACTTCTTTACGAGACAACCAGTTTTCTAATGCTTCCATGGGCGGACTGTACGTGGATAAGACTGGGGAACTGTCAGCTGACTTTGATATCGTGAATTGGGTGATGTTTCCCAATGAGTCTCGTGCTAGAGAGACTATTGGGAGTGTGGAGAGACAGGCATCTCCAGACATGAAACTCACCATTAAGCAGGAAGCCATTGCCTGGCCTGGCCATTTTAATGAGGTAGGGGAAAGGATTTGTGTCCTATTATTGGCTTGTGACATCTCTTAATCTCTAAGAATATCCACCCTGTCTTGTGTGTCCCACTCCCAACACCAGCTTCTAAACATTTTGTTATTTATTTTTTTATTTATTCATTCATTCATTTCATTTTGTTTTATTTCTATACCACCTAATAGCCGAAGCTCTCTGGGTGGTTCACAAAGTTAAGACCAAATGGCCCGCAATACAACAATTTTAAATATATAGAACATCCAAACCACAATATAACAATACAAACACAATAAAACCTAGAAGCAGTGTAGGAATTTAAAATACAGGTTTAAAACAGCAAAGCTAAAAGTCTAGAAAGCTAAAATGCTATAACACCTTGGAAAATTAAAAGGTCTTCACCTGGCCCCGGAAGGAATACAATGTAGGTGCCAGGCGAACCTCACTAGGGAGCTCATTCCACAGTCGGGGTGCCACAGCAGAAAAAGCCCTCATCTCAGTAGTCACCTGCCTCACTTCCTTTGGCAGGGGCTCATGGAGAAGGACTGTTGAGGATGATCTTAAGGTCCATGGATGGGTGTTTCTATGCTGTATTGATCTGGGGTCCTGATCCTGTCAGTTCCAGTCTTCCAGTCTTTTGGTTATCAAGCTGAAACAAGCCAATTGTGCAAAAGGTGGCAGTTCCTGGATAGAAAATGGATGTAGAATAAATATGTACAAAGAAGATCCACACCTCCCTTCAGGTGACAAAGCAGTTTGCACTGTGAATGTCTGTCAGGTCCCAGGAGCACAATTTTCTCTAGGCTGGTTGCTTGCCTATTTCTCCTTAGAGCACGACCAAGGAGCCAGCAAGCGGGATCTAACAAGCTTCTCTGTTAGATGCCTCCTTCTACCTATGAGCAATGCCTCTCCCCTCCTCTCTCACACCAACCGGCTGACACACTCACAAGAGTAGGGGGGCTTCTCCCTTACCCAACAGGTGCTTGAAACATTTAGCCTGGGAATCTAATTGACCTGGGGACGGGTTGGGAGAGTCGCCCAACTCTACTGTGATACTCAGGACAACTCACCCTCAGGTCTATGAAGTTGATATTTTCTGCTCACAAACCAGCTCACTACGTATGCCAGTGCTGAAGCCTTTGATTTGTTTATTTATTCCATTTCTATACTGCCCAATAGCCAAAGCTCTCTGGGTGGGTCCCAAAAATTAAAACTACAAAGCGCAGCATGAAACAATGCAAAATATGAAAGCTTGAAACCACAACAGAACACTACAACCAGAATGAAACCTTTCAGCAATGCAGAGATTTTACAATACAGATTTAAAACACTGAAGCTAAAAGACTAGGAAGCTGAAACGCTGAAATACTGGGAGAATAAAAGGTCTTCACCTGGCGCCAGGAGGAGTACAATGTAGGTGCCAGGCAAACCTCCCTAGGGAGCTCATTCCACAGCTGGGGAGCCACCGCAGAAAGGGCTCCCTTCGCGCCAGCCACCTGCCTCACTTCCTTGGCAGGGGCGCATGGAGAATGGCCGTCTGAGGATGATCTCAGGGTCTGGGCAGGAACACATGGGAGGAGGCGATCCTTCAGATAACCTGGACCCAAACTGTTAAGGGCTTTAAATGTTACTACCAGCACTTTGAATGGGGGCCGGAAATGGATTGGCAGTAGGGATGGGGGAGAATTTCTCACCGAAACTTTGGGGCCTGAATAGGGTTGGTGGAGAATTTCTCCCCGAAACTTCGGGGGCCGAGCGCCAACGTGTTCAGCCCCCCGAACAAGTTTCGGGGAGAAATCCTCCGCACCCCCCCTGCCCCCGCACTCCCCACGGGACGGGACTTACCTTCACCGAATGTCCCTCCCGGTGGCTGGTCCGGCCGGCAGTTCGGCGGGTGTTCGAGCGAGGCGGGAGTGGCAGCCGATCTTTCGACCGGCTGCCACTGCTGCCGCCATTGCAATGAAAGAAAAAAAAAAACGCCCCCTGATAGGCTACGTGATGATTCACGTAGCCTATCACGGCTAGATCTGCAAAGTCAGCCGTGATAGGCTACGTCAATCGTCACGTAGCCTATCACGGGTGACTTTAAAAAAAAAAAAAAAGGTTGGAAGGATAATGGCGGCCCCCATAGGGAGCCGCCATTCCCGTTCCTTATTTGGTCGCTGTAGTCTACGTAAACATTTACGTAGACTACAGCGACTAAATAAGGAACGCGAATGGCGGCTCCCTATAGGGGCCGCCATTAGCGTACGCGCCTTTTTTTTTTTTTTTTAAAGTCACCCGTGATAGGCTACATGACAATTCACGTAGCCTATCATGCCTGACTTTGCAGATCTAGCCGTGATAGGCTACGTTAATCATCACGTAGCCTATCAGGGGGCGTTTTTTTTTTTTTTTTTAACTTTCGCGTTCGCGGCCGGGCGAGGCGGGAAGCCTCCCCCCCCGCCTGAATTTCGGCCGGGCCAAGGAGGGAAGCCTCCCCCCCCGGCCTGAACTTCGTGGGGGGACCAGCGAAGCACCTCCCCCCCACCGCGAACGTCCTTCGAGGACAGGTAAGTGACTTTCGTCCACCCCTAGGGGCCGAGTGCCAACGCATTCGGTCCTCCGAAAGTTGTTCGGGGAGAAATTCTCTGCCCCCCTGCCCCCCCTGGGATGGGACTTACCTTTCACGAATGTCCCGCCCGGTGGCAGGTCCCGGCGGCGGTTCGGCAGGTCTTCGTCAGGGGCGGGGCCAGGCAGCCAGTCTTTCGACCGGCTGCCGCCGCTGCCATTACAAGAAAAGTAAAAAAAAAAAACAATGCCCCTGTGATAGGCTACGTGACGATTAACATAGCCTATCACGGCTAGATTTGCAAAGTCAGCCATGACAGGCTATATTAATCGTCACGGGTGACTTAAAAAAAAAAAAAAGCGCGTACGGCTAATGGCAGCCCCCATAGGGAGCCGCCATTCGCGTTCCTTATTTGGTCCCTGTACAGTACCTCCGTCTTGTCTGGATTGAGTTTCAGTTTATTAGCCCTCATCCAGTCCATTACCGTACCCAGGCACTGATTCAGAACAGCCACTGCTTCACCTGGTTTTGATGAGAAAGAGAGGTAGAGCTGGGTGTCATCTGCATATTGATGGCACCTCAGCCCACACCTCCAGATAACCTCCCCCAGTGGTTTCATGTAGATGTTAAACAGCATGGGGGATAAAACTGAGCCCTGTGGAACCCCATGGCACAATTGCCATGGCACAGAGCGGTAATCCCCCAGCACCACCTTCTGGAGTCGGCCATCCAAGTAGGAGCAGAACCACCACAGTGCAGTGCCTCCAACGCCCAGCCCAGACAATCTATGCAGAAGGATACCATAGTCAATGGCATCGAAAGCTGCTGAGATGGTATCCCACTCCCCCTGCACTCTATGCAGAAGGATATCGGGGTGGCAGTACATTCAGCACCCCAAAATCCATCGCGGAACAAAGCCCCCACACCTCCCAACCCATGAAAGGCGCACGGGACAAAGTCCCCGCCGCCCTCCCCCATGAAAGACGTGCAAAACGGAGCACTTACCTGCTCCCATCCACGCTGCTTTGCGAATGGCAGCCATCCTGCGGCTGCCATTCGCTTCCTCCTCTTCAAGCCCTGATAGGCTATGTAAATACTTGCGTAGCCTATCACGACTAATGCAGGGATGCCATTTGCGTCCCTACTGAGGCCGTGATAAGCTCCGTAAGTATTTACGTAGCCTATCACAGTGGGTGGGGGGGAACCCAGCATATGCAAATGGTGGTGGCTTCCGACATTTGCATACACTGGGGTTTTTTCCCCCTTGCCGTGATAGGCTACATAAGTATTTACGTATCCTATCATGGCAGGGGGAAAAAAAAAGGGACGGAGACAGCCAGCGGAGCCGGCCAGGCAGGATTCCGGGGGGAGGGACGGAGCGCCTCCCTCCCACTGCCGATGCCCCTCAGTGGAGCAAGGTAAGGGATTTGTACATCCCTAGTCTGCATCCTCCGGCCATTTGCGTACGCATTTTTCTTTTGTTACTTTGCCGTGATAGGCTACGTAAATACTTACGTAGCCTTTCATAGCAGCCTGGAAGGACACAAATGGCGGCCGCTACGATGGCCGCCATTAGCAGCCACAGCAGCCCAGCCGTGGCCAGAACTCTGGAGGATTCCGGGGGGAAGGACGGAGCACCTCCCCACACCGCGGATCCCCCAGTGTGGAATCAGGTAAGTCTTTCATACATCCCTAGCAGAGACAAGGGGCAGACTGTAAGAAGTAACACAATGCCCAGTTGGGGCAATACACATTGGAGCCAGACGCAAGGTGAGAGTTTGTGAGGAGATGCCTGTTCTTCCCATCTGTTCTGGGGAGCCACAGAGGGATATTATGAAATCATTCTGGTTCAGGGTTGATCTCTGCAGTTTTCTACATTAAGACCTCTCCAGGATAAGACCTAAAACTGCGGGGGGGGGGGGGGAAGGAACATAAATGGTGTCCTCTATGCCATTTGCACTCCTCTTTTCTTTGACGTGATAGCCTACGTAAATATTTACGTAAGCTGAAATGGCGAAAAATAGGGGACACAAATGGCAGCCGCCGTAGCCGTTGCCATTTGCCTATGCTTTTTTTTTTTTGGCTTGCTGTGATAGGCTACATAAATACTTACGTAGCCTATCATAGCAGCTTTGCGGGATGCAAATGGCGTCTGCTACAGCGGCCCCCATTTGCGTCCGCAGAGCCCGTCCACGGCCAGAAGTCCTCCGGACTCATACGCAGCGGAGCCGGCCGAGGGAGCATTTTGGGGGGAGGGACGGACTATCTCCCCTATCCCATTTATATAGCAGATAAAGATAGGGATTCAGGCTTCAGACTAAAGTGGTTAACAGCTCTAGTAAAAATGCCCTCTTCCACATGACTCCTGGAAATGTTCTTTTTGAGCTCTTATGAGGCCCCCTCATACGCACGTTTCGAAGCTTGTCCATTTATTGCTGTTGCTTGCAATTTCTGTTATTCTGGGATTGTTTTTTAGTTTATTTCATTGTCATACCTTTTTCCCTCCAGTTTTTATGTTGGCTTGAGTACATATATAGTACAGGTGGCATAAACATTTTGAAACAAACAGACCAAAAACGTCCATGCCATGTTGTGATGCATAAATAGTGGTTCCCTGAAACAAGGACCTGGGATCTATTCTACTTCGTTTAGGGTCACAAGTGCTAGAAACCCTGTTGGGTCCTGTCTAAATTGTAGGACTCATTTCCATAGGTACAAACATTCATAACCTTGTTTTCCTGGATGCTCCTTCTCTTTGTTGCTAGACCAGGCCTCATTCCAGATGCACTGAGAGCTGTCGCCGTGGATACTACAAGGAGGTCCAGGAAGGAGAGCCACCATGCTGCTATGCTTGCGCTCCATGTGCGGAAGGAACCATCTCCATTCAGGAAGGTAGGCAAGATCAGAAGAATGGGAGCTCCCAAGGGCTAGGAATGTACGAAAGGCACTTACCTTTCGCGGATTATGTTGATGGGGGAGGGGAGGCGCTCCAATCCTCCTCACTCCCCGGAATCCTGGCTGGCCGACTGTGCTCCACAGGGATTCTGTGGAGCCACCGGCCGGATCCGCCAGCAGCTGGACATCCGGCCGCTGGCTAGCAGGGATGCAAAAGGCGGCAGCCTTAGCCACCACCGTTTCCTTCCTTGCAGTCAGCCGTGATAGGCTACGTAAATGTTTACGTAGCCTATCACAGCTGACTTAAAAAACAACAACTACAACAACACGCCTACGGTTGTACGCTATTTGCGTTCCCCTTATTTTCACCGTCTTAGTCTACATAAATCTTGATGTAGACTAAGACGTGCCTAAATAAAGAACGCAAATGGTGGCGGCTGTGGCACGTTGTTGTTGTTGTTTTAAGTCAGCTGTGATAGGCTACGTAAACATGTACGTAGCCTATCATTTTTTATTTTTTATTTACTGGAAATGGCAGCGTCCATTGTGATCGTTGTTCTGATGTGCAGTCTCAAAAGCATTTTAATTAACACATTAAATATTCATACATCTTTGGAACAGATGCTAAAGACTTTTTGAGCCGCCACCATTTGCGTCCCTGCAGTCAGCCGTGATAGGCTACGTAAATGTTTATGTAGCCTATCACAGCTGACTTAAAACAACAACAACTACAACGCACATACGCTATTTGCGTTCCCTTTATTTTCACTGTCTTAGTCTACGTAAATCTTGATGTAGACTAAGACGTGCCAAAATAAGGAACGCGCGTTGTACGCGTGTTGTTGTTGTTGTTGTTGTTTTTAAGTCAGCCGTGATAGGCTACATAAACATTTACTTAGCCTATCATGTTTTTTTTTTTTAACTGGAAATGGCGGCGGCCAGGAAGATCCGCCCTAGGTAACATCCCTAACATCCCTACCTAGGGCAACTCCTTGAATATGCCAAATAGTCTCCACAGACCTATTTTATGTCTCTCTTCTTTTCTCTTACACCCCTTTAGCAAAACATCCCATAAGCAGGTTAGAGAAGAAGGCTTCATGAATGACTGTTGCTCCAAGTGCAAAACATCATGGGAATCCCTTAAGGTCATGGGCCATTCACTACTGCTCAGCCTGAAATACCTCATGATGCCCTTCTAGTACATTGCGTGATTTTAATGGAGACATGTTCCATTCGACTGAATGCTAATTTTATTTGTTATTAGTTGCTCTTCTTCTACATGGTTTTATTCTTCTGGTTTGTACATCATGGTGATCGTTGTTCTGATGTGCAGTCTCAAAAGCATTTTAATTAACACATTAAATATTCATACATCTTTGGAATAGATGCTAAAGACTTTTTTTGAACTCTGACCCCTACTTGGCTTCAGGTTATTTTTGATCCCCACCATCAATCCCATGAAGTGAGTGGAAAGAAAAGATGATGGGAGTGAATCTCTGGGGTGCAAAGCAGGGGGGATGTTTAGTGCACACTGTTCCTGGTATAAATCATGCACCCCCCCAAAAAAAAAAACCACTCTGCCTTTTCCATGATTGGGACAGGGCAGCATGTACAGACATGGTGGGCCTTTCTCCATTATACACAAAGAATTGTCTGCACTGTGCTGTGATCCTGTGGCAGGAAAGCAGGCGGTCCCTGGCAGAAAAGGGGATGTGAAAATGGTGCAACCCCTACTTTCTGGTGATCAAAGTACTCCCCTGCTCAACCCTGATTCAGTCTCCCATTTTTTTAAAACCTCTTTAGTAAAACTTGATTAAAAAACAAGAAAGCTTTATGGAAGTTTACTACTCCGGATTTCAAACATCATCAGGACTCCCTTAAGCACCGTCTTGTGGTAGAAAGGTGGGGCATAAGTCAAATCACAAGCCACTCAGCGACCAGGTAGCTTTACATGCCTTTCAGGATTATTATGAAGATAAGAACAGGATAACCGCACAGACACTCCATTACACCGAACAACATTAGGATAAATACCCTAACTTTTCCATATTTAAACCAGGTAGGAAGCTGTGTTTATTCCAAGTCATCCCATCAATCCATCTATCCCACTCTTCTTTGTTCCTCTCTGACACTCTGTAATGCCCCACAGAGATATTACATTACCTTTCCTGGCCCTGCTACTACTACGGTTCTCACTTGGTGATGAGGCCACAGACTGGTCTGGTCACAAAACAGGTCCTCTGTGAGGGAGTGTTTCTCTCTCTCCTTGCCCAACTGCACATTTTTTCTGGAGGAACAGTGGATGTAAATCCTGCTGAACTCACTCTCCATCTTCTCAGATGCCGACCATTGCATCAAGTGTCCGGAAGATCAGCATCCAAACAAGGACAGAGATCAATGTGTCCCCAAGGAGATATCCTTCCTCACCTATGAAGAACCTTTGGGGATTGTCCTGATTTCCTTTGCTCTATTCTTGTCCTTATGCACGGGCTTCATATTAGGAATCTTCATGAAATACCAAGAAACTCCAATAATCAAGGCCAACAATCGAGACCTGTCCTAAATTCTCCTCATCTTCATCATGCTTTCCTTCTTGTCCTCCTTCCTGTTCATGGGGCAGCCAAGGAAAGTGACTTGCCTTCTCCGACAAACAGCCTTCAGCATCATCTTCTCAGTTGCTGTTTCTTCGGTGTTGGCCAAAACCATCACGGTGGTGTTGGCTTTCCTGGCCACCAAACCAGGGAACAGAGTGAAGAGATGGCTGGGGAAGAGTCTTGCAAACTCCATTGTCAGTTGTTGTTCCGGTGTCCAAGTTGTCATCTGCACCATCTGGCTGGGGAGCTCTGCCCCATTCCCTGACTCTGACGTGCATTCCCAGCCTGGACAGAACATCTTGCAATGCAACGAAGGATCTGTTGTCTTCTTTTATACTGCCCTTGGCTACATGGGCTTCCTGGCTGCCATCTGCTTCACGGTGGCTTTCCTGGCCAGGAATCTGCCTGGGGCCTTCAATGAAGCCAAACTGATCACCTTCAGCATGCTGGTCTTTTGCAGTGTTTGGCTGTCCTTTGTGCCCTCCTACCTGAGCACCAAGGGCAAATACATGGTGGCTGTGCAGGTCTTCTCCATCTTGGCCTCCAGTGCTGGGCTGTTGGGCTGCATCTTTCTTCCCAAGTGCTACATCATTGTACTGAGACCTGATCTGAATACCAAGGAGCATATCATGTTCATAACACACTAGGTCATCTGATCCATAGAAGTAGAGTTGTGGGAGAATATTTGGTGTAGGTTTGGAGGAGATACAGGTTTGGTGAGATCATAGTTAACAGAGCCTGTTGATGTGCTTATAGCTTCAGTTGCACTGTTTCGTTGTTTCTGTTACAGGAGACAGGCAAAGCTGAGCCTTGGGGCTGTCACTCTGCCAGTGACCGCCATCCGCATCTGAGGTAGTGTTGAGGCTGGAACTATACCATACTGTCATTGTCCAAATAATGCCTCTGTTGAAGGTGTGGCCCTTAACAGCTGCAGTGTACCAATATTTTGCAGCTTGCGTGCACATGGAAAGCCCTGAATGCAAGACATTAAATTTTTGTTTGTTACTGGTGGTAGTATATTCTGATTGCTCTAATTGCTGTGACCATTTCATGCACTTGTTGTCATAAAGAATTATTATCAAAGAATGAAGGAGTTTAATTCAGCACTTCCATTTCCTTGCTTCTCATTGTCATCTATGGTCATTACACATTTACTCCACAGAAATGAGGATTTGATTGAAGGGAATTGTTTTTTTCGAAGGGGACAGTCTCCAGAACAGAGAGATATTTGACATGGGATAGTCTTGTGCTCAGTTTTTGGCCCCAAGCCATTTACACTTTAGATCCTGACATTCTCAGCCTGAGATTTGGGGCAGCTGCCAGTGGAGGCTGGCAGCTCTGATTTCAGTGGAGCTGTGAACCCATCCTGGGTTCCAGACAGAAACCACGTCTGGTGAAAATGTTTGCAAATGGCAGATGTTTGCTCATGTTCATTTTGAGCAACTTCCCCAGTTCAATTTGTGCAAATTTCCATGGAGACTGAATCAGCCCCACTTTAGTCTATGGAGGAAAGTTTCACAAATCGGGAAATGGGTACATAGTTTGGGAAATGTGTACACATTTCACATTCAGTTGCTGCTGGATTTGTGCATTTTTCCTGTTCCTGCAGAATGAGCAGACATCATCAACAGGAAATGGGATGAGCGATGATACAATATTTGGA
This sequence comes from Heloderma charlesbogerti, assembly GCA_026122225.1. Taxonomy (NCBI): domain Eukaryota; kingdom Metazoa; phylum Chordata; class Lepidosauria; order Squamata; family Helodermatidae; genus Heloderma; species Heloderma charlesbogerti. The sequence goes on from JANEZZ010003038.1 coordinate 60,484, forward strand.
AGATCTGAGCAGTCTCGAGTCTCCCTCATTCACCCGTCTCTACCAAAGGCACCCCCACATACTGGATGTTACTGCAACCCAAACAGGTTGTAACTTAGGCATGTGTCACCTTGGTCAGATCTGACATCTCTGGAATGGGTGCAGTTGGTACTCTAGCCTCGACCCCGGCCACTGCCCAAACCTGGATTCATGATCATGATCTCCCATCCTTGCCCCTTCCAAGCTGTTTTTTAAAAAAACATTTTTTGACTGGCTGGCAGAGAGACTTGTGAGTAGGAATGTTGGTGGAATCTGCAATAGAACTAAATGAGTTCAGATTTTTATGAACCCTACCAGCGGATGGGCTTTTCCCCTGGAGGGTGGGTTCCGCAGATTTGGGGAACCATGTTTCTAACCTTCGACTGTTTTGTCCAAATTTTGTTGTAAAAAAAGTCACAATTAAAAAAAAACCACACCTGTCTAAAAATGCACATTTCCCCCATAGGCTAGGGAGTTAAAATGCATATTTGGGGGGAATTTGTGCATGGGGGGGGGCATTTTGCCCATGCAAATTTGCAGAAGTTTGGAAACTAAGAAAATCAGACTCTGTCAATGGGAGGATGATGGAATAGAAGGTGCCTGACAATCTGCAAAATGAGCAGGCTTTTCACAATCCCTAATTCCCTACCTGGGAACAGGAGTTGTGTTGGTCAGGCAGCGCCAGGGGGAAGAGTTCAGAATGCAGAACAACCTGCATCAGAGGCTGATTGGAGAGAGAGAAGGGTGGTGCAGGGCTCAAGAGAGAGAAAGGGCACAATAGGAGAGAAAGGGGCCACAGAGGTAGAGAATGGAATGTCAGAGGGAGGGAGGGAGAAAGGGAAACCAGGGAGGCAAGGGGTGGGAGAGGCACAAATACAGAAAAGTGCTCTTGGGAGAGCACAGGTTTAGGGATGTACGAATTGTGTACCTTCCGTGCCACTTGACTTCCGCAGTTTGCGGCCAGTGCTCCGTACCATCGTTCACAAGCCCCCGGAATTCTCTTCTTTTCTGCTCCGAAAATTACGAAATTTAAATCCGTATGGACAACCGTAATTCCGGTGCCCAGCTATCTCCATGAATCTGCATAACTTCCGTAAGAATGGCTATTTTTCGTAGCTATTTATGAATTTTTTCCCGTGCCCTGAGATGTGCAGTAATTACATTTCCTCCTCCTAGGGGCTTCCCAAAAGAAGGCTGCCCTAGGTGTGCCTGAGCGATGCACTCTTGGTTTAAAGCAATGCTGTTTTAAAGAAAGAAAAAAACTTTTAAAATGACCATGCCGGTCTGGAGCCCTGCACGAGGTATTATTCTCCCTGCTAAGCTTTATATTTCCACATCCTGCATTGTTGTTGACATTGTGAGGCTAAAATGGAGAGGAGAACCAAACAAGTGCAAACTTCTGTCTACTCAGAAGTAAGTCTTATTGAGTTCAATGCGAGTTACTCCTACACATGTCAGCCACACACTTGCCCCCAGCTCAGCTTTGTCTTTCCACATGGTGGCCAAGTTGGGGGATGGCATGACCCTGCTGGACTTCTCCTCCTCAGATGTAGACCTCCCAGAGACAGGGTGATGCCTTTGAACCATGTATGTCAGGAGACTTGGGGGAGCCTGGGCCCTCAGGGGAGAGGATCATGGGTGCATCCCCACAGCAAGAGGGGAGCTCTGCTTAGAAACAGAGGCTGAACAACAACCCCCCCACACACCCTCAGTCACAGGGCGTATCATCACCTAAAGAGGGCAATCAGCAGGGCTCCTGTAAGAAGTGCCCAACTGCAAGGAAGGTCTCCTCAGGAGAAAGTGCCTCTTCATGAGTAGGGCTCTGACCAGAGAGCTCTACTGTACTGCAGCCAAGCTCTAGGTGGGGCTCAGCAGGCTTTAGTGTTAAAAGACTTCAGTGTCTGCCTAGCCAGTGCTAGAAACAATGGTGTTCCTTCAGGTTCTGTGGCTTCTGTCTTGCCTCGTGGACCTTGCCCTGTGTTGCATGCTTGGTGTTACTGAACCTTTGCTTTTTTCTTGACTCTGCTTTTGGGCTGTGTAAGATATCTGACTGCCCAACTGTTTAGCTAGTTGAAGTTTATTTATTGCTCAGAAAGGAAGTCTTGAGCTGTTGCATTTAACAAAACAATATTTATATATTCCATGCATTACTACCATCCCTAGGCATGAAATGCTTACTGGTAACAGGTCCGGATTTCACCCGCAACACTGACACTGATGGCTCCTTTCTGGGCAAGCAATTCCTGAAGGGCGTTTGCAAGGACAACGGGCCTCTAGGCTGGGCTTCCCGGTCTGCACCACTCAAGACTGCACAGCCGCAAGGCCCCAGCGCACTTGTGTTCAGGGTGCAAGGCTCAGTTCAGCCTCTGATGAGCACTTTGCGGTCAGATGAGCCTCCAAGCTACGGCCAGCTGTGCATTCTGGACACCGAGGAGGCCACTATGGCTCTCCTGGATCGAGCAGAGAACAGCACTGGGCTGCACCTTGCTGGAGTCACTCACTAATTGATACTCAATGTTTGCCCATTTGCTACTGAGTACCCGCAGGTGGGTGAAATCCTCAAGTACGAGGACACTGCTGCACTTGCTGCTGGGTATGCACCAATGGACGTACCTCTGTGCTTCCATCGCGACCGCAGAATGATGTGCACTTTGGCTCACTCTGGATGGGATAATGTTCCCGGGGTCTCTTGAATTGCTTCTGTGTGGACTAGCTCAGATGGCTTTCCTTTGGCTCATCTATGTTTGGTAGTGTACCCTAAGGGGTGAGAGTGCTGCACGATCTCCGATACGGAGATGCTGATGCTGGGGAAAGTGGAAGGCAAGAGGAAGAGGGGCCGACCAAGGGCAAGATGGAAGGATGATATTCTGGAGGTGAGGAACTCGACCTTGTGGGAGCTGGGGGTGGCGACAGACGACAGGAAGGTCTGGCGTGGCTGGTCCATGAAGTCATGAAGAGTTGGAAGCGACTGACCGAATAATCAACACAATCCTGGCTAATCCAGCACAAGGAGTGCAACTGGGAGTGTTGCAAAGGGAGCAGGGCTGGGAAACTCCCCCAAGTAGTGTGCACCTTCATGCTCATAAGGAATGGGGAAGATGTGGCCCTCCTGATGTTCTCGGACTGCAACTCGCATCGTTTTTCCCCATGGGCTAGGCCAGTTCAGGCTGCTGAATGTGCAGTCCAGTGCTATCTGTAGGGCCACACGTTCCCATTCACTGGTATACATCCTAACCTACTCTGCTGGATCGTCACCCTGCTGTGCAGAGTGGGCTTGTGTGTTCCAGTGAACTCCATGAGTGAAGCGATCGGGAGTTATGTACTCTCAGCAGGCTCACCCATGGCGGCAAGATCAAGGGGGAGGAACCAGACAAAGAATGATCCAAGCAAGTCCTCAACAGCAGAACAGGCGGAAGATAGCAAGGTGTACAGTCAGGGCCAGAAATATTGGAACAAGGATAACTGTTTTGGCAGTTGGCCTCTGTATGGCACTGGCTGTACTTCCTGAATGTTTAGTGCCCCACTTTTGTCAAACCGCTTGAATTTCAGCTGAAAGTCCTGACTTCGCTCCCATCTGGGTGTGTTTCCTTTAGGGATGGCAGAGAATTCCGCCATGGATCTCGGTGAGGACGAATGCCAGTTCATTCGGCCCCCCCGAAATCTGTGGGAAAATGGTCTGCCCCCCTGCCCCCCCCAAGATCCTCCCAGGATGAGACTTACCTGGGGCGGATCTTCCAACCGGCTGCTGCCGCCATTTGTAGTCTTGTTAAAAAAACAACAACGATGTGATAGCCTACGTAAAGATTTACGTAACCTATCATGGCTGGGTTTAAAAACAACAACAACAACCACGTACGCAAATGGCGGCGGCTACGTCCGCCGCCATTTGTTGTTGTTCAGTCATTCAGTCGTGTCCGACTCTTCGTGACCCCATGGACCATAGCACGCCAGGCCTTCCTGTCCTGCGTTCTCTCCCGGAGCGTGCTCAAGTTCATATTCATTGCATCCGTGATGCTATCTAGCCATCTCATCCTCTGCCGTCCCCTTCTCCTTTTGCCTTCAGTCTTTCCCAGCATCAGGGTCTTTTCCAGGGAGTTTTCTCTTCGCATTAGGTGGCCAAAATATTGGAGCTTCAGCTTCATTATCTGTCCTTCCAATGAGCAGTCAGGGTTGATTTCCTTTAGGATGGACTGATTTGACCTCCTTGCTGTCCAGGGGACTCGTAAGAGTCTTCTCCAGCACCACAGTTCGAAAGCATCAATTCTTCGGCGCTCAGCCTTCCTTATAGTCCAGCTCTCACAGCCATACATTACTACTGGGAAAACCATAGCTTTGATTAGACGGACCTTTGTCAGCAAGGTGATGTCTCTGCTTCTTACTATGCTGTCTAGGTTTGCCATAGCTTTCCTCCCAAGGAGCAAGCGTCTTTTAATTTCATGGCTACAGTCACCGTCTGCGGTGATCTTGGAGCCCAAGAAATTAAAATCTGTCACTGCTTCCATTTCTTCCCCTTCTATATGCCAGGACGTGATAGGGCCAGATGACATGATCTTCGTTTTTTTAATGTTGAGTTTCAAACCAGCTTTTGCACTCTCCTCTTTCACCCTCAACAAGAGGCTCTTGAGATCCTCTTCGCTTTCTGCCATTAGGGTGGTATCGTCTGCATATCGGAGGTTGTTGATAATTCTCCCGGCAATCTTAATTCCGACCTCTGATTCATCCAACCCGGCATTTCTCATGATGTACTCTGCATATAAGTTAAATAAGCAGGGTGACAATATGCAGCCTTGTCGTACTCCTTTCCCAATTTTGAACCACTCGGTTGTTCCATCTCTGGTTCTTACTGTTGCTTCTTGACCCTCGTACAGGTTTCTCAGGAGACAGGTAAGGTGGTCTGGTACTCCCATCAGTTTAAGAATTTGCCACAGTTTGTTGTGATCCACACAATCAAAGGCTTTAGCGTAGTGCGTTCCTTATTTTGGGCCATCTTAGTCTACGTAAATATTTACGTAGACCAGAGCTTTCCAAACGGTGTGTCGTGACACATTAGTGTGTTTCCGGCAGTGTGTAGGCGTGTCGTGCGAAAATTGTGCAGAAGGGCACCGCGGAGCTCCCTTACTCACGTTTGCTTCGCTTGGTCCCTCCCCTGGAACTTCCTAAAGCAGCTAATGTTAAAGCACCTAAGCCTTAGCAGCTAAGCTTCCAATGAGCAGTCAGGGTTGATTTCCTTTAGGATGGACTGATTTGAAATCCTTGCAGTCCAGGGGACGTGTAAGAGTCTTCTCCAGCACCACAGTTCGAAAGCATCAATTCTTCGGCGCTCAGCCTTCCTTATAGTCCAGCTCTCACAGCCATACATTACTACTGGGAAAACCATAGCTTTGATTAGATGGACCTCTGTCGGCAAGGTGATGTCTCTGCTTCTTACTATGCTGTCTAGGTTTGCCATAGCTTTCCTCCCAAGGAGCAAGCGTCTTTTAATTTCATGGCTACAGTCACCGTCTGCGATGACCTTGGAGCCCAAGACAGTAAAATCTGTCACTGCTTCCATTTCTTCCCCTTCTATATGCCAGGAAGTGATGGGGCCAGATGCCGTGATATTCATTTTTGTAATGTTGAGTTTCAAACCAGCTTTTGCACTCTCCTCTTTCACCCTCAACAAGAGGCTCTTTAGATCCTTTTCACTTTCTGCCATTAGGGTGGTATCGTCTGCATATCGGAGGTTGTTGATAATTCTCCCAGCAATCTTAATTCCGATCTCTGATTCATCCAACCTGATGTTTCTCATGATGTACTCTGCATATAAGTTAAATAAGCAGGGTGACAATATCCAGCCTTGTCGTACTCCTTTCCCAATTTTGAACCACTCGGTTGTTCCATGTCTGGTTCTTACTGTTGCTTCTTGACCCTCGTACAGGTTTCTCAGGAGACAGGTAAGGTGGTCTGGTACTCCCATCACTTTCAGAATTTGCCACAGTTTGTTGTGATCCACACAATCAAAGGCTTTAGCATAGTCAATTAAGCAGAAATAGACATTTTTCTGGAATTCTCTTGCTTTCTCCATGATGCAGCGAATGTTGGCGATTTGATCTCTAGTACCTCTGCCTCTTCGAAACCCAGCTTGTACTTCTGGTAGTTCTCGATTCGCATACTGCTGAAGCCTAGCTTGTAGGATTTTGAGCATCACTTTGCTGGCATGTGAAATGAGTGCAATTGTGTGGTAGTTTGAAAACTCTTTGGCGTTGCCCTTCTTTGGAATTGGAATGTAAACTGATCTTTTCCAGTCTTGCGGCCACTGTTGAGTGTTCCAAATTTGTTGGCATATTGAATGCAGCACTTTAACAGCATCATCTTTTAGGATTTTAAATAGCTCAGCTGGAATACTGTCATCTCCGCTAGCTTTGTTGTTACTAATGCTTCCTAAGGCCCACTTGACTTCACTCTCAAGGATGTCCGGCTCAAGTTCAGTGATCGCACTATCATGGCTATCAAGGACATTAAGATCTTTCTTGTATAGTTCTTCTGTGTATTCTTGCCACCTCTTCTTAATCTCATCTGCTTCTGTGAGGTCCCTGCCTTCTTTGTCCTTTATCATGCCCGTCTTTGCACAAACCGTACCCTTGATATCTCCAATTTTCTTGAAAAGATCTCTAGTCTTTCCCATTCTGTTGTTTTCCTCGATTTCTTTGCATTGTTCATTTAAGAAGGCCTTCTTGTCTCTCCTTGCTATTCTCTGGAAATCTGCATGCAGTTGGATATATCTTCCCCTTTCTCCCTTGCTTTTCGCTTCCCTTCTTTCCTCAGCTACTTGTAAATCCTCATCAGACAGCCACTTTGCTTTCTTGCATTTCTTTTTCTTTGGGATGGATTTTGTTGCTGCCTCCTGAACAACGTTACAGACTTCCGTCCATAGTTCCTCAGGCACTCTGTCTATCAGGTCTAATCCCTGAAATCTATTCCTCACCTCCACTGTATATTCATCAGGGATATGATTTAGGTCATACCTGAACGGTTTAGTGGTTTTCCCGATGTTCTTCAATTTAAGCCGAAATTTTGCAAGAAGCAGCTCATGATCTGGAGTCCTTCACCTCCAGGCCGTGTTTTTACTGAGTGTATGGAGCTTCTCCATCTTTGGCTGCAAAGGACATGCAACAATCTGATTTCGATATTGACCATCTGGTGATGTCCATGTCTAGAGTCATCTCTTGTGCTGTTGGAAAAGAGTGTTTGCTGTGATCAGCGTGTTCTCTTGGCAAAACTCTATTAGCTTTTGTCCTGCTTCATTTTGTTCACCAAGGCCATGCTTGCCTGTTATCCTGGTGATTTCTTGACTTCCTACTTTAGCATTCCAATCCCCTATGATGAAGAGGACATCTTTTTTGTGTTTTAGTTCTAGAAGGTGTTGTAGGTCTTCATAGAACTGATCAACCTCAGCTTCTTCGGCCTCAGTGTTTGGGGCATAGACTTGAATTACTGTGATGTTGAATGGTTTGCCTTGGATTCATACTGAGATCATTCTATCATTTTTGAGATTGTACCCCAGTACTGCTTTTCCCACCCTTTTGTTGACTATGAGTGCTACTCCATTTCTTCTAAGGGATTCTTGCCCACAATAGTAGATATGATGATCACCTGAATTAAATTCGCCCATGCCTATCCATTTTAGTTCGCTGATTCCCAAGATGCTGATGTTCAATATTGCCATCTCAGGTTTGACCACCTGCGGCTTACCTTGATTCATTGATCTGACATTCCAGGTTCCTAAACAATATTGTTCTTTACAGCATCGGATTTTCTTTTCACCACCAGACACATCCACACCTGAGTGTCCTTTCGGCTTTGGCCCAGCCGCTTCACTCTTTCTGGTGCTACTTGGAAATACCCTCTGCTCTTCCTCAGTAGTATATTGGACACCTTCTGACCTGAGTGGCTCATCTTCCGGCGTCATATCTTTTAGCCTTGTGATACGTTCCATGGGGTTTTCTTGGCAAGAATACTGGAGTGGGTTGCCATTTCCTTCTCCAGTGGACCACATTTTGTCAGAAATCTCCGCCATGACCTGTCCATCTTGGGAGGCCCTGCATGGCATAGCTTACGGCTTCACTGAGTTCCTCAATCCCCTTCACCACAACAAGGCAGTGATCCATGAAGGGGATTAGCTTACATAAAAAAAGATCGAAATCTGTTAAAGATGCATGAAAATGGTGTAGGGTTGTCAAAGAATTTTTCCACGAATCTCCCGAAATTGGTGGAGAAACGGTCTGCCCCCCCTCACTGGGACAGGACTTACCTTGTGCGAATGTCCCTGTTGGCAGCGGCTCCGGCGGCCGTGCGGCGGTGGTGCAGCGGTGGCGGCTGGCCTTCCAACCCACTGCCGCCACTGCCATTTACAAGTTAAAAAAAAAAAGTGATAGGCTACGTGAAGATTTACGTAGCCTACCATGGCTAGATTTTTAAAGAACACCGTGATAGGGTATGTAAATATTTACATAGCCTATCACGGCTGAGTGAAAAAAAAAACAACGCACACGTACCATGGCTGACTGCAGGGACACAAACGGGTTTGTTTGTTTTTTTACAATCAGCGGTGATAGGCTACGTAAACATTAAAGTAGCCTATAACAGCTGACTGCATGGATGCAAACGGCGGCGGCTATGGTCGCCGCCATTTGCGTCCCGGCAAGACAGGATTCTTGGCCGGAGGGACGGGGCACCACCCCCCCGGCCAGAATTTGGGGGGGGAGGGACGGGACGCCTCCCCCCCCAGCCAGAGTTTTGGGGGGGAGGGGTGGGGCACCTCCACCCCGGCCAGAATTTCAGGGGGAGGGACGGAGCACCTCCCCCCCACTGTGAATCAACCTCCGGGTTCAGGTAAGGGACTTATGTACATCCCTAACAGAGTGACTTAGACCGCTTTTGGATTCACATTTCAGAAATGCATCCAAATATAGCTTAAAAAGTACTAAAAATTCTTCTGCAGTTTTGTACTACATACATTTGTGATGTATCCTTTTCAATGATGGCAAAGTTAAAGACACTGAAATGTGGAAGCTTAAAAATGCTTGTTGATGAAATGCGAGTGTCTTTATCTAATATTCCACCAAGTATTGAAGAGCTGTGTTCATCCCATCAACCTCACACATCCCATTAAAATGGTAAGTAGTTATTGGTGTTATTCAACTTTTTAAAATTCTTGCACATATTTACATACTGTTACTCATAAATGACAACAATGTATGTTACTATCTTACAAATCATATCTTTTTAAAAATATAAATGAATGGTTTTCATGAGATATGTTGCATCCCCATACATTTTGTTATTACAATTTATGTATGTGTCCATATCTCTTATAACGGGTTAGTTGAACCTCCGGGTTGCTAGTAAAACTGAGTTACCATGTCACGAAATGATGCTTGTCTAAAAAGTGTGTCACCAACACAAAAAGATTGGAAAGCTCTGACGTAGACTAAGACGGCGAAAATAAGGGAAACGCAAATAGCGTGGTGGACACTATTTGCGTTCCCCCTTATTTTCGCCATCTTAGTCTACGTACATATTTACGTAGAGTAAGATGGCCAAAAATAAGGAACACAAATGGCGGCTGTAGCCGCCGCCATTTGCATACACGCGTTTTTTGGTGTGTTTTTTAAGCCAGACATGATAGGCTATGTAAGTCTTTACATAGCCTATCACGGCTGACTACAGGGACACAAATGGCGGTGGTTACGGCCACCGCCATTTGCGTCCCTGCTAGCCAGCGGCCGGATGTCCGGCTGCTGGTGGAACTGGCGGCTCTACAGAATTCCCGTGAAGTGGAGCCGGCTGGCCAGAATTCTGGGGGGAGGGACGGAGTGCCACCCTCCCCCAGCGGAACCCGGCGGTGCCAGATAAGGGTACATTCGTACATACCTAGTTTCCTTTCAACTTCAATGTGGTGGTGTACTGAGGCCAACAGCCAAAACAGTTATCCTTGTTCCAATATTTCTGGCCCTTACTGTATGTTACAATGGCTGAGAAGGCGGATGAAGGCTGCAGCAGATAAAGGACCACCAATTGTCATGATATTCATGCCATTGGATTAGAGCCTTTTCTGTGAAGTCTGTGTGTTGATCATTGTGCACTGATCTCTACATATAAAACAAATTCATGCACAGGCATCTTCCAATCTAAATCCAACCAACCAAAAGTCCCATGGCAATCAGGGAATGGCAACGGGGAAGGACTGTGAAATCCAGAAGCCCCTAGTCATGGACCGGCACATGGGCGGCGGATACAGATTCAGTCATGCTGACTCAAGGACCGAGGCTGTTGAGTAGTTCGGAAGCTGTATCCATGCCTGAGCAGTCCTATTCAGGATCTGCTCTGCTCAACCCATATGGGAAGGGGGCCAGAAAAGGTGCCCTAAACATCGTCTGCCTCATCTTCTCCCTGACTGGATTACCGCATCCAGTGGGGTCACCATTTAGCGGTTGCAAAAGACAAATGAACTTTGGAACATGGAATATATGGACACTGCTGGACAATACAGATAGTGAACACCCTGAACGCAGGACTGCCATTATTGCAAGGGAGCTGAGACATTTTAACATTGACATAGCAGCACTCCCAGAAACTCGAAGAGCAGGAGAGGGAGAACTCAAGGAAGAAAAAGGAGGTTACACCTTCTTCTGGAAAGGACTGCCTGAACAAGAATGATGAATACATGGAGTAGGCTTTGATATTAAAAATGGTCTTATGAAGCTCTTGTCAGAAGTTCCTACTGGCATTAATGAATGACTCTCATCCTTTCGAATAAAACTCACCAAAAACCAGCAGGCAACTATTCTAAGTGCCTATGCACCAACATTAGATGCTGATGAAGATATCAAAGAAAAATGTTACTCCCAACTGGACACCATCTTATCAGAGATACCTAAGGAGGAAAAAATCCTCCTCCTGGGTGATTTTAATGCAAGAGGTGGGCATGATTTTGATTTGTGGCCAGGGACCATTGGGAAAGAAGGAGTCAGCAATAGCAACCAGAATGGAATTCTACTTCTGACTAAATGTGCAGAGCATAATCTCATCATGGCCAACACACCTTTTGGTCTGAAAAATAAATTTAAAACATCATGGAAGCACCCCTGGTCGAAGCAATGGAATCTTCTAGATTATGTAATTGACCATGCCAGAGACTGCTGTGATGTTCTCTTCACTAGAGCCATGATGAATGCGGATGACTGCTGGACTTACCACCAATTAATTTGTTCCAAGATGAACATTAAGATTGTCCCTCAACATAGGCTCCAAGGAAGAAAACCAAGGTGTAAAATGAACACACATGTCCTTCAAGACCCTGTTAAGTGAGCCTGCTTTCAAACAACCCTCAAGGAACATCTACCTATGGAAACCACTGAAAATGTCGAGGAACACTGGAATAAACTGAAGACTTCCAATATTGCAGCCTGTGAACAAACTATCAGATACAAAACCAAGAAACTTCAGGATTGGTTTGATGAGAATGATAGGGCGATTGAACATATTATTGATAAGAAAAGGAAAGCTTTCCAAATATGGCAGAAAGACATCAATTGTGCCGCTAAGAAAAAAAACCTATGTCAGTGCAGAGGCTGAGGTCCAAAGAAGAACTAGAGAACTTAAGAACACCTGGCAGATAAAGAAAGAACAAGAAATCCAGCATTTTGAGATGCCCATGACTCATGGGGCTTTTTTAATGCCACAAAGGCCATTTCCAGACCAACAAACCATAGTACAAACCCCTTACGCGCCGCCAGGGACACTCACAAAAGATAAGTCCTGTCCTGGGGGGGGGGAGCAGACCTTTCCGCCACCAATTTTGGGGGGCCGAATGTGCCGGCATTCGGCCTCCCTGAGATTCATGGCGAAATTCTCTGACATCCCTACCTTCGATACTGTAAATTGTACTGCTCTCTGGACCATCCTTCTGAAAACCAGATGCCCTAATAAGTTTGAGACCTTCTTGCGGCTCCTCCATTACAACATGATGGTGACAACCTTGGATAACCATGGCTCTCAAAGTGATCCATTCAGAGTGGGATCAGGCATTAAACAGGGATGTGTCATTGTGCCCTAGCTGCCTCTTACGGTCTACTCCAGTAGCCAACTCAAGACACAGACAAAAAGATTCTTTTCAAGGCTTTAATCCTATTACAACTTAATGACTCTTTCAGATGCTAATCACCAGTGACTAAGCAAGGAACAGCACTGGGGAAAGATAGCAGAGTAGCCTATGCTCCAGGTTAGGCAGATGGTCCCCATTTGAAGGAGAATCACGGGAAGACCCTGAACTTATGGGCTAGGGAGAGATCCTCCCTCTTTCTCTTAGGTCCTTGGGACACGACCATTGCTTGCATGCAAAATGAGCGCTACGCCTCCTTTCCACGCCCTCCATCTGTCGTCGCTCCCTGCATCAGCGTTGAGCATGCAGCAAGCCCCCCTCCAGCACTCTCTCACTGCCAGGGTCACTATCTATCCCAGGAATGCTGGCAGGAGGAATCTTTGCCAGCTGCTGTGCCTGTGAGAGAGGAGCGAGCTCTTCTCCCACGGATTGCTGTTCCTCCTCAGAATCAGAACTGCTCTGGGGTTCTATCGGCTCAGTTTCCACCCTGACAGATGTGTCATTGCGCCGATCTTATTCGCTATCTTCATCGCCATGATTCTACACCTTGTTGAAGGGAAATTTCCCACTGGTGTAGAAATCATGTATTGAACAGATGGAAAACTTTTTAATCTCACTAGGCTGAAAGCAAAAAGTAAGGTAATTACATCCTGTGTCATAGAACATCAATATGCTGATGATAACATAATCTGCGCACATTCAGAGGAAGATCTCCAAACTATCCTAAACATCTTCACAGAAGCATATGAACAGCTCGGCACTTAACATCAAAAAAACCCAAAGTGCTTTACCATCAAGCACAAACCAACCCCTTTGTAGTGCCATCAATCCAGCTTAACGGTGTGATGCTGGAAAATTTTGACCACCTGTCTTATCTTGGCAGCTGTCTCTCCACAAAAGCTGAAATTCAGCATCGCCAAAGCTCTGCGACTGTAGCATTATCCTGAATGAAGCATAGAGTGCTTGAGGATTGGGACATTCACAGGGAGACCAAAATGCTTGGTTACAAAGGCTTTGTACTACCAACCTTACTGTATGCCTGTGAAACATGGACCATCTATAGATGCCACTCCCAACTTCTCAAAAAATTCCACCAACGCTGCGTCTGCTCCGAAAAATTCTGCAAATTACTTGGGAAGATGGACTAATGTGAGCATACTGGAAGAAGCAAAGACCACCAGCATTGAAACAGTGATTCTCCAACATCAACTTCGCTGGATCAGCCATGTTGTTCGATTGCCTGATTATCTTCTTCCAAAGCAGTTACTCTATTCCCAGCTTATGAATGGAAAATGGAATATTGGTGGACAGCAAACGAGCTTTAAAGATGTTCTTAAAGCTAATCTAGAAAAATGTGACATAAGCATTGAAAACGGGGAAGCTCTAACTCATGAGCGTTCCAACTGGAGGTCAGCCTATATTAAAGGTGCTATAGACTTTGAAGATGCACAAGTACAGAGCGAAAGGGAGAAATGAGATCAGCGGAAGGCATGTCAAGCAAAACCTCACTGTGACCGCCTTCCAGCTGGAAACCTATGTCCTCCCTGTGGGAGGCTGTGTAGATCCAGAATCCACCTTCATAACCACCTGCAGACCCACTGCTAGAGATTAATGTGTTGATTGACCTATCTTCTATGAATGTCTAATCCTTTTATAGAGTTATCCATATAGACTCTATCTTTGGAAGACAATCTTACTCGGTCACGAGTGATCGCCATGATGATGATGAGTAACCTATGGCTGCGAGAGCTGGACCATAAGGAAGGCTGAGTGAAGAAAGATAGACACTTTTGAACTGTGATGTTGGAGGAAAATCCTGACAGTGCCTTGGACCTCTAGAAGATCAAACCAGTCCATCCTCCAGGAAATAAAGCCAGACTGCTCCATTGAGGGAATGGTATTAAAGGCAAAACTGAAGTCCTTTGGCCACATCATGGGAAGACAGAACGCCCTGGAGAAGATGCTGATGCTAGGGAAAGTGGAAGGCAAAAGGAAGAGGGGCTGACCAAGGGTAAGATGGATGGATGCTATTCTGGAGGTGATGAACTCAACCTTGGGGGAGCTGGGGGTGGCGATGGCCAGCAGGAAACTCTGGCGTGGGATGGTCCATTAAGTCACGAAGAGTTGGAAGCGACTGTCCGAATAAACAACAAACAGTTAAAAGTAACCCAGTCGAAGTTTATTCATTGCTCAGAAAGGAAGTCTCAAGCTGTTACATTTTATTTATTTATTTATCTATTTATTTATTTATTTATTGCACCTATACCCCGCCTTTTTTTCCTCTTGCAAGGAACCCAAGGCGGCCTTTTTTCCTCTTGCAAGGAACCCAAGGTGGGTTGGGCTAAGAGTGTGTGACTGGCCCAAAGTCACCCAGTGAGCTTCCTTGGCCGAGTAGGCCCTAGAACCCGGATCTCCCAGCACCTAGTCCAGCATTCTTGCCACTACACCACACTGGCTCTCACAAAATGGCCTTTATATACTCCACACATTACTAACATGCCTAGACATCAAATGCTTACTGGTAACAGCAACCAGTAGGAGAACCAGGAGTCCCAGCATACCTCATGCCACCACACCAATTCTACCCCTCCAGCTCCTAGAGAAGAAGCTTTGTGGCCCAACCAGGATGATTCCACTCCCGCCTCAAGAAGCTCGCGTATGCAGGTAGCCCCTTGGCTTTGGGAGTCAACAAAGCTCTGGCCAGCCTTGCATCCCTCAACATCTGAAACCAGCCCATGCACGGTAGGCAGACTGCGCCTTTTGCCCTGCGTCCTGCAACCAACCTCAACAGGTTTGATATTGGAAACCGTGTTAAGGGTTGTGAGCTCTGTGCCGCCTTCCTTTTCAAGTGTGAATTGTCAACTCTTTCCTGCCATGGCAGAAAGTTTTCACTACCACCACCCTTGGTTCCCATTTTCATCTGCAACATTGTCACCGATGGCTCCATTCTGGGCAAGAAATTTCTGAAGGATGTTCGCAAGGACGGCAGTACTCTAGGCTTTGCTTCATGGAATGCACCTGTCAGGAGCTCCTTGGAGGCCTCTTTCAGTAGATCCCAATCGCCAACTCAAGACACAGATGAAAGGATTTCTTTTCAAAGCTTTAATCCTTTTACAACTTAATGACTCTTTCAGATGCTCATCACCAGTGACTAAAGCAATGTACAGCAGAGTAGCCTAAGCTTCAAGAAGGCAGTTGATCCCCATTTGAGAGGGAGTCCCTTGAAGACCCAGAACGTATGGGCTAGGGAGAGAACTGCCCTCTTTCCCTTGGGTCCATGGGAGGCGGCCGTTGCTTGTGCGCCAAATGGGCACTATGCCTCCTTTCCACGCCCTCCATCGCTCATCACTCTTTGCGTCTGCGTTGAGCATCTAAGAAGCCCCCTCCCACACTCCCTCACTACCAGGGTCACTATCTAATTCAGGAATGCAGGCAGGAGGAATCTCTGCCAGGTGCTGAGCCTGTGAGGGATGAACTGGCTCCTCTCCCACGGATTGCTGCTCCTCCTCAGATTCAGAACTGCTCTGGGGCTCTCTGGGCTCAGATTCTAACCTGACATCACCCCTCAAGATTGCACAGTCACAAGCTTCTAATCCGTTTGTGTTCAGAGAGCAAGGGTCACTATGCCATCCGATGAGCACTGTGCGGTCAGATGCGCCTCCAAGCTATGGCCAGCTGTACATCCTTGACACCAATGAGGCCACTATGGCTCTACAGCACACTGGGCTGCACCTTGCTGGAGTCACTCACTAACCTGCTACTCAATGTTTACCCATGCGCTACTGAGAACTGGAAGGTCAGTGAAGTCCTTGAGCATGAGAACTCTGGTGCATTTGCTATACCTATGGACGTATCATTGTGCTTCCATCATGATGGCAGAATGATGACGTTTATGGCTCTATTTATTTATTTATTTAATTTCTATACTGCCCAATAGCCAAAGCTCTGTTCCCCATGTCTCTGAAATTGCTTCTGTGTTGTTCGCTTGGATGGCTTTCCTCTTGCTGATGTTTGTCTGCCAACACCTCTCTTCTGCCATGGACAATGCTATGTTGTCATGAGTTGCATGCACTCATTGGTAAACCTTAAGAATCAAATGACTGATGGACCAGAACAAGGATGTTACAGGGGCATCCCTGGAGTCGACACCAAGAACACAGTATTTAAGGAAGTTTTGAAAAGATCAAAGATGTAACACTTGGAATGTTTCAAATAATAAAGTTAGTTACCTTAAACTTATCTTTACATTTCATTTTTCTCTGCTAACTGGGGTCATAACTAACCAATTTGTTGAATAGAATTTAGTTCTTCCCGATCAAGATGATGCACAGTTCTGATGAGCTCACTGGAAGTACTAATAGGGGGAGATCCTTCCATTGTATGGCAACCACCATTCGTTCTTTGATCACTGGTGATCCTGGCTGGGAAACTCCCCCATTTTATTTATTTATTTATTTATTGCACTTATACACCGCCTTTTTTCCAATTGCAAGGAACCCAAGGCGGCTTACATTATCCTCCTCCTCTCCAATTTATCCTCACAACAACAACCCTGTGAGGTGGGTTGGGCTGAGAGCATGTGACTGGCCCAAAGTCACCCAGTGAGCTTCCATGGCCAAGTGGGCCCTAGAACCTGGATCTCCCAGCTCCTAGTCCAACACTCTTGCCGCTACACCACACTGGCTCTCACAAAATGGCCTTTTAGGGATGTACGAAAGTCACTTACCTTTCGCGGATTATGTTGATGGTGTGGGGGGAGGCATTCCATCCCTCCCTCCAGAATCCTCACCAGGGGTGGAGGCAATCCATTCCTCCTCCCCGGAATCCTCCATGGCCAGCTGTGCTCCGCAGCCGCTCTGCAGAGCAGCTGGCCAGGGCCAGCCAGGCCAGAGCCGTCCGCAGCCAGATTTCGGCGACGGAGGGCTCTGGGGGAAAACAAAAACAAACCTTGCATGCAAATGGGGGCAGCGATGGCCCCTGACTTTTGCATTCCTTATTTTTGCCCTTAATCTACATAAATATTTACGTAGACTGTGACGGCAAATATAAAGGGGAACGCAAATAACGTAGTGGGCACTATTTGCGTCCCCTTTTGATTCGCCGTTTTAGCATACGTATAGACTTACGTAGGCCAAAACTGTGAATCAAAAAGGGATGCAAATAGCGCCCGATATGCTATTTGCATTCCCCTTTATTTTCTCCATCACAGTCTACGTAAATATTTATGTAGATTAAGACGGCAAAAAGAAGGAACGCAAATGGCGGCGGCCGTAGCCACCGCCAATTGCGTACACAGTCGTTTTTTTTTTAAACCCACCCAGCCATGATAGGCTACATAAAGATTTATGTAGCCTATTACGTCATTTTCTTTTTTTTTTTAAAGAGTGGAAATGGCGGCGGCGGCAGCCAGTCGGAAGACCAGCCGCCCCAGCCTCCACTGCAGCTGACGACGGAGCTGCCGCCGCCCGGAAGATCCGCCACAGGTAAGTCTCGTCCCGGGGGGGGATCTGCTGCATTTGCTATACCTATGGACGTATCATTGTGCCTCCATCACGATGGCAGAATGATGAAGTTTCGGGGTCAGTCTGTAAGATCTAATGTTCCCCGTGTCTCTGAAATTGCTTCTGTGTTGTTAGTTTGGATGTTCTCGGACTGAAACACCCATCATTTTCCCCCATGGGCTAGGCTAGTTTGGGCTGTTGAATGTGCAGTCCAGTGCAGTCCACTGCTATTTGTAGGGCCACACGTTCCCAAACACTGGTATACATCCTTAGAGATTTTCTTGATCTTGGCTCTTTTGTGTGAGTTTTTTGCATACAGGCCAGGCCAGGCCAGGCTCACCTTTCCCCCTTGCCAACCAGAAGATGGAGCTGCCTGTGTGACTTCTCACAAACATGTTTTTCCCCAATTCTGCACCTCGCCTCGAGGCACTCAGAGAATTCTTGAAGTTGCAGCTGTGAACCTCCCCCTGATCATTATCAAAAACATAGTTATCTATTCTGAGTCTTGCCAAAGCTCAAGAGATGTTTTGCTTTCTGTTTTCCTTGGAGACCAATGATGTAAACATCAGAATGAAAGGCAGCTCCAGGAACCCTCTTGCATTCACTGTGCCTGAAAAGCTTGGTGCATAAAAGATCTCCTGTGATACCGAGAGCCTGGGCTCAGATTTCGGACAGGCCGAGATGGCCATCCCTGTGGGGTAGTTTAGTACAGCACCTCCCATCGCTGCCTATGGCTCAGAATTGGATGTCGTTTTAAAGACACTGCAGCCTCGATCTCGCAAGACTTTTCTCACATCTCCTGATTAGCTGGCTGTGGAGGTGAAAGGAAACTCAGAAAGCAGGAACAGCAGGAGGGAGGCAAAGCCAGAATGATCTCTTTGCTGCTGCTGTTGTTGCTCCTGCTTCCTTATGCGGCCAGTCAACTGCAGGAGACAGACTGCTTGACCACTCTGTCCTTTTTGAAGAAGAATTCAGAGCTTCATTAAAGTGAAAGCATCATTTAGTTCAGTACGCTCGTGTATGACTGGATCCATGGGTTTCCCTTGCATTGTTTCAGCCAAAAGAACCAGCAGCCCCTTTGATAGTAAATGTTGTGCTAAGAAACAGGCTGGAGCTGGGGAGGTTCTTTCTTGGGAGTGGTCCAAATGCAAATGTCCGCACAGAGGTTCCCTGTCTGGAATAATTACAGGGCCATAGTTCTAAGGCTAAGCATCTTTCTTCCTCATCCACCACAGTACGTGACTGTAAATCCTACTGCACTCTGTGGGATTTACTTCTGAAGAAACCACGTGTGTGTGTGTGTGTGTCTGTGTGTGTGTGTAATGGGCGTTCAACCCATTCAAGATAAAATACAAGACATAATGTCAGGACACAGGGATAGTTTCTTCATTTTAGCTCATACCATCAGCTGAATGCTCACACGCATGATGATTAGAAAATAATTAGCCACCTCTTTGTTGAGATAGTTGACTTTTCCCAGGACAGTGAATGACCAATCTTTCCTCAGAATGCCCTGGGAATTAGTCAGCAGAGCATACAGCATATGGCCTCTCAAATCAGAATAAAAATTACAATAAAAGAGTCCATGGGTCAGAGTTGCAGGGACTCCTGCCTTACACGGACATGATCTGCTTTGGAGTGGAGTTTCCGAAAACCTCCCCTGAAATGCAGCTGCTGGTCAAAGATTAAGTCTTGCATGAATGGATGCTTGATGGCCCAGTTTATTCTGAAGAGACCTCAAAGATGAGGGCGAAGTACCAGAGGTAGGCAGCATCACATGGGGTCACTGGGGAACACGTTCTGCTGGGCAGGAGTGTAGTTCCTATCACTCAGTATCATCAAGTTTCAGAATCAAGACTGCAGAAGCCTGTGGTTGCTCCTGCGTTAGAAGAGATTCAAACCAAACACCAGTTGAGTTCATTTTGTGTTTTGTGCATAGATTCCCTATAATGGAGAAAAGGCTTCTGGGATGGTAAAGAACCAGAGCCCGTGGTTACCTTTGCGGTGATCTGTTCATTTAGGTTATCACAGATAGGAGAATTAAGAATCTGTATAACGTGTCTCCAAATTTTGTCCATCTATATCCGTGTTTATCAAATATACGGTGGCAGATCATCGGCACCAAGCTATGCCTCTTGGATTATTAATAGGTAGATCTCTTTTTCTCCCCCCTTCTCACTCCGAATATAACATGGCTTAAGACTATAACATCCTTTGTGCGATTAAAGACTGTTTAATAGTCCAGAATGGCTGAGTGGCTGGTGTGGAAATTATTTTTTATTTGAATGCTGGCTTAAAATGGAGTAAAAACCTTAAAATGCCTTATCGTTTTCTGAGGCATAGTATATTCTACACCTTCTTCCTTCCTAAGAGGACAAACTGTTTTGCAGACTGTTTTCACTGTACAAAAAGGAAAAATGATCCTCCAAAGTAGCCCATGTAACTCAACTGGGAAAAAACAAGAACAGACAAAATCTGTCAAATTGCAGGAGCTCACTTTTCAGAATTTAACCTCTTAGAAAGAAGCAATTTCTGACCAGTTCTACTTCAAAATTGCAACAGGCCATCCTCAGATACACTTCTCCTCCACTCGGAAGATTCAGCCTGGTCTGTTGAGGCCTTTTACTCAATATAAGAAATAGAATCTACTCTCCCCGCCCCCAACCTCTGCTGATAAGAGAATACGATTCACCCAAGTTTCTCCTCCACAACTGGGATGCCACAGGAGAAAAGCCCTTGTCTTAGTAAATACCCACCTTGCTTCCTTTGGAAGGGGCTTTTGGAGCAAGATGGCTAACGCTGATCTCAGGGTCTGGGCAAGTGTATATGGGAGAAGATGAAACTTCAGGTAGCAAGGGCGGGTGCTGGGCGGGCAGATTGAGCATTCGGGGCACCAAGCTGAGCTGAGGGGCTGTGTTTTCTGAATATCCTGTCTGCAGTGAGCTAAGATGGCAAAAGCCAATGCCTGTAACCCTCCTTTCAAGGTACTACAGGTTGTGTGAGTACCAGCAGGAAAAAAGTTCTTCCTTCAAGAAGCATTAATGTGTACTTCGTTTTCAGTTTCCACTTTGATGTGATTTCCGGTGAGTAAAAGTGAGACTCAGTTCTAAGTCTCTGTGGGTGATATTCAGTAAAAGAAGTTGCAAAGCTAAAAGAGAATTGATTTAAAGGTAATTTGGGGGAAAGGAGAGAGTGAAGCTGAATTCAAACCAGAAGTTAAATCCCTTGAAACACTTAGAACTATAAAGGCAGGAAGAAGCAGACCTACAGGCCCGTGCATGCGCATGCCCAGACACACACACGCACACAGAAGATCTGAAATTAGCATTTCTTCAAAGCATTTACTTCCATTTAAATATGCCAGCCTACTTTACCATCATGTGATTGGTCAGTATATACCCACTACATGTCCCTCCAGACATTTTATTTTTTAGTGATATCCTTGGCACATTGGGGGACTTTTTGTTTTTAAATGGCTCTGGCCGTTTTGATTTCCCTCTCAAACAACAGAAAACATGGCATGATGTGGAAAACAAAATGAAAACAAGGCCTACAAGGGCTGCAGGTGACTTGCATACACGTTAAAAAGAGGTTTGTTTTTTTTTTAAAAAAAGTATTCCACCATCCCCAAAAGGTGAGGAATAGGAAATCATCAATGTTTTAGCCTTAAAAAAATCCCCACCCCCAACTCTGATCCAAACAAGGTCGCTGATACATATTGCCCAAGTCACTTTGGGCAGAGAGAGGGGATTGTTTACTTTTTCTCTTATACTGCTGTTTCTCTCCCCGTAGTTCACCAGTAGACCTGGAAATTTGATGGTATGTAAACGCAACACTTCTTCTGGCACCAGTAAATTTCAAAAATATTGTTTTTACTGATAATCCTTAACAAAAGGCACATGTGTCATGTGTGTGTGTGTGTGTGTGTGTGTGTGAGAGAGAGAGAGAGAGAGAGAGAGAGAGAGAATATCTATCTAAATATAGACAGACAGACAGACAGACAGACAGCTAGATCCTTGATCCCTGCAATCTGCCAATGCCTTGAAACACAGGTACATTTGAGGCTCCCTATGAACATCCAAAGCATTAAGTGATGATCGGCTCTTCTGAGATTTAAATTGCATGACAAAGAATTTGGGGGTATAAAAGAAGGAAACTGAGATTTGTTTTCGTTCAGTGGAGAATGACAGCATGAGGAATTGAATTTTGTTCTTATTTACTGTTTTGCAGTTTCCACGATACAAGGTACTGGCACATCCTGTCCTTCATGTTTGCCATTCAGGAGATCAACCTGAGCCCCAGCCTCTTACCCAACATCACCCTGGGCTACAACATCTACAAGTCCTTCTTCGACGGAAGAGCCACTTCCTACGCCATGCTGCAGCTCCTTGCTGGGGGTGAAAGCAACATGCCACACTACAGCTGCGGGAGGAAGAATCACCTGCTGGCCGTCCTTGAAGGGGCTGAATCGGACCTCTCTCTCCACATTTCCTCCATGTCGAGCATCTACAAAACCCCACAGGTGTGAATGGGGAGCGGACAGGAGGCCAGGTGCACAGAAAGGAGAGCTGAGCCCAAGCTCATTTGTTTCCAAATGGAGGAAAACAATAGAATGGGAAAGACTAGAGATCTCTTCAAGAAATCGGAGAGCTCAAGGGAACATTTTGTGCAAAGATGGGCATGATAAAGGACAAAGAAGGCAGGGACCTAACAGAAGCAGATGAGATTAAGAAGAGGTGGCAAGAATACACAGAAGAACTATACAGGAAAGAGCTGAATGTCCCTGATAACCATGATAGTGCAGTCACTGAACTTGAGCCGGACATCCTTGAGAGTGAAGTCAAGTGGGCCTTAGGAAGCATTAGTAACAACAAAGCTAGCGGAGATGACAGTCTTCCAGCTGAGCTTTTTAAAATCCTAAAAGATGCTGCTGCCAAAGTGCTGCACTCAATATGCCAACAAATTTGGAACACTCAACAGTGGCCGCAAGACTGGAAAAGGTCAGTTTACATTCCAATTCCAAAGAAGGGCAACACCAAAGAGTGTTCAAACTACTGCACTATTGTGCTCATTTCACATGCCAGCAAGGTGATGCTCAAAATCCTACAAGCTAGGCTTCAGCAGTATGCGAACCGAGAACTACCGGAAGTACAAGCTGGGTTTCGAAGAGGCAGAGGAACTAGAGATCAAATTGCCAACTTTCACTGGATCATGGAGACAGCAAGAGAATTCCAGAAAAAAAGTCTATTTCTGCTTCATTGACTACGCTAAAGCCTTTGATTGTGTGGATCACAACAAACTGTGGCAAATTCTGAAAGTGATGGGAGTACCAGACCTCCTTACCTGTCTCCTGAGAAACCTGTACGAGGGTCAAGAAGCAGCAGTCAGAACCAGACATGGAACAACTGATTGGTTCAAAATTGGGAAAGGAGTATGATAAGGCTGTATAATGTCACCCTGCTTATTTAACTGATATGCAGAGTACATCCTGAGAAACGCCAGGTTGGATGAATCACAGGTCAGAATTAAGATTGCCGGGAGAATTATCAACAACCTCCGATATGTGGACGATACCACCCTAATGGGAGAAAGTGAAGAGGATCTAAAGAGCCTCTTGTTGGGGGTGAAAAAGGAGAGTGCAAGAGCTGGTTTGAAACTCAACATTAAAAAAACGAAGATTATGGCATCTTGCCCCATCACTTCCTGGCATATAGAAGGGGAAGAAATGGAAGCTGTGACAGATTTTACTTTCTTGGGCTCCAAGATCACTGCAGACGGTGACTGTAGCCATGAAATTAAAAGACGCTTGCTCCTTGGGAGGAAAGCTATGGCAAACCTAGACAGCATAGTAAGAAGCAGAGACATCACCTTGCCGACAAAGGTCCATCTAATCAAAACTATGGTTTTCCCAGTAGTAATGTATGGCTGTGAGAGCTGGACTATAAGGAAGGCTGAGTGCCAAAGAATTGATGCTTTCGAACTGTGGTGCTGGAGAAGACTCTTACGAGTGCCCTGGACTGCAAGGAGGTCAAATCAGTCCATCCTAAAGGAAATCAACCCTGAGTGCTCATTGGAAGGACAGATACTGAAGCTGAAGCTGAAATATTTTGGCCACCTAATGCGAAGAGAAAACTCCCTGGAAAAGACCCTGATGCTGGGAAAGACTGAAGGCAAAAGGAGAAGGGGACGGCAGAGGATGAGATGGCTAGATAGCATCACCGATGCAATGAATATGAACTTGAGCACGCTCCGGGAGAGAGCGCAGGACAGGAAGGCCTGGCGTGTTATGGTCCATGGGGTCATGAAGAGTCGGACACGACTGAACGACTCAACAACAATAACAAATGACGGTGAAAATAAAGGGGAACGCAAATAGCCAGGGATGTCGGAGAATTTCTCCACGAATCTCCGGGAGACTGAACGCCAACGCATTCGGCCCCCCGAAATTGTTGTAGAAACTGTCGGCCATTCTCCCACACCCCCCCTCCCGGGATGGGGCTTACCTTGGTTGAATGTCCCTGGCGGCGGTGGGTCCCGGCGGCGGTTCGGTGGCGGCGGCCGGTCTTTCAATGGGCTGCCACCACTGCCATTTCCAAGTGTAAAAAAACAACTACAACAACAAATGTGATAGGCTACGTAAAGATTTACGTAGCCTATCACGGCTAGATTTTAAAAGAACACCGTGATAGGCTACGTAAATGTTTACATAGCCCATCATGGCTGACTTTGGGGGGGAAAAAGCGCTATTTGCAATGTCCTTATTTTCGCCGTGGTCTACATAAATGTCTACATAGACTACACGTGCCCAAATAAGTAACGCAAATGCACGCATTTGTGTACGTGCTTTTTTTTTTTTCAAAGTCAGCTGTGATAGGCTACGTAACCATTTATGTAGCCAATCATGGCTGACTGCAGGGATGCAAATGGCGGCGGCTATGGCCGCCGCCGTTTGTGTCCCGGCAGGAGCAGAGGATTCACGGCCAGAGGGACGGGGCGCCTCCCCCTGGCCAGAATTTTGTCTGGAGGGATGGGGCGCCTCCCCCCTGCCCAGAACTTTGGGGGGAGGAATGGAGGGCCCCCCCCACACTGCAAAGCAAGCTGTGGGACCAGGTAAGGGACTTTTGTCCATCCATACAAATATCATAGATGGTGCTATTGTATCTGGAGAAGACTGGGGAACTGGCAGCTGAGTTTGATATCGGGAATTGGGTGATGATGTTTCCCAATGGGTCTCATGCTAGAGTGACTATTGGGAGTGTGGAGAGACAGGCCTCTCCAGACATGAAACTCACCATTAAGCGGGAAGCCATTGCCTGGCCCGGCCATTTTAATGAGGTAGGGGAAAGGATTTGTGTCCTATTATTGGTTTGTGATATCTCTTAAGCTCTAAGAATATCCACCCTCTCTTGTGTGTCACACCCCCAACCCCAGGTTCTAAACAATTATTTATTTATTTATTTATTTCATTTTATTTTATTTCTATACTGCCCAATAGCTGAAGCTCTCAGGGTTGTTCACAAAAAGTAAAACCAAATGGCCCGCAATAAAACAATTTTTAATATATAGAACTTCCAAACCACAGTATAACAATACAACCACAATAAAAACTAGCAGCAGTGCAAGAATTTAAAATACAGGTTTAAAATAGCAAAGCTAAAAGTCTAGAAAGCTAAAATGCTAAAATGCCTTGGAAAATAAAAAGGTCTTCACCTGGCACCAGCAGTTATACAATATAGGTGCCAGGCGAACCTCACTAGGGAGCTCATTCCACAGCCGGGGTGCCACAGCAGAAAAAGCCCTCCTCCTAGTAGTCACCCACCTCACTTCCTTTGGAGGGGCTCACGGAGAATGGCCTCTGAGGATGATCTCAGGGTCTGGGCAGGAACACATGGGAGGAGGCGATCCTTCAGATAACCTGGCCCCAAGCTGTTAAGGCCTTTAAATGTTACTACCAGCACTTTGAATCAGGGCCGGAAATGGACTGGCAGCCAGTGCAGCTCGAAAAGTATAGGGATGGCAGAGAATTCCGCCACAGATCTCAGTGAGGCCGAATGCCAGTGCATTCGGCCCCCCGAATATGTGTCAGAATGGCCTTCCCCCCCCCCCATGGATTCCCCCCGGGACGAGACTGGGGCGGATCTTCCAGGCGGCGGCGGCTCTGGAGGTGGTGGTGGCTATGGTGGCTGGTCTTCTGACCGCTGGCGGTCGCCGCCATTTCCAGTGTTAAAAACAACAAAAAAAACCAGATGTGAAAGGCTACGTAAATCTTTATGTAGCCTATCACGTCTGTCTTTAAAAAACAAACTAACGCGCGTACGCTAGGGATGGACGAAAGGGACTTACCTCGTCCCGCAGCTTGCTTCACGGTGGGGGAGAGGCGCTTCGGTTCTCCCCCTGAAGTTCAGATGAGGGGGGGAGGTGCCCCGCCTCGCCCGGCCGAAATTCAGGCCAGGGGGGAGGTACCCCATCCCTCGCCGGCGAAATTCAGGCCATATAGGAGCCCCCGTCTACCCGGCCGCGGAAAAAAAAGTAAAACAAAAAATAAAAAACATACACCCGTGATACACTACGTAACGATTTACGTAGACTATCATGGCTAGATTTCCAAAGTCAGCCGTGATAGGCTACGTAAATCGTCACGTAGCCTATCACAGGTGACTTTGAAAAAAAAAAAAAGCGTATACGCAAATGGAGGCTCCCATGGTGACTGCCATTTGCATTCCTTATTTTGGCACTTCTAGTCTACGTAAAGATTTATGTAGACTACCGCAAAAATAAGGGCAACGCAAATAGCATTCCCTTATTATCGCCGTAGTCTACATAAATGTTTACGTAGACTAGATGTGCCAAAATAAGGAACGCAAATGGCGGTCCCCATGGGAGCCGCCATTTGTGTACGCGCTTTTTTTTTTTTGCAAAGTCACCCGTGATAGGCTACGTGACGATTTACGTAGCCTATCACAGCTGACTTTGGAAATCTAGCCGTGATAGGCTACGTAAATCGTTACGTAGCCTATCACGGGTGTGTGTTTGTTTGTTTTTTACTTTACTTTTTTTTTTTGCAATGGCGGCGGAGGCAGCCGGTCGGGAGACCGGCCGCCGCCCCCGCCGAAACACCGCCGAAACGCCGCCGGCACCCGCCGCCTAGAAGGACATTCGCCGAAGGGGGTGGAGGCTGGAGCACCTCCCCCCCCCCCGGAATTCTGGCCGGCCGGCTCCGCTCCGAGGGAATTCCACAGAGCCGCCGGCTGGCTACGCCAGCAGCTGGACATCCGGCCGCTGGCAAGCAGGGATGCAAATGGCTGCGGCCGTAACCACCGCCGTTTACGTCCCTGTAGTCAGCCGTGATAGGCTACGTAAATCTTTACGTAGCCTATCTCGTCTGACTTAAAAAAAAAAAATATCTTGCGCATACACAAATGGCAGCAGCTACGGCCGCCACCATTGCGTTCCTTTTTTTGGCCCGTCTTAGTTTGCATAACTATTTATGGATAACTGTATCTAGGCTATCTCTGTCCAGATAAGGGCGAAGTTGGGATGCCAGCTGAAGCTGATAAAAAGTGCTCCATGCCACTGAGTTCAGCTGTGACTCAAGTGACGGTTTTGGATCCAAGAGCACCCCCAAACAATGAACGTGATCCTTTGGGGGGAGTGCAACCCCCTCCAGAACAGGTTGAATATAACCTTGCCGGGCAGATGAACCACCCACTAACAGTACCTCTGCCTCATCTGGATTGAGTTTCAGTGTATTGGCCCTCATCCAGTCCATTACTGTGCCCAGGCCCAGATTCAGAACCGCCACTGCCTCAGCTGGGGTGTTTGAGAAAGAGAGGTAGAGCTGCGTGTCATGCGCATATTGATGGCGCCTCAGCCCACACCTCCAGATAAGCTCCCCCAGCGGTTTCATGCAGATGTTAAACAGCATGGGGGATAAAATAGAGCCCTGTGGAACCCCATGGCACAATTGCCATGGCACAGAGTGGTAATCCCCCAGCACCACCTTCTGGAGTCGGCCATCCAAGTAGGAGCAGAACCACCGCAGTGCATTGCCTCCAACTCCCAGCACAGACAATCTATGCAGAAGGATATCATAGTCAATGGCATCGAACGCTGCTGAGATGGTATCCCACTCCCCTTGACCCTCTCCCAGCAGAGGTCATCGCACAGGGCGACCAAGGCAGTTTCCATTCCAAAACCAGGCCTGAAGCCCGATTGACATGGATCTAGATAATCTGTTTCATTCAACAGTGCCTGGAGCTGTCCTGCAACCACCCGCTCAAGCACCTTGTCCAGGAAGGGGATGTTGTCCACTGGCCTATAATTGTTAACATCCTCCAGGTTCGGCTATTTTAGGAGTGGTCTGATGACCGCCTCTTTTAAGCGGCCGACACCATTCCCTCTCTCAAGGAGGAATTTACAACCTCCTGGACCCAGCTGGACATCCCCTCCTTGTTTAATTTATTAAGCCACGAAGGGCAAGGGTAGGGATGTACGAAAGTTCCGCCACGGATCTTGGGGAGGCCGAAGGCCAGCGCATTCGGCCCCCTGAAATCGGTGGCGGAACGGCCCGCCCCCCCCGGCATGAGACTTACCTTTTGCCTAAACAATAGATTTACTTGCATTGCTTGGAACTATCCACTAGCAAGGAATGATAATTACAGTAGAGATCAATGTTTTTCCATGACCTGAAGAGTAAGTTTCCATGAAGTGTGGAATATTGTACTGGGTCTGAGCTAGAAAAGACAATTATCTGGCTCAGTATAATGCAGTCACATATTATCATCTAACCTATCAGAACCTATAAAAAAGAAGTATGAAACTATCGTGGTTGGAACACTCTCTTTTATGAAACTGCAGCAGAAATCCCCAACCTGGTGCCCTCTAGATCGTTTTGACTTTAACTCCCATCAGCCCCAGCAAGTATGACCAATGGTCAGGAATGCTGGAACTTGTGATCCAAAACTTCTGGAAGCCACCACATTGGGGAGGGCTGAACTACAGTACCTGCATGATTCTAAGTATGTCTACTCAGTAGAACTCTTATTGAGTTCAGTGGGACTTCACACTCAGGAAAGCGTGAATAGGATTGCAGCCTTAATTTTCTGAAATCAACACCCAAATATCACCAATTGATTTCTTTGGCAATCACCCAGCATGAAATTTGTGGTTCATACCTGAGACCAGACGTTATTGTTTTGACGTGCCAAAATAAGGAACGCAAATGGCGGCGGCAATGGCCGCCGCCATTTGTGTCCGCACGTTTTTTGTTTTGTTATTTAAATCATCCGTGATAGGCTGCATAAACATTTACGTATCCTATCATGGCTGACTGCAGGGACGCAAAGGGCGGCAGCTACGGCCGCTGCCATTTGCATCCCTGCTAGCCAGCGGCCGGATGTCCGTCTGCTAGCGGAGCTGGCCGGCGGCTCCGCAGAATCGCTGCAGAGCACAGCTGGCTGGCCAGGATTCTGGGGGGGGGAGGAATGGAGCGCCTCCCCCACTGGCCAGGACTCTGGGAGGAGGGACGGAATGCCTCCCCCCATCAACATAATCCGCAGAAAGGTAAGTCACTTTCGTACATCTTTAGGCAAGGGTCAAGCACACAAGTGGTCAATCGGACTTGGCCAAGCAACTTCTCTTCATCCTCACACCTCAATAACTGAAACCCAGCCAATAAAACTTGACCAGATGGAGGTCTGAACACCTCTACCAATGGATCTGCATTAGTCAGGGTGTCCAATCCATGACAAATCTGAGCGACTTTATCTTTGAAGTGCAGTGCAAACTCGTTTCAGTGTGCAACCGAAAGTCCCACAGTTGTCTCTCCCTGGCCAGGAATGTAACTGGCCACAAACCACTCAGAAAAGCTCCTCTGGATGACATTGAGAAGATGCAATACTGGTGGAAAAGCACTGCCTCTTTGCCACCCTCACCGCCACAGAATAGGCTCGATAGTGAGTTCCTACCTGTGTTGGGTCAGACTCAGCACGTGTTTTCCTCCACTTGCGTTCTAGCCATCTCCCCAGTTGCTTCATTATTCTCTGCTCAGTTTTATACCAACTAGGGATAAAAAAAACGACTTACCTGTTTCATTTCATGACATCCGCAGTGGTGGGGAGGTGCTCCGTCCCTCCCCCAGAAATCCTTGCCAACCGGCTCCACTCATCAATGACTCCACAGAGCTGCCGTCCGTGGCTGGCCGCAGTGACATCCAGCTGCTGCTGGCCTGCGCAGGGACAAAAATGGCAGCCACCGTAGGCGCCACCATTTGCGTCCCTTTTTTTCTCCATGATAGGCTACGTAAATATTTACGTAGCCTATCATGGCCTCCGCAGGGATGCAAATGGGGTCCCTGCATTAGCCGAGATAGGCTACGTAAGTATTTACGTAGCCTATCACAGGAAAAATGGTGAAGCGAATGGCAGCCGCAGACCTGAAAGCCATTCGCAAAGCAGCGTGAAAGGCACCAGGTAGGTGCTCCGTTTCATGTGCCATTCGTGGGGTGGTGGGGCAGGGGGGCTTCGTTCTACGACAGATTTTGGGGGGGCAAATGTACTGGCATTCAGCCTCACTGAGATCCATGGCAGAATTCTCTGCCATCCCTAATACCAAGGAACTGGCAGGCTCTGCTCAGAGGGAGAGGGCGCTTGGGCATGATCGTGTCAACCGCCCGAGTCATCTCTGCATTCCACACAGCGACCTGGGCTTCAACAGGAGCACCAGCCATACCAGCAGGAACCCCCCCAGAGCCTTCTGGAATCCATCGGAATCCATTAGCCTCTGGGGGTGGACCATTTTAATAGGGCCCCCACTCTTGCAGAGGGGAAAGGCTGCCAGGAGCCTAAACCTTAACAGGTGGTGATCTGACCATGACAAAGGGACAGATGTTAATTCCTCCTCTTTCACATCACTGTCCTTCTGCCCAGTCAAGGCAACCAGATTAAGCATGTGTCCCCTCCAGTTCCCCCACCTTGGTCTCAGTAATACATACCAGGTCAGCCCCCTCATCCACAACCAAATCATGGATGAGGGAGATTTTATTTGGGGCCCAGCAGGCATTCAGCAACAGCACCACCAGCCCCGAGGGCAGACTGGTAAGGCGACAGGAACCAGCAGGTTGGCGGAAGAACCAGAATTGGGGACAGCTGTAAGGTTTCTAGCCCCTCTTCCCCTCAGCTGGCCTGTTAACCCCCCAACGCCATACCTCCCCCGCCCATGACCACAGTTATGGTAGCACCTCCGGGACCCCCTGGACAGACATGTTTTAGGCTACATGTGTATTCAGTCAGTTATTCATTACTCCCAATTCTTACTGAATTCAAGGGTCAACATAGGTAGGGATGTCAGAAAATATCACCACGAATCTCGGGGAAGCCAAATGCCAGCGCACTCAGCCAGCCGAAATTGGTGGAGAAACGGTCTGCCCCCCCTGTCCCACCAGGGACGGGACTTACCTTGTGCAAATGTCCCTGGCAGCGGCGGCGGCTCCAGTGGCGGTTTGGCGGCGATTTGATGGCGGTGGCTGCGGCGGCCGGTCTTCTGACCGGCCGCCGCCGCCACCATTTTCAAGTAAAAATGAAACAGAACAAAAAACGTGATAAGCTACGTAAATATTTATGTAGCCTATCACGGCTAGATTTTTTAAAAAACAGCATGACAGGCTATGTAAATGTTCACGTAGCCTACCATGGCTGAGTGAAAAACAACAACCACAACCGTGCGTACGCAAATGGCGGCGCCCATGGGCGCCGCCATGTGCGTTCCTTATTTTGTCACGTGTAGTCTACATAAACATTTACATAGACTACACCGAAAATAAGGGGAACACAAATAGCATTCCCCTTCTTTTTGCCGTAGTCTATGTAAATGTTTACGTAGACTACACGTGCCAAAATAAGGAACGCAAATGGCGGCGCCCATGGGCGCCGCCATTTGCATACACGCGGTTTGTTTGTTTGTTTGTTTTTCACTCAGCTGTGATAGGCTACATAAACATTTACGTAGCCTATCATGGCTGACTGCAGGGACGCAAACGGCGGCGGCTAAGGCCGCCGCCATTTCCATCCCAGCAGGACAGGATTCGCGGCCGGAGGGATGCGGCACCTCCCCCCCGGCCAGAGGTTCGAGGGGAGGGACGGAAGGCTCCCGCCCACCGTGAATCAACTTTCGGGTTCAGGTAAGTGACTTTCGCACATCCCTGAACTTAGGTAGCTGCGTCCAAAAATATGGGCTCGTCTAACACAGTATTGTTGACACTGACTGGTAAAACTCCAGGGATTAAGGCAGGAGTTACAGCAGCCCTACCAGGAGATGCGAGGGTTTGAACCTGGGACCTTGTGCTTGGAAATCAGGTGCTCTACTCTTGAATTATGGCCCCACTATGGGTAGAATTGGATTGAGTTAAAGAGGTGGTGAAACCCGTAGCGGAAGGGCCTCCCACCCCCCTCCACACATCTCATGCAGTTGTAGGAAGGGTGGTTGATGACCCCTCTTGCTGATAAGACCCCTCCAGGACAATTTAGAATCCCTGCTATCCGAAAGAGGAAAATATCTCCCACTTCTGAAGTTGGCCAAAAAAGGACTAATCCATCACAGAGGACAAAGCTTTTACTGTACTTCACAGCTCAAAGCACTGATGTCCCAGGACTGTCACCTCCATCAGTCATCAGGAAACAGCTTGCCTTTGTCCTCATCTGTCTCTACCCTTTGGACTTCCAGCTCTTGTTCTTCCCTGCCTCTCTCACGCCTCTCTCCCCTATCCTATTTATATAGCAGATAATCTGGCTTGGATTTATTACTTGTCCATGGCCTCCCAAACCCACCCATTTGCAAAACGCCATCACACCCTAAGTACCTTTCGTACATCCCTAGATCAAATTGGGAGTAATAGCAGAGGAAGATGGATGTTCCTCTAAACTCAAGAAGTACAGAGGTCTGAAAGGAGGCTTGGAGGTGCCAGGTGGGCCTTCCTCTGAAGGCAGTGGAGAGAGTTCTGGTGACCCCTCAGTGCACAACTGGGGCAGGGCGGAGAGACAGCACCCAGAAGAGATTCTTTCGCTCACACTCAGCTTCAGGGTGCAGATTAAGGTGCTGATACATTTGAATCCCTCTAAGATCAGGCTAGCAAAAATGAGGGTTGTGCATAGCCAGCGCAACCTAATTCAGACGTCAATTTAGAGGACTCCTATCAGCCCAAATTCACCTCAACCCCCCTGAAGCTGGGTTGACCTACTTCTGCAGTTCTGAAGCAACATCTAGAGACCCGAAGCAAAAGGGGGGAAACCCCCACTGAGAGTGACCTCCCACTGTCATTGCCACCCCCACAGAACCCCCAATCCTTACCTTGATCTGTCGGGAGTGCCTGCCCCCATTGGCCTCTGCAAG
The DNA here is from genome assembly GCA_026122225.1 of Heloderma charlesbogerti. Classification (NCBI taxonomy): domain Eukaryota; kingdom Metazoa; phylum Chordata; class Lepidosauria; order Squamata; family Helodermatidae; genus Heloderma; species Heloderma charlesbogerti. The sequence continues at coordinate 93,529 of JANEZZ010003038.1, forward strand.
GGAGTCACCTTTTATTTATTTTTTAAAATGGTGTTTCATATAACTGGAAGAAGAAGAGTCACCATTTTGAAAGGAAATGGCAACTCCATCTAAGAGACTGATGGCTGCATGTGATTCCCTGGAGACCAGGTAAGGAGTGAGGGGCTGACATAGCAGGGTGGGGCTACTGTCCGCATCGGGCTGAAGCACCCCCAAAGCTCTTCTGAGTGATCCAACCCATATTGGAGTTCTTTGCCTGATCCTGACCTGCTCTGGAGTTGCACTGCTTTGCCCCGCAGCACCCAGACACACTAGGGATTCAGGCTTCAGACTGACGTATTTAACAGTCCTAGTAAAAATAGCATCTTCCACATGACTCTTGGATATGTTGTCTTAGAGCATCTGATGAGGCCTGCTCCAAGGGGCAAGGCAAGGTGCGATTTGACTGGTGACAATTGGCAGGAAGGGCTTTTGTGGTGTGGCAACGTCCCTGGAGATGTTGGTCTGCCATGAGTCTCAAGCAGGAAGTCCTTTCTGTTTCAAGAGGCCTTCCAGTTATTTGAATGGGATTTTCATGTTGTGATCCTTTTGTGTTAAATGGTTGGTTTTTACGTAGTGCTTTTATTCATTTAATTCGATGTATTCTGTGTTTTGGTACAGTGGAGACTGGTGGCTCTGATTTTGGTGGGGCTGTGGATCCATTCTGGGTTTTAGTCAGAACCATCCAGAACAATAAAAGAGTTATCCAAGGTGCTGAACTTATTTGGGGGACATAAATCCATCATGTACCCCACTCCCTGTCTGTCAATCCACCAGGTGCCCCCCTCCCTAAAATGCCTTTCCGTCTCCAGCTGTGCCATGAGGCCTCCGATCCTTCCTTTGCCTTCTGCCCTGCCACTGAAGATCAAAACAGGGAAGAGGAGAAGGCCTTTCCAATGGTGGTGCCCATCATCCCGCAAAAAGCTCATCTCCCTCCTACATTGCTCACCATCATTGCATGCACATGTTTTGAAGATTGTGCATTTATTGCTGTTGCTAGTAATTTCTGTTATTCTAGGATTGTGTTTTAGTTTATTTCAATGTTGTACCTTTTCCCCTCCAGTTTTTATATTGACTTGAGTACATGTATAGTATAGGTGGCATAAACATTTTAAAACAAACACGCCAAAAACGTCCATGCCATGTTGTGATGGATAAATAGTGCTTCCCTGAAAAAAGGACCTGGGATCCCTTCTACTTCACTTAGGGTCACAAGTGCTAGAAACCCTGTTGGGTCCTGTCTAAATTGTAGGACTCATTTCCATAGGCACAAATATTCATAACACTGTTTTCCTGGATGCTCCTTCTCTTTGTTGCTAGACTGTGCCTCATTCCAGATGCACTGAGAGCTGTCGCCGTGGATACTACAAGGAGATCCAAGGAGAGCCACCATGCTGCTATGCTTGCGCTCCATGTGCGGAAGGAACCATCTCCATTCAGGAAGGTAGGCAAGATCAGAAGAATGGGAGTTCCCTTGGGAAACAGGGAAACTCTTTGAATACTCCAAATAGTCTCCACAGCCCTTTACATAGACTCCCGGGACCAAATAAGGAGCACAAATGGCGGTGCCCATAAGTCGCTGCCATTTGCGTACGCGCTTTTTTTTTTCTCTAAGTCACCCGTGATAGGCTACGTAACGATTTACATAGCCTATCATGGCTGACTTTGGAAATCTAGCCATGATAGGCTACGTTAAACGTTATGTAGCCTATCATGGGTTTTTTTTTTTTTACACTTTGTAATGGCGGCCCCCGCCCCTTACGAAAGACCGACAAACCCCCGCCAGGACCCGCAGCCGGGAGGGACATTCGCCAAAGGTAAGTCTCATCCCGGGGGGGGGGGGCGGGGGGGCAGAAAATTTCACCACCGATTTCGGAGGGCCGAATGCATTGGCGCTTCGCCCCCCCGAAGATTCGGGGAGAAATTCTCCGCCATCCTTAGATAGGCTACGTAACGATTTGCGTAGCCTATCATGGCTAGATTTCCAAAGTCAGCCGTGATAGGCTACGTAAATCATCACGTAGCCTATCACGGGTGTGTGTTTTTTTTTTTACTGTAGTTTTTTATTTTGTAATGGCGGCGGCAGCAGCAGCCGGTCGGGAGACCAGCTGCCACCCCCTCCACCGGCGAAACGCCGGCGAAACGCCGCCGGGACCCGCCGCCGAGAGGAACATTCGCAAAGGTAAGTCCCATCACGGGGGGGGGCGGGGGGCTGGTGGAGAATTTCCCCAACACTTTCAGGGGGCTGAATGCATCAGCTCTCGGCCTCCCAAAGATTCGTGGAGAAATTCTCCGCCATCCCTAATAAATATCCTCACTTTTCCTTATTTAAACCTGGTAGTGAGTTGTTTTTATTCGAAGTCAGCCCATCAATCCATCTAGCCCACTCTTCTCTGTTCTTCTCTGACTGACAACCACTCTCTAATGCCCCACAGAGATACTACAGTACCTTTCCTAGCCCTGTGACTTCTACGGTCCTCGCTTGGTGATGAGGCCATAGTGGTCTGGTCACAAAACAGGTCCTCTGTGAGGGAATTTTTCCCTCTCTCCCTGCACAAATGCACATTTTTTCTGGAGGTACAGTGGATGTGAATCCTGCTGATCTCACTCTCCATCTTCTCAGATGATGACCATTGCATCAAGTGTCCGGAAGATCAGCATTCAAACAAGGACAGAGATCAATGTGTCCCCAAGGAGATAACCTTCCTCTCCTATGAAGAACCTTTGGGCATTGTCCTGAATACCTTTGCTCTATTCTTGTCCTTGTCCACGGGCTTCGTATTAGGAATCTTCATGAAATACCAAGAAACTCCAATATTCAAGGCCAACAACCATGACCTGTCCTACATTCTCCTCATCTTCATCATGCTTTCCTTCTTGTCCTCCTTCCTGTTCATGGGGTGGCCAAGGAAAGTGACTTGCCTTCTCCGACAAACAGCCTTCAGCATCATCAGTTGCCGATTCTTCCGTGTTGGCCAAAACCATCATGGTGGTGTTGGCTTTCGTGGCCACAAAACCAGGGAACAGAGTGAAGAGATGGCTGGGGAAGAGTCTTGCAAACTCCATTGTAAATTCTTGTTCCGGTGTCAAATTTGTCATCTGCACCATCTGGCTGGGGAGCTCTGCCCCATTCCCTGACTCGGACGTGCACTCCCAGCCTGGAGAGAACATCCTGCAATACAACGAAAGGTCTGTTGTCTTCTTTTATACTGCCCTTGGCTACATGGGCTTCCTGGCTGCCATCTGCTTCACGGTGGCGTTCCTGGCTAGGAAGCTGCCAGAGGCCTTCAATGAAGCCAAACTGATCACCTTCAGCATGCTGGTCTTCTGCGGTGTTTGGCTGTCCTTTGTGCCCTCCTACCTGAGCACCAAAGGGAAATACATGGTGGGTGGGCAGGTCTTCTCCATCTTGGCCTCCAGTGCTGGGCTGTTGGGCTGCATCTTTCTTCCCAAGTGCTTCATTATTGTGCTGAGACCTGATCTGAATAAAAAGGAGCATATCATGTTCAAAACTAACTGGGGCATCTGATCCATAGAAGTAGAGTTGAGATCTTAGTTAACTACTTACTTTACAAGAACTATTCTATTCTATTTTATTCTATGATTCTAACAGAGCCTTTTGATGTGCTTATCTCTTCAGTTGCACAGTTTCAGTGTTTCTGTTACAGGAGACAGGCAAAGCTGAGCCTCTGCCAGTGATCGCCATCCGCATCTGAGGTAGTGGTGAGGCTGGAACTATACCATACTTAGGGATGTCAGAGAATTTCGCCATGAAACTCGGGGAGGCCGAATGCCAGCGCATTCATCCCCCCGAAATCAGTGGCAAAATGGTCTGCCCCCCCACCTCCCCCAGGACGGGACTTACCTTGTGCGAATGTCCCTGGGCAACCTTGGGGGAGCTGGGGGTGGCGATGGCCGACAGGAAGCTCTGGCGTGGGCTGGTCCATAAAGTCATGAAGAGTCGGAAGGGACTGACTGAATAAACAACACAATCCTGGCTAATCCAGCACTAGGAGTGCAACTGGGAGTGTTGCAAAGGGAGCAGGGCTGGGAAACTCCCCCAAGTAGTGTGCACCTTCATGCGCATAAGGAATGGGGAAGATGTGGCCCTCCTGATGTTCTCGGACTGCAACTCGCATCGTTTTTCCCTATAGGCTAGGCCAGTGAGGGCTGCTGAATGTGCAGTCCAGTGCTATCTGGAGGGCCACACATTCCCATTCACTGGTATACATCCGAACCTACTCTGCTGGATCGTCACCCTGCTGTGGTGAGTGGGCTTGTGTGTTCCGGTGAACTCCGTGAGTGAAGCCATCGGGAGTTATGTACTCCCGAGTCACTCATGGTGGCAACATCAAGGGGGAGGAACCAGACAAAGAACGATCCAAGCAAGTCCTCAACAGCAGAACAGGCGGAAGATAGCAAGGTGTACAGTCAGGGCCAGAAATATTGGAACAAGGGTAACTGTTTTGGCAGTTGGCCTCTGTATGCCACTGGCTGTAGTTCCTGAATGGTTAGTGCCCCACTTTTGTCAAACCCCTTGAATTACAGCTGAAAGTCCTGACTTCGCTCCCATCTGCGTGTGTTTCCTTTCCAATCAGAAGACGTATTCAAGACATGTCTGTTGACATTAAGCAGCAAATGAAAGATATTTTTCAAGACAGTAATATGATCTTTACATGGCAATTAGATGAAGCAACAGATGTCAGTGGGTTAGCACAATTATTGGTTTTTATACGCTTCATTCATACTGACAGAATTATTGAGCAATTCTTGAACTTCCAGTGAGTCTAGAACTTCCAATGAGAACTAGAGGTGAAGATATATTTAAAACTTTTGATTGCTTCATGAAGGAAAACAAATTGCAATGGTTAAATTGAGAAGGAATATGCACAGATGGCACACCCTCAATGGTTGGTTCAACAAAAGGTTTTATAGCTTTAACATAGAAAGAGAATGAAAATATTATAATTACTCATTGCTTTTTACATTGCGAAGCACTAGTCGCGCAAACCATTGGTAATGAATTAAGAAAAGTTTCAGACAAAGTGGTTCAAATGGTCAATTACATTAAAACTAGACCTCTTCAATCAAGATTATTTGCTCATATTTGTGAAGACATGGGGGCAAAGTTTAAAAAGCTTCTACTAAACACAGAAGTTCGTTGGCTCTCAGGAGGTCAAGTGCTTTGTCGTGTATATGAATTGAGGGAAATGATGCTTACACCTTTTGAGGAAAATAAGCAATATGAATTCTGCAATCTAATTCAAAGCAAATTTTGGTGCACAACATTGGCATATCTTGCTGACATATTTGAACATTTGAATAAAATAAACACCAGTATTCAAGGAAAAAAGGAAATATTTTAACAGCGGTAGATAAAATGTGTGCTATGAGAGACAAAATAGCAATTTGGAAAAGGAAAGTGAAAGAAGGAAATTTTGAAATGTTTTCCAAAACTGCTGAGTGCAGGCTAAAATGTGATATCAGCTCGGTAATTGTTGACCATTTAACATTGCTTGGAGAGAAAGTTCATCATTCCTTCCCAAATGTTGAAATCCAAGACTATGATTGGATCAGAAATCCATTTCCTTCAACTGCAAGGAGGAATTTTTCACTTATTGAAGAAGAATTAGCTGACATAAAAAATGATCGAAATCTGTTAATGATGCAGGAACAGGGTGTAGGGTTGTCAGAGAATTTCTCCACAAATCTCGGGGAGGCCGCATGCCAGCGCATGCGGCCCCCCGAAATTGGTGGAGAAACGGTCTGCCCCCCGCCACCGGGACGGGACTGACCTTGTGCGAATGTCCCTGGCGGCAGCGGCTCCGGCGGCGGTGCAGCGGCAGTACGGTGGCGGTGTCTGGTCTTCCGACCGGCTGCCGCCGCCGCCATTTCCAAGTTAAAAAAAAAAAGAAAAGTGATAAGCTACGTAAAGATTTATGTAGCCAACCACAGCTAGATTTTTTAAAAAACACCGTGATAGGCTACGTAAATGTTTACGTAGCCAATCACGGCTGAGTGAAAAAAACCCAGGCGTACGTAAAAACCCACGCGTACGTAAAAAAAAAAAACGAAAAAAACACCAGGCGTATGTAAATGGCGGCGCCCATGGGCACCGCCATTTGCGTTCCGTATTTTGGCATGTGTAGTCTACATAAACATTTACGTGGACTACGGCGAAAATAAGGGGAACGCAAATAGCGTAGCGTCTACACTGTTTGCGTTCCCCTTATTTTCGCCGTTGTCTACGTAAATGTTTACGTAGACTACACATGCCAAAATAAGGAACGCAAACGGCGGTGCCCATGGGCGCCTCCATTTGCGTACGAGTGCATTTTTTTTTTCCCTCAGCCGTGATAGGCTACGTAAACATTTACGTAGCCTATCACGGCTGACTGCAGGGATGCAAACGGCGGCGGCTACGGCCGCCACCATTTGCGTCCCAGCAGGATAGGATTCGCGGCTGGAGGGACGAGGTGCCTCCCCCCCGGCCAGAATTTCAGTGGGGAGGGACGGGACACCTCCACCCTGGCCAGAATTTCAGGGGGAGGGATGGCATGCCTCCCCCCCACCGCAAATCAACTTCTGGGTTCAGGTAATGGACTTTTGTACATCCCTAACAGGGTGACGTAGACCGCTTTTGGATTCACATTTCAAAAATGAATCCAAACATAACTAAAAAAGCATTGAAAATTCTTCTGCAGTTTTGTACTACATACATTTGTGAAGTATCCTTTTCAACGATGGCAAAGTTAAAGACACTGAAATGTGGAAGCTTAAAAATGCTTATTGACGAAATGTGAGTGTCTTTATCTAATATTCCACCAAATATTGAAGAGCTGTGTTCATCCCATCAACCTCATACATCCCATTAAAATGGTAAGTAGTTATTGGTGTTACTCAACTTTTTAAAATTCTAGCACATATTTACATACTGTTACTCCTAAATGACAACAATGTATGTTACTATCTTACAAATCATATATTTTTAAAAATATAAATTTTTACATTTATATAAAACTGCAGCCGCCATTTGCGTACACACGTTTTTTGGTGTGTTTTTTAAGCCAGATGTGATAGGCTACGTAAGTCTTTACGTAGCCTATCACGGCTGACTACAGGGCCGCAAATGGCGGTGGCTACGGCCACCACCATTTGCGTCCCTGCTAGCCAGCGGCCGGATGTCCGGCTGCTGGCGGAGCTGGCGGCTCTGCAGAATCCCCATGGAGCGGAGCTGGCTGGCCACGATTCCGGGGGGAGGGACGGAGTGCCTCCCTCCCCTGGCAGAACCCGGCAGAGCCAGGTAAGGGTACATTCGTACATACCTAGTTTCTTTTCAACTTCAATGTGGTGGTGTACAGAGGCCAACAGCCAAAACAGTTATCTTTGTTCCAATATTTCTAGCCCTGACTGTATGTTACAATGGCTGAGAAGGCGGATGAAGGCTGCAGCAGATAAAGGACCACCAATTGTCATGATATTCATGCCATTGGATTAGAGCCTTTTCTGTGAGGACTGTGTGTTGATCACTGTGCACTGATCTCCACATATAAAACAAATTCATGCACAGGCATCTTCCAATCTAAATCCAACCAACCAAAAGTCCCATGGCAATCAGGGAATGGCAACGGGGCAGGACTGTGAAATCCAGAAGCCCCTAGTCATGGACCGGCACATGGGCGGCGGATACAGATTCAGTCGTGCTGACTCAAGGACTGAGGCTGTTGAGTAGTTCGGCAGCTGTATCCATGCCTGAGCAGTCCTATTCAGGATCCTCTCTGCTCAACCCATATGGGGAGGGGGCCAGAAAAGGTGCCCTAAACATCATCTGCCTCATCTTCTCCCTGACTGGATTACCACATCCAGTGGGGTCACCATTTATAGGTCTGGCGGAGAATTTCTCCCCGAAGCTTCAGGGGGCCGAGGGCCAATGTGTTCAGCCCCCCGAACAAGTTTCAGGGAGAAATTCTCCGCACACACCCCCCCCAGGACGGGGCTTACCTTTGGCGAATGTCCCTCCCGGCGGCAGCTCCAGCCGGCGGTTCGGAAGGTGTTCGTCCAGGGCGGGAGCGGCAGCCGTTCTTTCGACCAGCTGCCGCTGCCGCCATTCCAATAAAAGAAAACAAAAACCGAAACGCCCCCGTGATAGGCTACGTGACGATTAATGTAGCCTATCATGGCTAGATTTGCAAAGTCAGCCATGATAGGCTACGTAAATCATCACGTAGCCTATCACGGGTGACTTTAAAAAAAAAAAAAGCGCGTACGGATAATGGCGGCCCCCATAGGGAGGCACCATTCCCGTTCCTTATTTGGTCACTGTAGTCTACGTAAAGATTTACGTAGACTACGGCGAAAATAAGGGCAACGCAAATAGCGGTTGCAAAAGACAAATGAACTTTGGAACATGGAATATACGGACACTGCTGGACAATACAGACAGTGAACACCCTGAACGCAGGACTGCCATCATTGCAAGGGAGCTGAGACATTTTAACATTGACATAGCAACACTCCCAGAAACTCGAAGAGCAGGAGAGGGAGAAATGAAGGAAGAAAAAGGAGGTTACACCTTCTTCTGGAAAGGACTGCCTGAACAAGCACGACGAATACATGGAGTAGGCTTTGATATTAAAAATGATCTTATGAAGCTCTTGTCAGAAGTTCCTACTGGCATTAATGAACGACTCACAACTCTTCGAATAAAACTCACCAAAAACCACCAGGCAAATATTCCTATGCACCAACATTAGATGCTGATGAAGATATCAGAGAAAAATGTTACTCCCAACTGGACACCATCTTATAGAACAATAACCATCTTCAAAACAAACTAGGTCATCTGATCCACAGAAGGAGAGTTGTGGGAGAATATTTGGCGTAGGTTTGGAAGAGTTACAGGTTTGGTGAGATCTTAGTTATCAGAGCCTTTTGATGTGCTTACAGCTTCAGTTACACAGTTTCAGTTTTCTGTTACAGGAGACAGGCAAAGCTGAGCCTTGGGGCTATCACTCTGCCAGTGACCGCTATCCACGTCTGAGGTATTGTTGATGCTGGAAGAATTCCATACTGACATTGTCCAAGTAATGCATCTGTTGAAGGTGTAGCCCTTAACAGCTGCAGTGTACCAGGATTTTGCAGCTTGCGTGCACATGGAAAGCCCTGAATGCAAGACATTAAATGGATGTTTGTTACTGGCATTAGTGTATTCTGATTGCTCTGCTTGCTATGACAGTTTCATGCACTTGTTGTTATTAAGAATTATTCTCAAAGAATGCAGGAGTTTAATTCGGTACTTCCATTTCCTTGCTTCTCATTGTCATCTATGGTCGTCACACATTTACTGCACAGAAATGATGTTTTTGATTGAAGGGAATTGGTTTTTTTGGAAGGGACAGCATCCTGAACAGAGAGATATTTGACATGGGACAGTCTTGTGCTCAGTTTTTGGTCCTGGGTGATTTAAACTTTAGATCCTGACATTCTCATCCTGAGATTTGGGGCTGCTCCCAGTGGAGGCCGGCAGCTCTGATTTCAGTCGAGCTGTGAACCCATCCTGGGTTTCAGACAGAAATCATGTCTGGTGAAAATGTTTGCAAATGGCCAGATGTGTGCTTGTGTTCAATTTGCACATCTTCCCCAGTTCGATTTGTGCAAATATCCCTGGAGACTGGATCATCCCCACTTTAGTTTATGGAGGAAAGTTTCACAAATCAGGAGATGGGTACAAAGTTTGGGAAATGTGTGCACATTTCACATTCAGTTGCTCTTCATTTGCGTGATTTTCCTGTTCCTGCAGCGTGAGCAGACATCATGAACAAGAAAAGTGACAAGCGGTGATACAATATTTGGAAGATCCTAGCAGACTCGTGTCTCACTCATTCACCCATCCCTACCAAAGGCAGCCCCACATACTGGAAGTTACCGCAACCCAAACAGGGTATAACTTAGGCATGTGTCACCTTGATCAGATCTGGCATCTCTGTAATGGGTGCGGTTGGTACTCTTGCCTCACTCCTGGCCACTGCCCAAGTCTGCATTCATGATCATGATCTCCAATCCCTGCCCTTTCCCAGCAGGCTTTTGAATGCTGAATCATCACCTCTTAGCTGCCATGGCAGAAAGTTTTCACTACCTCCACTGACAGTTCCAGATTTCAGCTAGGGATGGACGAAAGTCCCTTACCTGGTCCCGCAGCTTTTTTCAGGGTGGGGGGGAGGTGCTCTGTTTCTCCCCCCAAAAATTCTTGGCATGTGGGGAGGCGCCCGGCCTCTCCCTGCCGAAATTTTGGCCGGCGGGGAGGCGCCCCATCCCTCCCCGCCGAAGTTCTGGCGGGGGGGAGTGCACTGTCTCCCCAGCTGCGAAAGGAAAAAGTAAAGTGTAAAAAAAAAAAAAAACGTGATAGGCTACATAAAGATTTAAGTAGACTATCATGGCTGACTTTGAAAAAAAATAGCGTTGCCCTTATTTTCACGGTAGTCTATGTAAATCTTTACGTAGACTACCTGTGCCCAAATAAGGAATGCAATTAGCGGCGCCCATGGGCGCCGCCATTTGCGTATGCGCTTTTTTTTTTAAGTCAGCTGTGATAGGCTACGTAAATCTTTACGTAGCCTATCACTTTTTTTTTTTTTTTTTACACTTTACTTGGAAATGGCGGCGGCGGCTGCTGGTCACAAGACCGGCCACCGCCGCGCCAAACCGCCGCAGGGACCTGCCGCCATGAGGGGCATTCGGCCATGGTTCCCATCCTGGGGGTGGCGGGGGGCGGAGAATTTCCCCACCAATTTCGGTGGGCCGAATGCGTTGGCGTTCGGCCTCCTGGAGTTTTGTGCGAAATTCTCCGACATCCCTAGATTTCACCCGCAACACTGACACTAATGGCTCCTTTCTGGGCAAGCAATTTCTGACAGGCTCTTGCAAGGACAATGGGCCTCTCGGCTGGGCTTCCTGGTCTGCACCACTCAAGACTGCACTCTGACCATCCATCTGTGGATGGTGGGCCCAGGAAAGACGGAGCGTCACATGGAGCATCGCCAGTAGCTCCCTCCAGAAATGGGCAGTGAATTGGGCCTCCCATTGGAAACGAGACCCGTGGGCCATCCGTGGAGGTGGAAGACATGCGCCAAAAACAGCTCTGCCATCTCCCTGGCTGTGGGCAACCCACAGCAGGGGATGAAATGGGCCATCTTAGAAAACAAATCCACCACCACCAGAATGGTGCTCTTACCGTGTGAGTGAGGCAAGTCAGTGATGAAGTCAAGGGAGAGCAGTTTCCAAGGTCCTGAGGGGGTAGGGCTTGCCTGAGGGGGCCTTCGCCCGCTGGCAGGTTGGGCAGGAGGCGACATAGGACTTGACGTCCCAACACACACGAGGCCACCACAAATCCCTTGTCGCTCCATGCAGGGTCTTGGCGACGGCAAAATGCCCAGCTGTGGGGGAGTCGTGGCACTGATAGAGGACCTTCTCACGGAGGGTTCTAGAAGGCACATAGACCCAGCGGAATGGTAAAGCAGGCCGCCTCGCAAAGAGAAGGGGGTAGAGTGGGGGGGCAGAGGCTAGCCCCAATTCCTCCACCTCTGTGCAAACAAAAGCATCCTGAGCCTGTGGAGAGAGAAGCAGCTCCTCCCAAGAATGAGGTACCACAGCTGCCGCCAGGCCTTGGGGGGGAAGAATCAGAGGGGGGGATTTTCCTCACTCCCTGGCTGGAGGTCAGGCTTAAGGGAAAGAGCATCCGCTTGTAGGTTGTCGGAAGCTTTCACATGGCAAATATTAAGGTGGAACCAAGACAAAAAAAAGCAACCACCTAATCTGCCTCTGGTTTAAGGCATGGGCTGTCTGAAGATGTTCCAGGTTGGGATGGTTAGTTCTAACTTCGACTGGGTGTTGTGCCCCCTCCAGGAGATGACGCCAGGTCTCCAAAGCGGACTTGATGGCCAATAGTTCCTTCTCCCAAATGGTATAATTCCTCTCAGACATGTTCAGCTTCCCGGAGTGGTAGGCGCAGGGTTGCAGCCCACCGCCCTCCCGATCTGGCTGAAAGAGCACCGCCCCCACCGCAAAGTCAGAGGCATCAATCTGCACTACAAAAGGCTTCCTTGGGTCAGGATGTAACTGGATCTGCTCAGAACTAAAAACCTTCTTAAGTTCCTCGAAAGCCTGTTGGGCTGATACCGTCCAATGAAAAGGAGATTTCCTGCCCTTAAGGAGGTCCATGAGAAGAGAAGTCAGCTGAGCAAAACTGGGCAGGAACTTTCTGTAAAAATTTGCAAACTGCAGAAAACGTTGCAAGTCCTTCTTGGTGGATGGAGGCTGCCAGGAGAGGACAGCCTGGACCTTTGCAGGATCCATCCTGAAACTGTCAGGCGAAATAATGTAGCCAAGAAAGTCCAAAGAGGTTAGGTCAAATGTACATTTCTCCAGCTTGGCATAAAGATGGTTCTCATGGAGGTGCTGGAGGATGGCAGAGACATGACACTGATGGGCATGGGGGTCCTCAGAAAATATAAGTAAATCATCGAGATACACAATGAGGAAAGTGTCCAAATAGTCCCAGAAGATGGCATTCATAAAATGCGAAAAAGTGGGAGGGGGCTGGGCGAGCTCAAAAGGCATCACTAGGTCTTCATACGCTCCGTACTGGGTCCTGAAAGAGGTCTTCTACTCAACCCCCTCCCTGATGCGAATGAGATGGTACGCGCTACGCAGGTCCAACTTTGTGAAAATCTTGGCTCGCCCCAGGCGCTCCAGCATCTCAGGTATGAACGGGAGGTGGTACTTGTCAGGGATGGAGACCGAATTTAGATTTCTGAAATCATGCACCGGGCAGAGTTCTCCAGATCGTTTGGCCACAAAGAAGGTAGGAGCGCAGGCGGGGAAGGAAGACAGGCGAATGAAGCCACGTTTGAGATTCTTGTCCAAAAACTCCCGCAGAGCTCGCAGTTCTGGCTTTGATATTGAATACAGCCGGCCAGCAGGGATGGTTGCCCCAGGAATGAGGTTAATGGCACAGTCAAAAGGGTGTGTGGGGGGGAAGCTGGTCAGCCTCCTTCTTTTCAAACACATCCCGAAAAGCTGCATACTTCTCTGGGAGGATCACGGTAGCTGAAGAATTGGCAGAAGCAGACGAGGAGGGGGAGGAAATGGTTAAGGCCTGGGCTGGGACTGGCACCTCCTCCAGGAGGCAATGCTCCCAGCAGTAGGGAGACGCAAACTCCACAAGCTGAAGCCCCGAAGAAATCTGAGGGTTGTGCTTAGAGAGCCAGGAAACACCCAGCATGATTGACGTGGGACTGGGCGCGCAGAGTGAGTGGAGCTGTAATCCGGGTCACCGTGCGCGAAGCAAGAGGACGCCCATCGATGGTGCTGGAAGGGGCAGGGTAGGAATCTTGTGGAAGAGGGCGAAGGTCTCATTCATGAAACTGGTCATAGCCTCCGAGTCCACTAAAGCTAGGGCCTCCACCCCACCCCACTGGGAGGAGTGGAGGTGAACATGCACCTCAGATGGGAGGGTGGGGGGGTTGGGGAAGGCACCCACCAGGTGGGGAACTGACCTCCACACTGGAGGTCCCCAACAAACTTGGGGGGCAGTCTAGTCAGGCCTGGGGATGAGGAGGGGGAAGAGGGGGAAGGAGAGGAGGGGGAGGCTGCAGAGCTGTGGATTTAACTCGGCAGGTCTTGGTGAAATGCCCCAGCTTTCCACATCGAAAGCATCGGCGCTCAGCTCGCTGACGCTCAAGCTCCTCTGGCGGCAGTGGGGCTCAGGTAGATCCCAGCTGCATCGGGGTCTCCTCCACCCCAAGCACCCGAGCGGGGGGTGGGGGAGGGGCAGGAAATGTGAGGGAAGGGGAGGAGGGAAATGCCGGTCCCCGGCGCCCCACCGGTTTTGCCGGCGCCCCTCAGCCAACTATCTATCTGAAGGCAGGTCTGGATGAGCTCCTCCAAACTAGGTGGGCTGAGCGTGCGCACCAACTCATCTAAGATCTCGTCGTTCAAAACATCCAAAAACTGAGCCACTAGCGCAGCATCATTCCACTGTAAATCCTGCATCAGTAAGCGAAAGGTTGTCGCGTAGCTGGAAACTGAGTCCTTGCCCTGCCGGAGGCGGTGAATCTCCCGAGAAGCCATCTGCATGTGCAGGGGGTCACTGAAAAAATGGGCCATGGCTGTCATGAAGCCTTGATAGTCCCTGAGCAGGGGGTCATTAGTGAGCAGGAGCCCCAAATCCCATCTAGCTGCCATGCCTGACAGTAGGTTAAAGATGAAACCCACACGAACGTGTTCCGTCTGGACATCCTCAGGCCAAAGACGCATGTACAGCTCCGACGGGGCCCTGAAAATCTGAAAAAGTCCTTTCTCACCAGAAAACGTCTCTGGCAAAGCCACCAGGCACTTGCGGCAGGGGAGAATCGGAGGTGGAGGAGGTTGAACCGCAGCCTGTAGATTTTGCATGGCAGCCGTCAGTTGAGCCATCTGATTATGGAGCATCTGGTTCTCTTGCGCTAGAGCTTGCACCGCCGTGTGTCCAGCACCCTCCATAAGGCAATAGGAGAAGAGAGAGAGAGAGAGAGAGAAAGAGGAAGGGGACCAAGCTGTCAAGGACACCTTGGAGGCCTCTCTCAGTCTAATCCAATAGCCAAGTCCAGACACAGACAAAGGGATTCTTTTCAAAGTTTTATTCCTCTTTTACAACTTAACAAATCTACTTTAGCAACTTGCAGAAGGCTTTCATATTAAAAATGATCTTATGAAGCTCTTGTCAGAAGTTCCTACTGCTGGCATTAACAAACGACTCTCAACCCTTCAAATAAAACTCAACAACAACCAGAAGGCAACTATTCTAAGTGCCTATGCATGATTATTAGATGCTGATGAAGACATCAAAAGAAAATGTTTCTCCCAACTGGACACCATCTTATCAGAGATACCTAAGGAGGATAAAATCCTCCTCCTGGGCCATTTTAATGCAAGAGTTGTGCGTGGTTTTGATTTGTGGCCAGGGACCATTGGGAAAGAAGGAGTCAGCAATAGCAACCAGAATGGAATTCTACTTCTGACTAAATTTGCAGAGCATAATCTCATCATTGCCACCACACTTTTTGGTCATAAAAATAAATTTAAAACATCATGGAAGCACCCCTGGTCGAAGCACTGGTATCTTCTAGATTATGTAATTGTCAATGCCAGAAATGCCAAAGTCAATGACCGCTGTGTTGTACTCTTCACTAGAGCCATGATGAATGCAGATGACTGCTGGACAGACCACTCATTAATTCGTTCCACAATGAACATTAAGATTGTCCCTCAACATAGGCTCCAGGGAAGAAAACCAAGGTGTAAAATGAACCCCCAAGCCCTTCAAGACCCTGTTAAGTGAGCCTGCTTTCAAACAACCCTCAAGGAACATCTGCCTATGGAAACCCCTGAAAATGTCGAGGAACACTGGAATAAACTGAAGACTTCCATTATCGCAGCCTGTGAACAAATTATCGGATACCAAACTAAGAAACATCAGGACTGCTTTGATGAGAATGGTAGGGAGATTTAACATATTATTGATAAGAAAAGGAAAGCTTTCCAAATATGGCAAAAATACATCAACTGTGCCGCTAAGAAAAAAACCTATGTCAGTGTAAAGGCTGCAGTCCAAAGAAGAACTAGAGAACTTAAGAACACCTGGTAGATAAAGAAAGCTCAAGAAATACAGCATTTTGCAGATGCCCATGACTCACGGGGCTTTTTTCATGCTGCAAAGGCCACTTACAGACCAACAAACTAGGTGCCTCTTAAAGTCTACTCCTATAGCCAACTCAAGACACAGACAAAAGGATTCTTTTCAAGGCTTTAATCCTTTTACAATTTAATGACTCTTGCAGATACTAATCACCAGTGACTAAGCAAGGAACAGCACTGGGAAAACAAAGCAGAGTAGCCTACGCTCCAGGTTAGGCAGTTGGCCCCCGTTGGAAGGAGAATCACGGGAAGACCCTGAACTTATGGGCTAGGGAGAGATCCTCCCTCTTTCCCTTGGGTCCTCGGGATGCGACCGTTGCTTGCGCGCCAAACGAGCACTACGCCTCCTTTCTGCCTCCTCCATCGGCATCGGGCACCCAGCAAGCCCCCCCCAGCACTCTCTCACTGCCAGGGTCACTATCTATCCCAGGAATGCTGGCAGGAGGAATCTCTGCCAGCTGCTGTGCCTGTGAGACATGAGCGAGCTTCTTTCCCACGGATTGTGGTTCCTCCTCAGAATCAGAACTGCTCTGGGCTTCTATCGGCTCCGTTTCCACCCTGACATATGCATCATTGCGCCGATCTTATTCGCTATCTTCATCGCTATGATTCTACACCTTGTTGAAGGGAAATTTCCCACGTAGAAATCATACATAGATGGAAAACTTTTTAATCTCAGTCGGCTGAAAGCAAAAAGTAAGGTAATTACATCCTGTGTCATAGAACGTCGATATGCTGATGATAACATAATCTGCGCACATTCAAAGGAAGATCTCCAAACTATCCTAAACGTCTTTGCAGAAGCATATGAACAGCTCGGCCTCTCACTTAACATCAAAAAAACCCGAAGTGCTTTACCAGCAAGCACAAACCAAGCCCTCTGTAGTGCCATCTAGGGATGTACGAAAGTCACTTACCTGATCCCGAAAGTTGATTCGCAGTGGGGGGGAGGCGCCCCGTCCCTCCCACCAAAATTCTGGCTGGGGGGGAGGCACACCATCCCTCCGGCCATGAATCCTGTCCTGCCGGGACATAAATGGCGGCGGCCATAGCCGCCGCTGTTTGCGTCCCTGCAGTCAGCCGTGATAGGCTACGTAAATGTTTACATAGCCTATCACGGCTGAGTGAAAAAAAAACACACACACGTGCATACTCAAATGCATTTGCGTACGGGCGGTTTTTTTTTTTTTTTTTCACTCAGCCGTAATAGGCTACATAAATCTTTACGTAGTCTATCACATTTTTTTTTTTAACTTGGAAATGGCGGTGGTGGCAGCTGGTCGGAAGACCGGCCGCCGCCGCCGCACCACTGCCACACTGCCTCCGGAGCCGCCGGAGCCAGGGACATTCGCACAAGGTAAGTCCCGTCCCGGGGGGCGGGGGGGCAGACCATTTCTCCACCAATTTTGGGGGGCCGAATGCACTGGCATTCGTTCTCCCCGAGATTCGTGGAGAAATTCTCTGATATCCCTAGTGCCATCAATCCAAGTTAACATTCTGATGCTGGAAAATGTTGACCACCTTTCTTATCTTGGCAGCCATCTCTCCACAAAAGCTGACTTCCATGCTGAAATTCAGCATCTCCCGACCTTTGTGACTGTAGCATTCTCCCAAATGAAGCGTAGAGTGTTCGAGAATCGGGACATTCGCAGGGACACCAAAATGCTTGGTCTATCAAGCTGATGCTTTACCAGCCAGCACAAACCATCCCCTCTGTAGTGCCATCAATCCAGCTTAACGGTGTGATGCTGGAAAATGTTGGCCACCTGTCTTATCTTGGCAGCCATCTCTCCACAAAAGCTGAAATTCAGCATCGCCCAAGCTCTGCAACTGTAGCATTATCCCGAATGAAGCACAGAGTGCTTGAGGATTGGGACATTCACAGGGAGACCAAAATGCTTGTTTACAAAGCCATTGTACTACCACCCTTACTGTATGCCTGTGAAACATGGACCATCTATAAATGCCACTCCCAGCTTCTCGAAAAATTCCACCAACGCTGCCTACGCTCCGAAAAATTCTGCAAATTACTTGGGAAGATGGACTAATGTGAACGTACTGGAAGAAGCAAAGACCACCAGCATTGAAACAATGATTCTCCAACATCAACTTCACTGGATCGGCCATGTTGTTCGAATGCCTGATTATCTTCATCCAAAGCCGTTACTCTATTCCCAGCTTATGAATGGAAAACGGAATATTGATGGACAGCAAACGAGATTTAAACATGTTCTTAAAGCTAATCTAAAAACCTGTAACATAAGCATTGAAAACTGGGAAGCTCTAACTCACGAGTACTCCAACTAGAGGTCAGCCTATATTAAAGGTGCTATAGACTTTGAAGAAGCACGAGTACAGAGCGAAAGGGAGAAACGAGCTCAGCGGAAGGCATGTCAAGCAAACCCTCACTGTGACCGCCTTCCAGCTGGAAACCTATGTCCTCGCTGTGGGAGGCTGCGTAGATCCAGAATCGGCCTTCATAGCCACCTGCAGACCCACTGCTAGAGATTAATGTGTTGATTGACCTATCTTCTATGAATGTCTAATCCTTTTAAAGAGTTATCCATATAGACTCTATCTTTGGAAGACAATCTTCCTCGGTCACGAGTGATCGCCATGATGATGATGAGTAACCTATGGCTGCGAGAGCTGGACCATAAGGAAGGCTGAGCGAAGGAAGAAAGATGCTTTTGAACTGTGGTGTTGGAGGAGAATCCTGAGAGTGCCTTGGACTGCAAGAAAATCAAACCAGTCCATACTTCAGGAAATAAAGCCAGACTGCTCACTTGAGGGAATGATATTAAACGCGAAACTGAAGTGCTCTGGCCACATCATGAGAAGACAGAATGCCCTGGAGAAGATGCTGATGCTAGGGAAAGTGGAAGGCAAAAGGAAGAGGGGCTGACCAAGGGCAAGATGGATGGGTGCTATTCTGGAGGTGACGGACCCGACCTTGGAGGAGCTGGGGGTGGCGACGGCCGACAGGAAACTCTGGCGTGGGCTGGTCCATGAAGACACGAAGAGTCGGAAGCGACTGACTGAAGAAACAACAAACAGTTAAAAGTAACCCAGTCAAAGTTTATTTGTTGCTCAGAAAGGAAGTCTCAAGCTGTTACATTTAATTTATTTATTTATTTATTTATTTATTGCACTTATACCCCGCCTTTTTTCCTCTTGCAAGGAACCCAAGGTGGGTTGGGCTAAGAGCGTGTGACTGGACCAAAGTCACCCAGTGAGCTTCCTTGGCCGAGTGGGCCCTAGAACCCGGATCTCCCAGCCCCTAGTCCAGCACTCTTGCCACTACACCACACTGGCTCTCACAAAATGGCCTTTATATATAGTACTCCACACATTACTACCATGCCTAGACATCAAATGCTTACTGGTAACAGCAACCAGTAGGAGAACCATGAGTCCCAGTATACCTCCTGCCACCGCACCATCTACCCTTCCAGCCCCTAGAGAAGAAGCTTTGTGGCCCAGCCAGGATGATTCCACCCCCGCCTCAAGAAGCTTGCATATGCAGGCAGCCCCTTGGATTTGGGAGTCAACAAAGCTCTGGCCAGCCTTGCATCCCTCAACATCTGAAACCAGCCCAGACACAGGAGGCAGACTGCGCCTTTCGTCCTGCGTCCTGCAACCAAACTCGGGAGGTTTCATATCGGCAACTGTGTTAAGGGTTGTGAGCTCTGTGACGCCTTCGTTTTCGAGTGTGAATTGTCAACTCTTTGCTGCCATGGAAGAATGTTTTCACTACCACCACCCTTGGTTCCCATTTTCATCTGCGACATTGTCACCGATGGCTCCATTCTGGGCAAGAAATTCCTGAAGGACGTTCGCAAGGACAGCAGTACTCTAGGCTTTGTTTCCTGGCATGCACCCCTCAAGATTGCACAGCCACAAGCTCCCAATCCATTTATGTTCAGAGTGCAAGGGTCACTTTGCCGTCCAATGAGCACTGTGCGGTCAGATGCGCCTCCATGCTATGGCCAGCTGTACATCCTTGACACCGATGAGGCCACTATGGCTCAACAGCACACTGGGCTGCACCTTGCTGGAGTCACTCACTAACCTGCTACTCAATGTTTACCCATGCACTACTGGGAACTGGCAGGTCAGTGAAGTCCTTGAGCATGAGAACTCTGCTGCATTTGCTATACCTATGGACATATCATTGTGCCTCCATCACGATGGCAGAATGATGAAGTTTCTGGCTGAGTCTGTAAGATCTAATGTTCCCCGTAATGATCCTTCAGATAGCCTGACCCCAAGCCGTTAAGGGCTTTAAGTGTTACTACCAGCACTTTGAATCGGGGCGGAAATGGACTGGCAGCCAGTGCAGCTGGAAAAGTACTGGCGT
The DNA here is from genome assembly GCA_026122225.1 of Heloderma charlesbogerti. Classification (NCBI taxonomy): domain Eukaryota; kingdom Metazoa; phylum Chordata; class Lepidosauria; order Squamata; family Helodermatidae; genus Heloderma; species Heloderma charlesbogerti. The sequence goes on from JANEZZ010003038.1 coordinate 113,639, forward strand.
AATATGAGCTCAAAGGCCAGTCCCTGTTAACAAACTTGCTGCCCTACTTTGTGCCAGCTGAAGTTTCTGGACCACTTTCAAAGGCAGCCCCATGTATAACGCATTGCAGTAATCCAGGCGAGAGGTTATCAGAGCATGGATAACTGGAGCTAGGCTCTCTCTGTCCAGATAAGGCATAGTTGGGATACCAGCCGAAGCTGATAAAAAGTGCTCCATGCCACTGAGTTCACCTGTGCCTCAAGTGACAGTTCTGGGACAAAGACCACCCCCAAAATTTGCGTCCCTTTTTTTCGCCATGATAGGATACGTAAATATTTACGTAGACTATCATGGGCTCCACAGGGATGCACATGGGGTCCCTGCGTTAACTGAGATAGGCGTTAACTGCGTTAACTGAGATAGGAAAAATGGTGAAGCGAATGGCAGCCGCAGACCTGCCCGCCATTCGCAAAGTGGCGTGAACAGCACCAGGTAGGTTCTCCGTTTTGTGCACATTTCGTGTGGTGGGGGGTGGGGGGGCTTCGTTCCGTGATGGATTTCAGGGGGCCCCATGCACTGGCATTCAGCCTCATTGAGATCCATGGTGGAATTCTCCGCCATCCCTAATACCACGGAGCTGGCCAGACTCTGCTTAGAGGGAGAGGGCGCTTGCGCATGATCGTGTCAACCGCCCGAGTCATCTCTGCATTCCACAGAGAGACCTGGGCTTTGACAGGAGCACCAGACATACCAGCAGAAAACCCCCCAGAGCCCTCTGGAATCCATTGGAATCCATTAGCCTCTGGGGGTGGACCATTTTAACAGGTCCCCCACCCTTGCAGAGGGGAAAGGTTGCCAGGAGTCTAAACCTCAACAGGAAGTGATCTGACCATGACAAATGGACAGATGCTAATTCCTCCACTTTCACATCACCATCCTCCTGCCCAGTCAAGACAACCAGATTAAGTGTGTGTCCTTTTATATGTGTTGGGCCGATGACATATTGGGACAGCCCCATGGTTGTCATGGTGGCCATGAAGTCCGGAGCCGCCACGGATACAGCGGCCTCGGCATGGAAGTTTAAATCTCCCAGGACCATCATCCGAGGGGTCCTCAACACCAAGTCCGACACCACTTCCGCCAGCTCAGGCAGGGAGTCTGATGGTCGGCGGGGTGGGTGGTACACCAACAGAATCCCTAATCTGTCCTGCGTACCCAACACAAGTAAAGACACTCAAGATCTGCACTCGAATGAGCAGGAAGCCTGGAGAGGGAGATTGAATTCCAATAGACCATGGCAACCCCCCCTCCCCAGCCCTCGAGTCAGTATTGGTGCTGCACTGAGTAGCCAGGAGGGCACAGCTGGGAGAGAGTGACCCCTCCCAGTTCCCCCACCCTGGGCTCAGTAATACATACCAGGTCAGCCCCCTCATCCACAATCAAATCATGGATGAGGGAGATTTTATTTGGGGCCCACCAGGCATTCAGCATCAGCACCACCAGACCCGAGGGCAGACTGGTAAGGCCGTCAGGAACCATCAGGTTGGGGGAAGAACCAGAAGAGGGGGCAGCTGTAAGGTGTCTAGCCCCTCTTCTCCTCAGCTGCCCTGTTAATCCCCCAATGCCATACCTCCCCCTGCCCGTGACCACAGTTATGTTGAAACCTCCCCGACCCCCTGGACAGATATGTGTTAGGCTACATGTCTATCCAGTCAGTTATTCATTACTCCCAATTCATACTGAATTCAAGGGTCAACTTAGGCAGCTGCCTCCAAAAATATGGGCTCGTCTAACCCAGTATTGCTGACACTGACTGGTAACGTTCCAGGGTTTCAGGCAGGAGTTATTGCAGCCCTACCAGGAGATGCCAGGGATTGAACCTGGGACCTTGTGCCTGTAAATCAGGTGCTCTAGTGCTGAATTATGGCCCCACTATGGGTAGAATTGGATTGAGTTAAGAAGTGGTGGAACCCGTGGCGGAAGGGCCTCCCACCCTTTGCCATCCTGCGGATTCCTCGAATGGGATTCTGCTGTGGCCGCGAATGGCGGCCGTCTTAACTGCTGCCATTTGGTTCCTTCCAGGCTGCCATGATAGGCTATGTAAGTATTTACATACTTACATAGCCTATCACGGCAAAGAGCAGGGACCAAATGGCCACCACTATGCCATTTTCGTCCCTGCTCTTTGCTGTGATAGGCTACGTAAATACTTACGTAGCCTTTCACAGCAGCCTGGAAGGACGCAAATGGCGGCCGCTACGATGGCCGCCGTTAGTCGCTGCAGCAGCCCAGCCATGGCCAGAACTCTGGAGGATTCCAGGGGGAAGGACGGAGAGCCTCCCCCCCACCGCGGATCCCCCAGTGTGGAATCAGGTAAGTTTTTCATACATCTGTTGCAGAGACAAGGGGCAGACTGTAACACAGTGCCGTCTTGGGGCAATACACATTGGAGCCAGACTCAAGGTGCGATTTTGTGAGGAGATGCCCATCCTTCCCATCTGTTCTGAGGAGCCATAGAGGGATACTATGAAAGCATTCTGGTTCAGGATTGATCACTGCAAAATTCTACATTAACAGACCTGAATCTTCCTAAAAAGCACAGGGTTGGAGTAAAATAATGCCCCCCCCTTCACACGCATCTCATGCAGTTGTAGGAACGGTGGGTGATAACCTCACTTGCTGATAAGACCCTTCCAGGACAATTTAGCATCCCTGCAATCTGAAAGGGCAAAATATCTCCCACATCTGAAGATAGGGATGTCCAGCCAGGCTGCCGTGATAGGCTACGTAAGTATTCACGTAGACTATCACACCAGGTCAGAAAAACCCAAAACAAAACAGCGGACGCAAATGGCTGCGGCTACGGTGGCCACCATTTGTGTTCCCCCTTTTTCACCATTTTAGCCTACGTAAATACTTACGTAGGCTGTCACGGCAAAAAAAAGGGGAACACAAATAGCATAGTGGGCGCTATTTGCATTCCTTTTTTTCCCACCGTAATAGCCAATGTAAATATTTACGTAGGCTAAAACCGCAGGGGGGGGGGGAAGGAACACAAATGGCGCCCATTATGCCATTTTTTTATTTTATTTATTTATTTATTTCATTTCTATACCACCCAATAGCCGAAGCTCTCTGGGCGGTTCACAAAAACTAAAACCAAACAACACACAATAAAACAGTTTAAAATATATAGAACGTTAAAACCACAATATAACAAAACAACCACAATAAAACCTAGCAGCAGTACAGGAGTTTAAAATACAGATTTAAAACAGCAAAGATAAAAATTTAGAAAGCTAAAATGCCTGGGAAAATAAAAAGGTCTTCACCCGGCGCCGAAAGGAGTACAATGTAGGCGCCAGGCGAACCTCACTGGGGAGCTCATTCCAGAGCCGGGGTGCCACAACAGAAAAAGCCCTCCTCCTAGTAGCCACCCGCCTCACTTCCTTTGGCAGGGGCTCACGGAGAAGGGCCGCTGAGGATGATCTTAAGGTCCGGGCAGGCACATATGGGAGGAGGCGATCCTTCAGGTAACCTGACCCCAAGCCGTTAAGGGCTTTAAGTGTTACTACCAGCACTTTGAATCGGGGCGGAAATGGACTGGCAGCCAGTGCAGCTGGAAAAGTACTGGCGTAATATGAGCTCAAAGGCCAGTCCCTGTTAACAATCTTGCTGCCCTATTTTGGACCAGCTGAAGTTTCCGGACCGTTTTCAAAGGCAGCCCCACGTAGAACGCATTGCAGTAATCCAGACGAGAAGTTATCAGAGCATGGATAACTGTAGCTAGGCTATCTCTGTCCAGATAAGGGCGTAGTTGGTATACCAGCCTAAGCTGATAAAAAGTGCTCCGTGCCACTGAGTTCACCTGTGCCTCAAGTGACAGTTCTGGATCCAAGAGCACCCCCAAACTACGAACCTGATCCTTTAGGGGGAGTGCAACCCCCTCCAGAACAGGTTGAATATCACCTAGCCGGGCAGACGAACCACCCACTAACAGTACCTCCGTCTTGTCTGGATTGAGTTTCAGTTTATTAGCCCTCATCCAGTCCATTACCATGCCCAGGCACTGATTCAGAACAGCCACTGCCTCACCTGGTTTTGATGAGAAAGAGAGGTAGAGCTGGGTGTCATCCGCATATTGATGGCACCTCAGCCCACACCTCCGGATAACCTCCCCCAGCGGTTTCATGTAGATGTTAAACAGCATGGGGGATAGAATAGAGCCCTGTGGAACCCCATGGCACAATTGCCATGGCACAGAGCAATAATCCCCCAGCACCATCTTCTGGAATCGGCCATCCAAGTAGGAGCGGAACCACTGTAGTGCAGTGCCTCCAACTCCCAACCCAGACAACCTATCCAGAAGGATACCATGGTCGATGGTATCGAAAGCCGCTGAGAGGTCCAGGAGAATCAACAGGGTCGCACTCCCCCTGTCCCTCTCCCGGCAGAGGTCATCCCACAGGGCGACCAAGGCAGTTTCAGCTCCAAAACCAGGCCTGAAGCCCGATTGAAATGGATCTAGATAATCCGTTTCATTCAAGAGTGCCTGGAGCTGTCCTACAACCACCCGCTCAAGCACCTTGCCCAGGAAGGGGATGTTGGCCACTGGCCTATAATTGTTAACATCCTCTGGGTCCAGGTTAGGCTTTTTCAGGAGTGGTCTAATTACTGCCTCTTTTAAAGCGGCAGGCACCACTCCCTCTCTCAAGGAGGAATTTACAACCTCCTGGACCCAGCCGGACAACCCCTCCTTGTTTGATTTAATAAGCCATTTGCACTCCTCTTTTCTTTCACGTAATAGCCTACGTAAATATTTACGTAAGCTGAAATGGCAAAAAATAGGGAACGCAAATGGCAGCCGCCATAGCCGCTGCCATTTGCCTACGGGTTGTTTTTTTTTTTTGTGGCTTGCTGTGATAGGCTATATAAATACTTACGTAGCCTATCATAGCAGCTTTGTAGGATGCAAATGGCGGCTGCTACGGCGGCCCCCATTTGCGTCCGCAGAGCTCGTCGGCCGCCAGAAGTCCTCCGGACACATCCGCAGCGGAGCCGGCCAAGGGAGCATTTCGGGGGGAGGGACGGAGTGCCTCCCCCGCACGTGAATCCAAGCTGCGAAAAGGTAAGTGACTTTTGTACATCCCTACTATCTCCCCTATCCCATTTATATAGCATATAAAGATAGGGATTCAGGCTTCAGATGAAAGTGGTTAACAGCCCTAGTAAAAATGCCTTCTTCCACGTGACTCTTGGAAATGTTGTCTTAGAGCTCTTATGAGGACTCCTCCAAGTGGCAAGGCCAGCTGAGATTTGGCTGGTGACAACTGGCAGGAAGGCATTTTGTTGTGTGGCAACATCCCTGGAGATGTTGGTCTGCCATGAGTCTCAAGCAGGAAGTCCTTTATGTTTCAAGAGGCCTTTCTATTATTTGAATGGGATTTTCATGTTGTGATCCTTTTGTGTTTAATGGCTGGTTTTTATGTAGTGCTTGTATTCATTTAATTCGATGTATTCTGTGCTTTGGGACAGTGGAGACTGGTGGCTCTGATTACGGTGGGGCTGTGGTTCCCTTCTGGGTTTTAGTCAGAACCATCCAGAAGTATAAAACAGTGATCCAAGGTACTGAACTTATATGAGGATAGGGATGACAGAGAATTCTGCCACGGATCTCGGTGAGGCCAAATGCCAGTGCATTTGGCCCCCCGAAATCTGTGGCGGAATGGCCTACCACCCCCCGACCCCCCGCGGATCCCCCCGGGACGAGACTTACCTGGGCCGGTTGGTCGGGGCGGTGGAGGTCTGGCAGCGACTGCGGCGGACGCGGCTGCAGCGGCTGGTCTTCCGACTGGCTGCTGTCGCCACCATTTGCAGTCTTGTCATTTTGTTTTTTATATACACAGACCATAGCTGCCACCATTTGCGTACAATTTTTTTTTTTTTTTTTTACCCAGAGCCCTCCGCGGCCAGAAATCCGGCTGCGGATGGATCTGGCCTGGGCCCGGCCTGCTGATCCGCAGAGCCGCCGTGGAGCACAGCCGGACGTCGAGGATTCTGGGGGGGGCGACCAGATTGCCTCCCCCCCATCGAGGATTCTGGGGAGAGGGACAGAACGCCTCCCCCCCACCATGAACATAATTGGTGGAAAGGTAAGTGACTTTCGTACATCCCTATTTGGGGGATATAAATCCATCAGGTACCCTCGCTCCTTAAAATGCCTTTCTGTCTCCAGCTGGGCCATGAGGCCTCCAATCCTTCCTTTGCCTTCTGCCCTGCCACTGAAGATCAAAACACAGAAGAGGAGAGGGCCTTTCCAATGGTGGTGTCTATCCTCCTGCAAAAAACTCATCTCCATCCCCCATTGTTCAACGTCATTGCATGCGCACGTTTTGAAGCTTGTCCATTTATTGCTGTTGCTTGTAATTTCAGTTATTCTGGGATTGTCTTTTAGTTTATTTCATTGTCGTACCTTTTCCCCTCCAGTTTTTATATTGGCTTGAGTACATATATATAGTATAGGTGGCATAAACATTTTGAAACAAACAGACCAAAAACGTCCATACCATGTTGTGATGCATAAATAGTGGTTTCCTGAAACAAGGACCTGGGATCCCTTCTACTTCATTTAGGGTCACAAGCGCTAGAAACCCTGTTGGGTCCTGTCTAAATTGGAGGACTCATTTCCATAGGCACAAATATCCATAACACTGTTTTCCTGGATGCTCCTTCTCTTTGTTGCTAGACCATGCCTCATTCCAGATGCACTGAGAGCTGTCGCCGTGGATACTACAAGGAGATCCAAGAAGGAGAGCCATCATGCTGCTATGCTTGCACTCTATGTGCGGAAGGAACCATCTCCATTCAGGAAGGTAGGCAAGATCAGAAGAATGGGAGTTCCCTAGGGCTAGGGATGTACGAAAGGCACTTACCTTTCGCGGATTATGTTGATGGGGGGGGGAGGCGCTCCGTTCCTCTGCCCGCCCTCGAATCCTGGCTGGCCGGCTGTGATCCACATGGATTCTGCGGAGCCACCGGCTGGCTCTGCCAGCAGCCGGACGTCCGGCCGCTGGCTAGTAAGGATGCAAATGGCGGCGGCCGTAGCCACCGCCATTTGCATCCCTGCAGTCAGCCATGATAGGCTATGTAAATGTTTACGTAGACTATCACAGCTGACTTAAAAAACAACAGCAACAACAACGCGCATACGATTGTACGCTATTTGCATTCCCCTTATGTTCACCGTCTTAGTCTATGTAAATCTTGACGTAGACTAAGACGTGCCAAAATAAGGAACACATGTTGTTGTTGTTGTTTTAAGTCAGCCATGATAGGCTATGTAAACATTTACGTAGCCTATCACATTTTTTTATTTTTTTTACTGGAAATGGCGGCGGCGGCAGCTGGTCGGAAGACTGGCCGCCGAAGCCAGAGCTGCCACCGCCAGGAAGATCCACCCCAGGTAAGTCTTGTCCTGGGGGGGGGCGGGGGCAGACCATTCTGGCTGGCATTCGGCCTCCCCGAGAACCGTGGCGGAATTTTCTGACATCCCTACCTAGGGCAACTCCTTGAATATGCCAAATAGTCTCCACAGCCCCATTTTACTTCTCTCTTATTTTTCTTAAACCCCTTGAGCAAAACATTCCATGAGTAGGTAAGAGAAGAAGGCTTCTTAAATGACTGTTGCTCCTAGTGTAAAACCTCATGGGAATCCCTTATGGTCATGGGCCATTCACTACTGCTCAGCCTGAAATACCTCATGATGCCCTTCTAGTACATAGCGTCATTTTAATGAAGACATGTTCCATTTGACTGAATGCTAATATTATTTGTTATTGGTTGCTCTTCTTCTACAAGGTTTTACTCTTCTGGTCTGTACATCATTGTGATTGTTGTTCTGATGTGCAGTCTCAAAAGCATTTTAATTAACACATTAAATATTCATACATCTTTGGAACAGATGCTAAAGACTTTTTGAACTCTGACCCCTACTTGGATTCAGTGTATTATTAATCTTCACCATTAATCCCATGAAGTGAGTGGAAAGAAAAGACGATGGGAGTGAATCTCTCGGGTGCAAAGCAGGGGGGATGCTTAGTGCACACTCTTCCTGGTATAAATCATGCCCCCCCAAAAAAAACACTCTGCTTTTTCCATGATTGGGACAGGGCAGCATGTACAGACATGGTTGGCCTTCCTCCATTATACACAGAGAATTGTCTGCACTGTGATGTAATCCTGAGGCAGGAAAGTAGGGGGTCCCTGGCAGAAGAGGGGATGTGAAAATGGTGCAACCCCCACTTTCTGGTGATCAGAGTACTCCCCTGCTGAACGCTGATTCAGTCTTCCATTTTTTAAAAACCTCTTTAGTAAAACTTGATTAAAAAATAAGGAAGCTTTATGGAAGTTTACTACTCCAGATTTCAAACATAATCAGGACTCCCTTGAGCACCGTCTTGTGGTAGAAAGGTGGCGCATAAGTTGAGTAAATACATAAATCACAAGCCACTCAGCTACCAGGTAGCTTTACATGCCTTACAGGATTATTATGAAGATAAGAACAGGATAACCTCACAGAGACTCCCTTACCCCGAACAACGTTGGGATAAATACCCTCACTTTTCCATATTTAAACGAGGTAGGAAGCTGTGTTTATTCCAAGTCAGCCCATCCATCCATCTAGCCCACTCTTCTCTGTTCTTCTCTGATTGACAACCACTATCTAATGCCCCACAGAGATATTACAGTACCTTCCTGGCCCTGTGACTACTAAGGTCCTTAAGGCTTGGTGATGAGGCCATAGACTGATCTGGTCACAAAACAGGTCCTCTGTGAGGGAATATTTGTGTCTCTCACTGCCCAAATGCACATTTTTTCTAGAGGTACAGTGGATGTGAATCCTGCTGAACTCACTCTCCGTCTTCTCAGATGCCGACCATTGCATCAAGTGTCCAGAAGATCAGCATTCAAACACGGACAGAGATCAATGTGTCCCCAAGGAGATAACCTTCCTCTCCTATTAAGAACCTTTGGGCATTGTCCTGACTTCCATTGCTCTATTCTTGTCCTTATCCACGGGCTTCGTATTAGGAATCTTCATGAAATACCAAGAAACTCCAATAATCAAGGCCAACAACCGAGACCTGTCCTACATTCACCTCATCTTCATCATGCTTTCCTTCTTGTCCTCCTTCCTGTTCATGGGGCAGCCAAGGAAAGGGACTTGCCTTCTCCGACAAACAGCCTTCAGCATCATCTTCTCAGTTGCCGTTTCTTCAGTGTTGGCCAAAACTGTCACGGTGGTGTTGACTTTCCTGGCCACCAAACCAGGGAACAGAGTGAAGAGATGGCTGGGGAAGAGTCTTGCAAACTCCATTGTCAGTTCTCGTTCTGGTGTCCAAGTTGTCATCTGCACCATCTGGCTGGGGAGCTCTGCCCGATTCCCTGACTCTGACATGCACTCCCAGCCTGGAGAGAACATCCTGCAATGCAACGAAGGATCTGTTGTCTTCTATACTGCCCTTGGCTACATGGGCTTCTTGGCTGCCATCTGCTTCACAGTGGCTTTCCTCGCCAGGAAGCTGCCTGGGGCCTTCAATGAAGCCAAACTGATCACCTTCAGCATGCTGGTCTTCTGCAGTGTTTGGTTGTCCTTTGTGCCCTCCTTCCTGAGCACCAAGGGGAATTACATGGTGGCCGTGCAGGTCTTCTCGATCTTGGCCTCCAGTGCTGGGCTGTTGGGCTGCATCTTTCTTCCCAAGTGCTACATTATTGTCCTGAGACCTGATCTGAATACAAATGAGCATATCACGTTCAAAACTAACTAGGGCATCTGATCCATAGAAGTAGGGTTGTGGGAGAATGTTTGGTGTAGCTTTGGAGGAGATAGAATTTTGGTGAGGTCTTAGTTATCAGAGTCTTCTGATGTGCTTATCTCTTCAGTTGCACAGTTTCAGTGTTTCTGTTACAGGAGACAGGCAAAGCTGAGCCTTGGGGCTATCACTCTGCCAGTGACCACCATCCTCATCTGACGTAATGGTGAGGCTGGATCTATACCATACTGACATTGTCCAAATAATGCATCTGTTGAAGGTGTGGCCCTTAACAGCTGCAGTGTACCAGTATTTTGCAGCTTGCGTCCTAGGGATGGCATGAATTCCACCATGGATGCACTGGCATTCGGCCCCCCCAAAACCCGTGGCGGAACGGCCTCCCCCCCAACCACCTGGCAGAAAACCCCGGAAAGAAACTTACCTGGGGCTCGAGAGGCAGCGGCAGCAGCGGCGGAAGCAGCGGCTGCTCTTTTGACCAGCTGCTGTGGCCGCCATTTGCGAGGCTGCCATGATAGGCTACGTAAGTATTTACGTAGCCTATCATGGCAAGCCCCCCCCCCAAAAAACAGCGTTTTTGTTGTTAGAAAATGTCAGAATTAAAAAAAAACCTGCCTGAAAATGCATATTTTCCCCATAGGCTAGGGAGTTAAAATGCATATTTGGGGGAATTTGTGCACGGGGGGGGGGGCATTTTGCCATGCAAATTTTCAGAAGTTTGGAAACTAAGAAAAATCAGACTCTGTCAATAGGAGGACGATGGAAAAGAAGGTGGCTGAGGTTTTTCACAATCCCTAATTCCCTACCTGGGAACAGGAGTTGTGGTGGTCAGGCAGCACCTGGCGGAGTCCAGAATGCAGAACAACCTGCATCCGAGGCTGATGGGAGAGAGAGAAGGGTGGTGCAGGGGTCAAGAGAGAGAAAGGGCACAATAAGAGAGAAAGGGGCCACAAAGGTAGAGAATGGAATGTCAGAGGGAGGGAGAGAGAAAGGGAAACCAGAGAGGCAAGGGGTGGGAGAGGCACAAGTACAGAAAAGTGCTCTTGAGAGAGCACAGGTTTAGGGATTTATGAATTGTGTACCTTCCACGCTGTTTGACTTCCACAGTTTGCAGCCAGTGCTCCCTACCGTCCTTCACAAGCCCCTGGAATTCTCCTATTTTTTTCCCCTCCAAAAATTACCAAGATAAATCCGTACTGACAACCGTAATTCCAGTGCCCCGCCATCTCCCTGAGTCTGCATAAATTCCATAAGAAAGGCTATTTTTTGTAGATATTTACATACTTTTTCGCCTGCCCTGAGATGTGCAGTAATTACTTTCAGCCAAAACACTTCCTCTCCCTAGGGGCTTCCCAAAACAAGGCTGCCCTAGGTGTGCCTGAGCGATGCACTCTTGGTTTAAAGCAACGCTGTTTGAAAGAAAGAAAAAACCTTTTAAAATGACTATGCCGGTCTAGACCCTGCATGAGGTATTATTCCCCCTGCTAAGCTTTATATTTCCACATCCAGCGTTGTTGTTGACGTTGTGAGGCTAAAATAGAGAGGAGAACCAACCTTGTGCATGTCTACTCAGAAGTAAAGCTTATTGAGTTCAATGCGACTTACTCCTACACATGTCAGCACCCCACTTGCCCCCAGCTCAGCTTTGTATTTCCACATCCAGCTCATGATCAAAGGTCATGGATGTCATGACCCTGCTGGACTTCTCCTCCTCCTCCTCAGACGTAGACCTCCCAGAGACGGGGTGATGCCTTTGAACCATGTATATCAGGAGACTTGGGGGAGCCTGGGCCCTTCGGGGAGAGGACCATGGGTCCATCCCCACAGCAAGAGGGAATCTCTGCTTAGAAACAGAGGCTGAGCAACAACACATACAGAAGAAAGGCTCCTGTAAGAAGTGCCCAACTGCAAGGAAGGTCTCCTTGGGAGAAAGTGCCTCCTCATGAGTAGGGCTCTGACCAGAGAGCTCTAATGTACTGCAGCTGTGCTCTGGGTGGGGCTCAGCAGGCTTTGGGGTTAAAAGACTTCAGTGTCTGCCTAGCCAGGGCTAGAAATAGTGGTGTTCCTTCAGGTACTGTGACCTCTGTCTTGCCTCGTGGAGCTTGCTCTGTGATGGATGCTCTGTGGTACTGAGCCTTTGCTTTTTTTCTTGACTCTGCTTATGGACTGTGTAATATATCTGACTGCCCAACTGTTTTGACTTCTGTCTGCTTATCTGTGCTTTCACTTTTGCCCGTTTCATTACCTTTCATCACCTTGCATCATGGTTACTCCATCCACTCAGAAAATGTGGAGGCGGCCACTGGACAGGGGGGAAATTGAGTGGCGCTCAGGGTGGGCATCAGCAGTAGACCATTACAGGGCACAGGGACTGGGTGACTGCCATGGGCACCATGTACTGACACCAGCTCAGAAGGGAGCTGCTCTGATTACTGGAAAATCGGGTGTGCGTGTGCATGTATCTCTCCATTGGCAAGTTGGGAGTAGGGTGGCCACCCCTTTTTGACTGCCTTCCTGTTGACAGATTCTCTTGAAACACACTTCATTGGAAAGCTCTTGACATGTGGATTCCACGGATAACAACGATTTTCACTCTAATTCAAAGTCAGGAGTTCCTTTATAAATCTTTAAAAAAAGAAGAAAAGGATTAGCCCATTTTCTCTAATACTCTACTATAAAGGTTTATATTTAATATCAAAACAGTCAAGTTTAATTAAACCATCTATTGCAAATTAGAGTGAAACCAAATATGAACAACACAAAAGTCTCTGTACACCTGTATAATCAGAGGTGCAGGCCAAAGTACCATGATATGCCAGTAACATGCAGCCGGCAAAGAAATCATGAAGGGATTGAGAGATACCTGCAGTTAAAAGTTAGCTAGTTGAAGTTTATTTATTGCTCAGAAAGGAAGTCTTCAGCTGTTGCATTTCACAAAACAACATTTATATATTCCACACATCACTACCATCCCTAGGCATGAAATGCTTTCTGGTAACAGCAACCAGTAGGTGAACCATGAGTCCCAGCACAACTCATGCCGCTGCACCAATTCTACTCCACGAGCCCCTAGAGAAGGCGCTTTGTGGCCCAGCAGGGATGCTTCCACCCCCACCTGGAGAAGTTTGCATATGCAGGCAGCCCCTCGGCCTTTTGACAACAGCCAAGCTCTGTCCCGCCTTGCATCTGTCAATATCTGAAACCAGCCCAGGCATGGGAGGCAGGCTGTGCCTTTCAGCCTGCATCCTGCAACCAACATCGAGAGTTTCCCTATCGGCAACAGCGTTAAGGTTTGTGAGCACTGCGATGCCTGGCTTTTCAATGCTGAATCATCATCTCCTAGCTGCCATGGCAGAACGTTTTCACTACCCCCACTGACAGTACCGGATTTCACCCGCAACACTGACACTGATGGCTCCTTTCTGGGCAAGCAGTTCCTGACGGATGCTTGCAAGCAAAACAGGCCTCTAGGCTGGGCTTCCTGGTCGGCACCACTCAAGACTGCACAGCCGCAAGGCCCCAACGCACTTGTGTTCAGGGTCCAAAGGTCAGTTCAGCCTCGGATGAGCACTTTGCGGTCAGATGAGCCTCCAAGCTACGGCCAGCTGTGCATTCTGGACACCGAGGAGGCCACTATGGCTCTCCTGGATCGAGCAGAGAACAGCACTGGGCTGCACCTTGCTGGAGTCACTCACTAACTGATACTCAATGTTTGCCCATGCGCTACTGAGTACCGGCAGGTCGGTGAAATCCTCGAGCACGAGGACGCTGCTGTACTTGCTGCTGGGCATGCACCAATGGACATACCTCTCTGCTTCCATCATGACCGCAGAATGATGAGCAGTATGGCTCACTCTGGATGCGATAATGTTCCCAGGGTGTCTTGAATTGCTTCTGTGTGGACCAGCTCAGATGGCTGTCCTTTGGCTCATCTCTTTTTGGTAGTGTACCCTAAGGGGTGAGAGTGCTGCACGATCTCCTATACGGAGATGCTGATGCTAGGGAAAGTGGGAGGCAAGAGGAAGAGGGGCCAACCAAGGGCAAGATGGATGGATGATATTCTGGAGATGACGGACCCGACCTTGGGGGAGCTGGGAGTAGGGATGTACGAAAGTCAATTACCTTGCCCGAAATTTGATTCGCGGTTGGTGGGAGGCGCTCCGTCCCTCCCCATGAAATTCTGGTGGGGGGAGGTGCTCATGGGCACCGCCATTTGCATTCTTTATTTTGGCACATCTAGCCTACGTAAACATTAACGTAGACTATGGCAAAAATAAGGGGAACGCAACGTGTCTACACTATTTGCGTTCCCCTTATTTTCACCGTAGTCTACATAAATGTTTACGTAGACGAGACATGCCAAAATAAGGAATGCAAATGGTGGCGCTGATGGGCACCGCCATTTGCGTATGCGCGGGTTTTTTGTTTTTTGTTTTACTCAGCCGTGATAGGCTACGTAAACATTTGCGTAGCCTATCACGGTATTTTTTTTTTTAAATCTAGCAATGATAGGCTACGTAAATCTTTACGTAGCCTATCACGTTTTTTTGTTTATTGTTTACGGGAAATGGCAGCTGCAGCAGCCGGTCAGAAGACCGGCTGCTGCCGCCGCCGAACCACCGCCAGAGCCACCGCCACCAGGAGGATTCGCCCAAGCTCTGGCGTGGGCTGGTCCGTGAAGTCATGAAGAGTCGGAAGCAACTGACCGAATAAACAACAAAATCCTGGCTAATCCAGCACAAGGAGTGCAACTGGGAGGGTTGCAAAGGGAGCAGGGCTGGGAAATGACCCCAAGTAGTGTGCACCTTCATGCGCATAAGGAATGGGGAAGAAGTGGCCCTCCTGAAGTTCTCGGACTGCAACTCCCATCACTTTTCCCCATGGGCTCGGCCAGTTAGGGCTGCTGAATGTGCAGTCCAGTTCTATCTGGAGGGCCACACGTTCCCAATCACTTGCATACATCCTAACATACTCTACTGGATCGTCACCTTTCTGTGGTGCGTGGGCTTGTGTGTTCCCATGAACCCCGTGAGTGAAGCTGTCGGAAGTTATGTACTCCCAGCAGGGTTACCCTTGGCAGCAAGGACAAGGGGGTGGAACCAGACAAAGAACGATCCAAGCAAGTCCTCAACAGCAGAACAGGCGGAAGATAGCAAGGTGTACACTAAGGGCCAGAAATATTGGAAGAAGGATAACTGTTTTGGCAGCTGGCCTATGTATGCCACTGGCTGTAGTTCCTGAATGATTAGTGCCCCACTTTTGTCAAACCCCTTGAATTACAGCTGAAAGTCCTGACTTCACTCCCATCTGGGTGTGTTTCCTTTAGAGAAGGCAGAGAATTCCACCACGGATCTCTGTGAGGCCGAATGCCAGTGCATTCGGCCTGCCGAACTCCGTGGCAGAACGGCCTGCCCCCCCCCCCCGGATTTATGTAGCCTATCATGGCTGGGTTTTAAAAAAAAAACCAAAAACCGCGTACGCAAATGGTGGCGGCTACAGCCGCCGCCATTTGCATTCCTTATTTTTGGCCCTCTTAGCGGAAAATTTACGTAGTCTACATAAATATTTATGTATTTACTTAGTCTACATAAATATTTACGTAGACTAAGACTGCTAAAATAAGGGGAATGCAAATAGCACGGCGGACGCTATTTGTGTCCCCCCTTATTTTTGCCGTCTTAGTCTACGTAAATGTTTATGTAGACTAAGACGGCCAAATATAAGGAACGCAAATGGTGGCAGCCGTAGCAGCCGCCACCGTTTGCGTACGCGCGTTTGTTTTTTGTTTTTTTAAGCCAGATGTTTTAGGCTATGTAAGTCTTTACATAGCGTATCACGGCTAACTACAGGGACACAAACGGCGGTGGCTATGGCCGTCGCCATTTGCGTCCCTGCTAGCCAGCGTCCGGATGTCCGGCTGCTGGCAGAGCCGGCAGGCGGCTCTGCGGAATCCCCGCGGAGCGGAGCTGGCCGGCCAGGATTCCGGGGGAAATCCTGGTGTGGATTCCGGGGGGAGGGATGGAGTGCCTCCCCCCCCCAGCGGAACTTGGCGGAGACAGGTAAGGCTACATTCGTACATCTCTAGTTTCCTTTCAGCTTCAGTGTGGTGGTTTACAGAGGCCAACAGACAAAACAGTTATCCTTGTTCCAATATTTCTGGCCCTGACTGTATGTTACAATGGCTGAGAAGGCGGATGAAGGCTGCAGCAGGTAAAGGACCACCAATTGTCAGGATATTCATGCCATTGGATTAGAGCCTTTTCTGTGAAGACTGTGTGTTGATCACTGTGGACTGATCTCCACACATAAAAGAAATTCACGCCCAGGCGTCTTCCAATCTAAATCCACCAACCAAAAGTCCCATGGTGATCGTCGAATGGCAATGGGGCAGGACTTTGAAATCCAGAAGCTCCTAGTCATGGACCAGGGCATGGGCAGTAGATTCAGATTCAGTAGTGCTGACTCAGGGACCGAGGCTGTGGAATAGTTCGGCAGCTGTATCCACGCATGAGTAGTCCTATTCAGGATCCACTCTGCTCACCCCATATGGGGAGGGGGCTAGAAACGGTGCCCTAAACATCGTCTGCCTCATCTTCTCCCTGACTGGATTACGGCATCCAGTGGAGTCACCATTTAGCAGTTGCAAAAGACAAATGAACTTTGGAACATGGAATATACGGACACTGCTGGACAATACAGATAGTGAACACCCTGAACGCAGGACTGCCATCATTGCAAGGGAGCTGAGACGTTTTAACATTGACATAGCAGCACTCCAAGAAACTCGAAGAGCAGGAGAGGGAGAACTGAAGGAAGAAAAAGGGGGTTACACCTTCTTCTGGAAAGGACTGCCTGAACAAGAACAACAAATACATGGAGTAGGCTTTGATATTAAAAATGATCTTATGAAGCTCTTGTCAGAAGTTCCTACTGGCATTAATGAACGACTCTCAATCCTTCGAAAAAAACCAGCAGGTAACTATTCTAAGTGCCTATGCACCAACATTAGATGCTGATGAAGACATCAAAGAAAAATGTTACTCCCAACTGGACACCATCTTATCAGAGATACCTAAGGAGGATAAAATCCTCCTCCTGGGTGATTTTATTGTAAGAGTTGGGCATGATTTTGATTTGTGGCCAGGGACCATTGCGAAAAGAATCAGCAATAGCAACCAGAATGGAATTCGACTTCTGACTAAATGTGCAGAGCACAATCTCATCATTGCCAACACACTTTTTGGTCTGAAAAATAAATTTAAAACATCATGGAAGCACCCCTGGTCGAAGCACTGGAATCTTCCAGATTATGTAATTGTCCATGCCAGAGACCACTGTGATGTACTCTTCACTAGAGCCATGATGAATGCTGATGACTGCTGGACAGACCACTGATTAATTCATTCCACGATGAACATTAAGATTGTCCCTCAACATAGGCTCCAAGGAAGAAAACCAAGGCGTAAAATGAACACCCAAGCCCTTCAAGACCCTATTAAGTGAGCCTGCTTTCAAACATCCCTCAAGGAACATCTACCTATGGAAACCCCTGAAAATATCGAGGAACACTGGAATAAACTGAAGACTTCCATTTTCGCAGCCTGTGAACAAACTGTCTGATACCAAATTAAGAAACATCAGGACTGGTTTGATGAGAATAATAGGGTGATTGAACATATTATTGATAAGAAAAGGAAAGCTTTCCAAATATGGCAAAAAGACATCAACTGTGCTGCTAAGAAAAAAACCTATGCCAGTGCAAAGGCTGTGGTCCAAAGAAGAACTAGAGAATGTAAGAACACCTGGTAGATAAAGAAAGCTCAAGAAATCCAGCATTTTGCAGATGCCCATGACTCACGGGGCTTTTTTTAATGCCGCAAAGGCCATTTACAGACCAACAAAGCATGCTACAAACCCCTTATGCTCCATAGATGGTGCCGAACTTCTAATGGACAAAGAGTCTATTGCACTGTGTTGGAAAGAGTATTACAATAACCTCCTTAACCATATCTCTATTGTGGCTGATGAAGTTTTCTCACAAATCCCACAAAAACAAACCAGAGATGAGCTTGCAGTATCCCCTAGTTTGGAGGAAGTCAGTAAAGCCATTAACCAAATAAAAAAAAAATAAAGCTAGTGGACCCGATGGGATCCCTGTTGAGGTCTTTAAAGAAGGTGGCCCTGGAGCTACACAACAGCTTCACAAGCTCATGGAAAAAATCTGGATGAGGGAGGAGATCCCAGCTTTTGTCAGGGATGCCGTAATTATCACTCTCTTTAAAAAGGGTGGTAGAACAGATTGTGGAAACTATCGAGGTATCTCCCTTCTAGCTATGGCAGGCAACATCCTGGCAAGGGTCCTCACAAACTGCCTTCTTCATATCTCAGGAGACATCCTCCCTGAATCCCAAAATGGCTTCTGCCCTTCCAGGGGGACAGTGGATATGATCTTCACCGCATGACAGCTCCAAGAAAAATGCAGGGAGCAAAACCAACCCCTGTGCATGGCGTTTATTGATCTGACGAAGGTCTTCGAACCTCTAAATCGTACTGCTCTCTGGACCATTCTTCTGAAAACCAGATGCCCTAATGAATTTGAGAACATCGTGCAGCTCCTGCATGACGACCTAACGGTGACAACCTTGGATAACAATGGCTCTCAAAGTGATCCATTCAGAGTGGGATCAGGCATTAAACAGGGATGTGTCATTGTGCCCTAGATGCCTCTTACAGTCTACTCCAGTAGCCAACTCAAGACATGGCCAAAATGATTCTTTTCAAGGCTTTAATCCTTTTACAATTTAATGACTCTTTCAGATGCTAATCCCCAGTGACTAAGCAAGGAACAGCACTGGGGAAAGATAGCAGAGTAGCCTACGCTCCAGGTTAGGCAGTTGGCCCCCGTTTGAAGGAGAATCATGGGAAGACCCTGAACTTATGGGCTAGGGAGAGATCCTCCCTCTTTCCCTTGGGTCCTTGGGACACGACCATTGCTTGCGTGCAAAAAGAGCGCTACGCCTCCTATTTGCGCCCTCCATCTGTCGTCGCTCCCTGCGTCAGCGTCGAGCATCCAGCAAACCCCCTTCCAGCACTCTCTCACTGCCAGGGTCACTATCTCTCCCAGGAATGCTGGCAGAAGGAATCTCTGCCAGCTGCTGTGCCTGTGAAAGATGAGCGAGCTCTTCTCCCATGGATTGTGGTTCCTCCTCAGAATCAGAACTGCTCTGGGGTTCTATTGGCTCAGTTTCCACCCTGACAGATGTGTCATTGCACCGATCTTATTTGCTATCTTCATCACCATGATTCTATACCTTGTTGAAGGGAAATTTCCCACCAGTGTAGAAATCATATATCGAACAAATAGAAAACTTTTTAATCTCAGTAGGCTGAAAGCAAAAAGTAAGGTAATTACATCCTGTGTCATAGAACATCAATATGCTGAGGATAACATAATCTGCGCACATTCAGAGGAAGATCTCCAAACTATCCTAAACATCTTGACGGAAGCATATGAACAGCTCGGCACTTAACATCAAAAAACCCCAAAGTGCTTTACCAGCCAGCACAAACCAACCGCTCTGTAGTGCCATCAATCCAGCTTAACGGTGTGATGCTGGAAAATGTTGGCCACCTGTCTAATCTTGGCAGCCATCACTCCACGAAAGCTGAAATTCAGCATCGCCCAAGCTCTGCGACTGTAGCATTATCCCGAATGAAGCATAGAGTGCTTGAGGATCGGGACAGTCACAGGGAGACCAAAAAGCTTGTTTACAAAGCCATTGTACTACCAGCCTTACTGTGTTGCAGAAATCAGAGTCAGAGAGACCACGGAGTGAAGGAAAAATGAGTACTCCTTTAATTAACGCATGGGCTTAAAGCTGGAATCACTTCCAAAGTTCCAAAAGCCCCGAGGCATAGCAACACATTACTTTTATAGAGATGATGACACAAATGCGACCCTTTCTCCCACCCCCTCTCTTGAGGTTTTACAGTTGGTACAGTTGTTTACAGTACAGGAAATGGGTCACAGGACATTCTATCTTAAGAACAAGAGTTCAGTCTGCAATAAGCAAAAACCCAAATCATGACTATGTTGTGCAATTCAGCTTGCTGACAGGGGAAGTTTCTACATTACTTTTCTTACCAAACTATGCTAGCTCAGCAAGAACAGGAGACCACTTAGTCTGACCCCAATATGGCTGCTACAACTGTATGCCTGTGAAACATGGACCATCTATAAATGCCACTCCCAACTTCTCAAAAAATTACACCAACGCTGCCTCTGCTCTGAAAAATTCTGCAAATTACTTGGGAAGATGGACTAATGTGAACGTACTGGAAGAAGCAAAGACCACCAGCATTGAAACAAGGATGCTCCAACATCAACTTCGCTGGATCGGCCATGTTGTTCGATTGCCTGATTATTGTCTTCCAAAGCCGTTACTCTATTCCCAGCTTAGAATGGGAAATGGAATATTGGTGGATAGCAAATGAGATTTAAAAATGTTCTTAAAGCTAATCTAGAAAAATGTGACGTAAGCATTGAAAACTGGGAAGCTCTAACTCATGAGCATTCCAACTAGAGGTGAGCCTATATTAAAGGTGCTAAAGACTTTGAAGAAGCACGAGTACAGAGCGAAAGGACGAAACGAGCTCAGCGGAAGGCATGTCAAGCAAACCCTCACTGTGACCGCCTTCCAGCTGGAAACCTATGTCCTCGCTGTGGGAGGCTGTGTAGATCCAGAATCGGCCTTCATAGCCACCTGCAGACCCACTGCTAGAGATTAATGTGTTGATTGACCTATCTTCTATGAATGTCTAATCCTTTTAAAGAGTTATCCACATAGACTCTATCTTTGGAAGACAATCTTACCCGGACACGAGTGATCGCCATGATGATGATGAGTAACCTATGGCTGCGAGAGCTGGACCACAAGGAAGGCTGAGCGAAGGAAGATAGATGCTTTTGAACTGTGATGTTGGAGGAAAATCCTGAGAGTGCCTTGGACTGCTAGAAGATCAAACCAGTCCATCCTCCAGGAAATAAAGCCAGACTGCTCCATTGAGGGAATGGTATTAAAGGCAAAAGTGAAGTACTTTGGCCACATCATGAGAAGACAGAATGCCCTGGAGAAGATGCTGATGCTAGGGAAAGTGGAAGGCAAAAGGAAGAGGGGCCGACCAAGGGCAAGATGGATGGATGCTATTCTGGAGGTGACGGACTCAACCTTGGGGGAGCTGGGGGTGGTGAGGGCCGACAGGAAACTCTGGCATGGGCTGGTCCATGAAGTCACGAAGAGTCGGAAGCGACTGACCGAATAAACAACAAACAGTTTAAAGTAGCCCAGTCAAAATTTATTCATGGCTCAGACAGGAAGTCTCAAGCTGTTACATTTTATTTATTTATTTATTTATTGCACTTATACCCCACCTTTTTTCCTCTTGCAAGGAACCCAAGGGGGCTTACATTATCCTCCTCCTCTCCAATTTATCCTCATGACAACAACCCTGTGAGGTGGGTTGGGCTGAGAGCGTGTGACTGGCCCAAAGTCACCCAGTGAGCTTCCATGGCCGAATGGGCCCTAGAACCTGGATCTCCCAGCTCCTAGTCCAACACTCTTGCCGCTACACCACACTGGCTCTCACAAAATGGCCTTTTAGGGATGTACGAAAGTCACTTACCTTTCGCGGATTATGTTGATGGTGTGGGGGGAGGCATTCCGTCCCTCCCCCAAGAATCCTCGCCAGGTGGGGAGGCAATCCGTTCCTCCCCCCCAGAATCCTCCACGGCCGGCTGTGCTCTGCAGCCACTCCGCAGAGCAGCTGGCCAGGCCCAGCCAGGCCAGAGCCGTCCGCAGCTGGATTTCCAGCCACGGAGGGCCCTGGGAGAAAAAAAAAAACGTGTACGCAAATGGCAGCAGCGATGGCTGCCGACTTTTGCGTTCCTTATTTTTGCCCTTAATCTACGTAAATATTTACGTAGACTGTGACAGCGAAAATAAAGGGGAACGCAAATAATGTAGCAGTCGCTATTTGCGTCCCTTTTTGATTCGCCGTTTTAGCCTATGTAAAGATTTATGTAGGCTAAAATGGTGAATCAAAAAGGGATGCAAATAGCGCCTGCTCTGATATTTGTGTTCCCCTTTATTTTCGCCATCACAGTCTACGTAAATATTTATGTAGATTAAGAAGGCAAAAAAAAGGAACGCAAATGGCGGCGTCCGAAGCCACCGCCAATTGCGTACGCAGTTTTGTTTTTTTTAAAAGCCACCCAGCCATGATAGGCTACGTAAAGATTTATGTAGCCTATCACGTCGTTTTCTTTTCTTTTTTTTTTACAAGAGTGGAAATGGCAGCGGCCGCAGCTGGTCGGAAGACCAGCCGCCCTAGCCGCCACCGCAGCTGCCGTCGGAGCTGCCGCCGCCCGGAAGATCCGCCCCAGCATACCTCGTGCCAATGCACCAATTCTACCCCTCCAGCCCTAGAGAAGAAGCTTTGTGGCCCAGCCAGGATGATTCCACTCCCGCCTCAAGAAGCTCGCGTATGCAGGCAGCCCCTTGGATTTGGGAGTCAACAAAGCTCTGGCCAGCCTTGCATCCATCAACATCTGAAACCAGCCCAGGCACAGGAGGCAGACTGCGCCTTTTGCCCTGCGTCCTGCAACCAACCTCGACAGGTTTGATATCGGCAACTGTGTTAAGGGTTGTGAGCACTGTGACGCCTTCCTTTTCAAGTGTGAATTGTCAACTCTTTGCTGCCATGGCAGAAAGTTTTCACTACCACCACCCTTGGTTCCCATTCTCATCTGCAACATTGTCACCGATGGCTCCATTCTGGGCAAGAGATTCCTGAAGGACGTTAGCAAGGACAGCAGTACTCTAGGCTTTGCTTCCTGGCATGCACCCCTCAAGATTGTACAGCCACAAGATCCTAATCCATTTATGTTCAGAGTGCAAGGGTCACTTTGCCGTCCAATGAGCACTGTACGGTCAGATGCGCCTCCAAGCTAAGGCCATACTGGTACATCCTTGACACCGATGAGGCCGCTATGGCTCAACAGCACATTGGGCTGCACCTTGCTGGAGCCCCTCACTAACCTGCTACTCAATGTTTACCCATGCGCTACTGAGAACTGGCAGGTCAGTGAAGTCCTTGAGCATGAGAACTCTGCTGCATTTGCTATACCTATGGACGTATCATTGTGCTTCCATCACGATGGCAGAATGATGAAGTTTCTGGCTCAGTCTGTAAGATCTAATGTTCCCCATGTCTCTGAAATTGCTTCTGTGTTCTTAGCTCGGATGGCTTTCCTCTGGCTGATGGTTGTCTGCCTACACCTCTCTTCTGCCATGGACAATGCTATGTTGTCATGAGTCACATGCACTCATTGGTAAACCTTAAGAATCAAATGACTGATGGACCAGAACAAGGACGTTACAGGGGCATCCCTGGAGTTGACACCAAGAACACAGTATTTAAGGAAGTTTTGAAAAGATCAAAGATGTAACACTTGGAATGTTTCAAATAATAAAGTTAGTTACCTTAAACTTATCTTTACATTTCATTTTTCTCTGCTAACTGGGGTCATAACTAACCAATTTGTTGAATATAATTTAGTTCTTCCCGAACAAGATGATGCACAGTTCTGATGAGCTCACTGGAAGTACTAATAGGGGGAGATCCTTCCGTTGTATGGCAACCACCACTCGTTCTTTGATCACTGGTAATCCTGGCTGGGAAACACCCCCAAGTAGTGTGCACCTTCTTGCGCATAAGGAATGGGGAAGATGTGGCCCTCCTGATGTTCTCAGACCGCAACACCCATCATTTTTCCCCATCGCTAGGCTAGTTAGGGCTGTTGAATGTGCAGTCCAGTGCAGTCTACGACTATCTGGAGGGCCACCCGTTCCCAATCACTGGTATATATCCTTAGAGATTTTCATCTTGGCTCTTTTGTGTGAGGTTTTAGCATACAGGCCAGTGCAGGCACACCTTTCCCCCTGGACAACCAGAAGATGGAGCTGCCTGTGTGACTTCTCACAAACATGTTTTTCCCCAATTCTGCACCTCGCCTCGAGTTACTCAGAGAATCCATGAAGTTGCAGCTGTGAAGCTTCCCCTGATCATTATCCAAAACATAGTGATCTATTCTGAGTCTTGCCAAAGCTCAAGAGAGGTTTTGCTTCCTGTTTTCCTTGGAGACCAATGATGTCAACATCAGAATGAAAGGCAGCTCCAGGAACCCTCCTGCACCGTGCCTGAAAATCTTGGTGAATAAAAATCTCCTGTGCACCCGAGGGCCTGGGCTCAGATTTAGACAGGCCGAGATGTCCATGCCTGTGGTGTAGTTTAGTACAGCACCTCCCACCAGTGCCTATGGCTCAGAACTGGATGTAGTTGTAAAGACACTGCAGCCTCGATCTCGCAAGACTTTTCTCACGTCTCCTGATTAGCTGGCTGTGGAGGTGAAAGTAAACTCAGAAAGAAGGAACAGCAGGAGGGAGGCAGAGCCAGAATGATATCATTGCTGCTGCTGCTGTTGCTCCTGCTTCCTTATGCGGCCGGTCAACTGCAGGAGACAGACTGCCTGAGGACTCAGGAGAAGGAGCAAGAGTTAGGATCCTATTATTACCGCCCAGGAGACTACCTCATCAGCGGAGTCCTGTCTTCACAGTATTTCTTTTGCAACACACCATACGTTTTCTCTGAGTCCCCTTTAACCAGGGTTGTCACGTAAGTGATGCTGATTATGTAATGCTTCCAAATTCGCACTCCAGTTGTCCCCATTTACTCTCCTGACTTTTGCCACTCTGTCCTTTTTGAAGAAGACTTCGGAGCTTCATTAAAGTGAAAGTATCATTTAGTTCAGTACGCTCATGTATGACTGGATCCATGGGGTTCCCTTGCATGGTTTCAGCCAAAACAACCAGCGGCCTCTTTGATAGTCAATGTTATGCTAAGACACAGGCTGCAGCTGGGGAGGTTCTTTCTTGGGAGTGGTCCAAATGCAAGTGTCCGCACAGAGGTTCCCTGTCTGGAATAATTACAGGGCCATAGTTCTAAGGCTGAGCATATTTCTTCCTCATCCACCACAGTACGTGACTGTAAATCCTACTGCACTCTGTGGGATTTACTTCTGAAGAAACCACATGTGTGTGTTTGTATGTGTGTGTGTTTATGTAATGGGCATTAGACCCATTCAAGAAAAAACACAAGAGATAATATCAGGACACAGGGATACAGTTTCTTCAGTTTAGCTCGTACAATGCGCTGAGTGCTCATACGCATGATGATTAGAAAATAATTGGCCAGCTCTTTGTTGAGATATCTGACTTTTCCAAGGCAGTGAATGACCAATCTTTCCTCAGAATGCCCTGGGAAGTTAGTCAGCAGGGGTTCTATATGTACTGAGTGAGCATTTGTGAGATCCAGAAAAAATGTCTGTGTGGAAAGTAATGCCCATAGCCTGCCTTTCACTTTTAACAGCTACAAAAGAGGAAGAAACCATACCGTCGCCCACTGTGTACCTTCTTCAAACCCATAGGCCACCTTTCAATGCTCTTCCCCCCTCCAGCCACAAAGTGGGGACAAATGAGTGTTCTCCTTTGTTTCAGCTGGTGGGAGGGGAGCATGAAAGATGGGAATTAGGAGGAGAACCAGATGCTGCATTCTCTTTTCATGGCTGCCAAATCATTAAAGAGAGCATGAGCTCCAAGTTACGAACTGGCAACCTTATGCAGGAACATCCTAAATTCACCACTGGTTGTGGTACTGGATTCTAAGCTATTAAGGAACTGCAAATCCAGAGGAGAAGAAAACTCAATGCGAAGGGTTTTTAAATCAGCAGCAACTCATTAATAATGCAGGTCCAGAGCTGCAAAGTGCTAAGAGCCTTGGAAACCACTTTGTTGCTTGGTTGTCATGCCAAGACATATGTCTAATCACTCCTCCATTCTGAAAGTTATTAAAGAACAATGAGGCAGGAGCTCGCCTACCAAAATTAAACCTCCTAGAAAACAGCAATTTCTGACCAGTTCTACTTCAAAATTGCCACAGGCCATCCTCAAATACACTTCTCCTCCAATATGAAGATTCAGCCTGGTCTGTTGAGGCATTTTCTCAGTATAAGAAATAGAATCTACTCTCCCCGCCCCCAACCTCTGGTTATAAGAGAATACGATACCCCAGTTTTCTCCTCCACAACTGGAGTGGCACAGGCGAAAAGGCGCTTGTCTTACTAGACATCAACCTTGCTTCCTTTGGCGGGGGTTTCTGAAGTCAGACTGCTAAAGCTGATCTCAGGGTCTGGGCAAGGGTAGATGGGAGGATACGATCCTTCAGGTAGCAAGGGGGTGCTGGGGGGGCAGATTGAGCATTCGAGGGCACCAAGCTGAGCTGAGGGGCTGTGTTTTTTGAATATCCTGTCTGCAGTGAGCTAAGATGGCAAAAGCAAGTGTCTGTAACCCTCCCTTTAAGGTTCTACAGGTTGTGTGACTACCGACTGGAAAAATGGTGATCCTTCCAGAAGCGTTAAAGAGTGCTTCATTTTCACTTTCCACTTTGATGTTATTTCCAGTGAGTAAAAGTGAGTGGGACACAGCTTTTCTTTGAGGCAACGTTCCCGAGCCCTTAACACTTCAAATACTGTATACACTATAAGGTCTGTGTGTTGTTGTTGTTGTTCAGTCATTCAGTCGTGTCCGACTCTTCGTGACCCCATGGACCATAGCACGCCAGGCCTTCCTGTCCTATAAGGTCTGTGTAGGTAATAATAAAAAAACATGGTTATTTTTATTTTTACATACTGAAACAGCATGGATAAGAGGGCACAGTTAATCTATGACTTCCCCTCCCCATATTACTCACTTTTAAGTCTCTATGGGTGATATTCAGTAACAAAAGCTTGAAAAGCTAAACGAGAAGTGATTTAAAGATAATTTCGGGCAAAGGAGAGAGTGAAGCTGAACTCAAACCGTAAGTGAAATCCCTTGAAACACATAAAACTATAAAAGCAGGAAGAAGGAGACCCGTGGACCCGTGCATGCCCATGCCCACACGGGTGCACACAGAAGACCTGAAATTAGCATTTCTTCAAAGCATTTACTTACTTTTAAATATGCCAGCCTACTTTACCATCATTTGATTGGTCAGTACATACCCACTACATGTCCCTCCAGACATTTTTCATAGGGATGTCAGATAATTTTGCCATGAATCTCGGGGAGGCTGAATGCCAGCACATTCGGCCCCCTGAAATCGGTGGCGAAATGGTCTGCCCCCCCGCCCCCCTGGGACGGGACTTACCTTTGGCGAATGTCCGTGGCGGTCGCGGCTCTGGCCACGGTTCGGTGGCGGTTCGGCGGCGGTTCGGTGGCGGCTCGGCAGCGGCGGCTGCCGGATTTCCGACCAGCAATCGCCACCGCCATTTCCAGTAAAAAAAAAAAGCAAAAAAATGTGATAGGCTACGTAAAGATTTATGTAGCCTATCACGGCTAGATTTTAAAAAAATACCGTGATAGGCTACGCAAATGTTTACGTAGCCTATCACGGCTGAGTGAAAAACAAAAACAAAAAACCATGCGTACGCAAATGGCGGCACCCATGGTCGCCGCCATTCCCGTTCCTTATTTTGGCATGTGTAGTCTACGTAAATATTTACGTAGACTATGGAGAAAATAAGGGGAACGCAAATAGCGTAGCGTCTAGCATTGCCATTTTGATCTCCCTCTCAAACACCAGAAAACATGGCATGATGAAGAAAACAAAATGAAAACAAGGCCTACAATGGTGGCTACTGACTTGCATACATGTTAAAAAGGGTTATTTTTTTTAAAAAAAATATATTCCACCATCCCCAACACTGGAGGAATCGGAAATCATCAAGTTTTAGACGTTAAAAAAAGTGTTTTTTTTCTTCACAAACTCTGATCCAAACAAGGTCACTGAAACATAATCCCCCAGTCACTTTGGACGGAGAGACTTTTTGGACTTTTTTTTTTAAATGGCGGTGGCCATACTGATTTCTCTCTCAAACAACAGGAAACATGGCATGATGCAGAAAAGAAAATGGAAACAAAGCCTACAATGGCTGCCGGTTTTCTCCCCTTCCTCCTCAACATCCAAAATCAAAAAGTGACAGGAGATCCTATTGACTTGCATACAAATTAAAAGGATTATTTAAAAAAAAAAGTTTTCCACCATCCCCACTACATAAGGAATAGGAAAGCATCAATGTTTTATACTTAAACAAACAAAAGTTTTGTTTTTTCTCCACAAACTCAGATCCAAAAAAGGTTGTTGGTACAAACTCTCAAAGTCGCTCTGGACAGAGAGAGGGGTTTCTTTGCTTGCTTGCTTGCTTTTTCTCTTTATCCTGCTGTTTCTCTGCCCATAATTCATCAATAGACCTGGAAATTTCATGGCATGTAAATGCAACACTTCTTCTGGCACCTGTAATTTTCAAAAACATTGGTGAAACCATTCTGAATGATACCCCACCCCTATGAGGATTCTACATGACAGAATGATTGTTTTTACTGATAAGCCTTAACAAAAGAGACGTCTGTGTGTGTGTGTGTGTGTGTGTGTTTGTGTGTTTGTGTGTGAGAGAGAGAGAAAGAGAGGAGAGAGAGAGAGAGAGAGAGAGAGAGAGATTACCTATCTAGGTATAGTCAGACAGACACACTTATGTCCTTGATCCTTGCAATCTGCCAACATCCCCGCTTAATGAATGTGGTACAAATATCTCCATCTTTCCTTTCATCAGGTAAATGGATGCTCAATTACCTTGCTGCTCCCTATGAATGTCCAAAGCATTATGTGATGATCAGCTCTACTGAGATTGAAAAAGCATGAAAAAGAATTTGAGAGTATAAAAAAAGAAAATGAGATTTGTTTTTGTTCAATGGAGAACGACAGCACAAGGCATTGCATTAAATTTTTGTTTATTTTTTGCAGTTTCCACACTGCAAGGCACTGGCACATCCTGTATTTCATGTTTGCCATTCAGGAGATCAACCGGAACCCCAGGCTCTTGCCCAACATCACCCTGGGCTACAACATCTACAAGTCCTTCTTTGACGGAAGAGCCACCTCCTACGCCATGCTGCAGCTCCTTGCTGGGGGTGAAAGCAACATGCCACATTACAGCTGCGGGAGGAAGAATCACATGCTGGCCATCCTTGAAGGGGCTGAATCAGACCTCTCCCTCCACATTTCCTCCATGTCGAGCATCTACAAAATCCCACAGGTGTGAATGGGGAGCGGACAGGAGGCCAGGTGCATAGATAGGGGAGCTGAGCACTGCTTGGGCTCAGCTCTTGCTCTTCAGTCCCTGTGCCTCCTGGGCATAATGGTTCTCTGGAGTGTGTGTTGGAGGTGAGTCATGGCAGTGGTGGAGCTCTGGCATGGGAGGCCAGGCAACCCTGGGGGGAGGGATGGCAGGAGACCACGGAAGCTGTACTAGACATAGACTATCATGGCAAAAAAACAGGAATGCAAAGGGCGGCCACCATAGCCACCACCATTTGGATCTGCAGGCTCTGCATGCCTGCGAATGCACCTGGCTGGCAGCTCTACCGAGTCGCTGCAGAGCAAAGCCAGCTGTGTAAGGATTTCCATACCTCCCTCCCACTGGGAATCATCTTCGAAAAGGTAAGTGACTTTCGTACATCCCTACCGACAACTGCCAAGCTCCTGAATTCTGAACTATTCCAGCTTTTAGAGGAACCTTGAGGGCAGCCCCACATAGAGTGCATGGCAGTAATCCACTCTTCAGGTTATTAGCACCTGTACCATGGTGAACAAGCTACCCCATCCAGGAGAGGCCGTAGCTGGCGAACCAGCTGAACTTGGCAAAAGACACTCCAAGCTGCATGGGCCACGTGGGCCTGCAGGGACGATGGATGTAGGACTCCCCCCAGATTACAAACCTGATCTTTGAAGGGGAGTGCAGCCCCATCCAGAAGAGGCAATGGCCCTATCTCCTGGACTTGGGAACCAGTGACCCACAGGGCTTCCGTCCTCTTCCAAATCCCCTCATGACTACTCCCAGTGAATTCATACAGATGTTGAGCAATATTGGGGACAAGATGGTGCCCTGTGGAACCCTGTAACTCAACTGCCAAGGGGTCAAGAAATGGACACCCAACATTACTCCCTCAAATCATCCCCATAGTTGGAGTTTAACCATTGTAAGCCACTTCTTATGCTGCCCTTCCCACAGCATCGATCCAGCAGGAAACCATGCTCCATGGTACCCAAAGCCGATGAGAGATGGAGTAGAATTAGCAGAGTGGCATTCTCCCATCCCTCTCTTGATATAGATCATCCAGCAGAGCAACCAAGGCTGATTCGGTCCTGTAACCAGGTCAAAACACAAAGTGGGTTTCTTTGGTTCTCATGTGGCCCCTTGATTGCTTTAATTCTTGAATAAGGCTCCTGTGTGCTCCCCAAACAGAATCTAGAACATAGTTGGGGGCGAGGGTAAATCTACCCTTTTCAGTTTCCTCACGCAAGGCAGCGAGCAGGTCATTGATTAGTTCCTGAAGTGTATCACTCTACAGTGTTTTGAATGCGTGTACAGGACCCCAGTGTTCCTCTTGGGCTGCACCACAAATGGAGCTTGAGATATTTTTGCACTCCCTGTCCACATATTCTGCCTCATACTGACAGGCATTGATTTAGATACTATTTATTCATTCATTCATTCATTCATTCATTCATTCATTTCATTTATATCCTGCCTTGTTTCCTCTTTATGGAACCCAATGCGGGGCACATAATCATCTTTCTCTTTTAGCCAAAATTATTTGACCCTCATCTAGAAAACAAACTGATACTAAACTACCATCTCTGACTTTACTTTGCTCCCTAGATCAGTTATGGCATTGCTACTCCTGTTTCTAATGACAGAAGTCAGTTCCCTTTTGTCTACCGCATGGCCCCGAAGGAAGAAACCCAGTACCCGGGGATCGTCCAGCTGCTCCTGTTCTTCCGATGGACATGGGTTGGTCTCTTTGCTCCAGACACTGAGAATGGGGAGAGGTTCCTAGGTGCCTTGACACCCCTGATGATCAGAAGTGGAATTTGTGTCGCGTTCTCCAAAAGACTACTACGACATTTCTTAAATTACATACTCCAAATCGACCTTTCTTTCTTGGGGAAAGAAGTGAAGGTAATTGTTTACTATGCGGACTCCCACTATGGCTGTTTACCGTTGATGTTTATACAAGAAACACTCGAAAAGAACCCAACTGGGGCAAAACTCTGGATCACACCAGCTTTTCAGGACATTAACATCAACTTGTCTCTTCCAGCTTCTTACTTCCATTTCCTCCACGGTTCTTTGTCCTTCATAATGAAGACTAAAATTATGACATAATATGACTACTATGAGCCATTCTCCTCTTCTCTGGAACTGTTTTGGGATGAAACTTTTAAGTGTTTCAGTTCAATGCATGTTTTGTCGATGAAAATTTGGACAGGTTGCAGAGAGAAAGAGAAACAGGCAATGCTGCCCCAGGAGGAGATTGAAAGAGCCCTGTCTCAGGACAGCTACGTAACTTATAGAAGCATCCAAGCTGTGGCTCATGCCTTACATGCTGCATATTCATCCCGACCCAAGTGGATGTTGATGGTGGGTGATGGAGAAAAGCGGGAACCTCAAAGGCTGCAGCCCTGGCAGGTATTCCCTTTTCCTTTGGCAACACCTCCATTAAGACGCATGATAAAGATGACCAAACGTGGGTTAGAACAGATAATTGTTCCCTGTGCATGGCAGTGCAGGCAGGCAGTAGAACCTGTTTTCTGCCACCGTTACATGCTCAAGTAGCTTCCCCCCTCCAAAAATCCCTTACAAATGAAGCCCCAGGCCCATCGAGAACCAGTTGTTGTTGTTTTCTGAAGCACCATCAGGATACAATCTCTTGACTGTGCAGTCAACTTAATGTTTTTGTTGTAGAAGACCCATTGGGATTCATTTCTCTGATAGTGGTCTTATGAAGTGCCCAGGGAGTTTGCAGCAATGTGCCCGATTACATGTCCTCCTAATAAAAGCTAGTTGTGGAGGATGGGGTATGACCAGGTGGGTGCAGCCTGTGGTAAATGGGGAAGTCACAAGCCCCACCTTCATCAGGGAGGCCAGCAGACTCCCCACACCGAGCCATCTTGAACCCAATTCGGGCAGAGTCTCCAATCAGTGACAGTGGAGCAGTAATGGTTAAGGAATCTCTGCTCACCTTGGTGGCTAAGCGTGTCATGTGGTGCAGAAAACCACATTCCCCATGCTTAGTAACCCACCCCGACTAACCACCCCTCTGCAAAAGTGTTAAGGGTCCCGAGGTGACTTATCATGTCATCTGGCAGACTCCCCAGTATTTCAACATGTTCCAGAGGACTTCCAGGCCATGACCATAGAGTCTGCTCGATAGAGTCTCTTCCACTGTGGGCAATGCTTTAACTGCCTTGGGTTTTCTCTATGGCCAAGTGCTATTTTGGACCCTGGGGATGACACCAGGAGGCCTTTCCATGCCACAGAAGATGGGATGCTCACAAAACACATCAAGAAGATAGCCAGATAACAAGGGAGAAAGGATCGTTACCAAAATGAAGATAACATTGGTGGAAAAGCTCATATACCCTCTTGGAATGCCACAGCTCATATACCCTATCGGAATGTGCATTATCCATGAGGGATGGATGGACTCACCTCTGTCCAAGGCATGTGGGAGGTCCAAAGGCCCCCCACCCAGGCTCCCAGCTTGCCTCGCAAGGTCATCCAAGTGAGCTGCCCCACCCGCCTCCACAGGGGTTAACTGCTGGAGTCCTCAGCACACATGGGCCCAGCAAGCAAACCATCCAAGGGATGTACGAAAGTTCCGCCACGGATCTCGGGAGGCCGAAAGCCAGCGCATTCGGCCCCCCAAAATCAGTGGCGGAACGACTGTAAACAGCCGTAAAACAACAACAAAACATCCTGCAGGTTTTCCTAATCTGTGCAACTTGGGAAAAGCCCTCTCTTAAATATGATCACTTTTGAATTGATTGCGGATCATTCTGACAACTCTAGTTGTGACTGTGAACAGCCAAAGGATGGCATTGTGAGCCCAGATGGGATGTGAACTGAACATGGACGATCACAGCTCAAATTGATGAGGCCCAATATACGGCCTACATTTTCATGATTTCTAAATCCGGGCTGTTTTCTCTGTCATTCTAGCTTCACACTTCCTTACGAGACATCCATTTTTCTAATGCTTCCATGGGCGGACTGTATCTGGATAAGATTGGGGAACTGGCAGCTGACTTTGATATCGTGAATTGGGTGATGTTTCCCAATGAGTCTCATGCTAGAGTGACTATTGGGAGTGTGGAGAGACAGGCATCTCCAGACCTGAAACTCATCATTAAGCAGGAAGCCATTGCCTGGCCCGACCATTTTAATAAGGTAGGGGAAAGGATTTGTGTCCTATTATTGGCCTTATCCCCCTTCATGGATCACTGCCTTGTTGTGGCGAAGGGGCTTGCGTAACTCAGTGAAGCCATAAGCTATGCCGTGAAGGGCCACCCAAGGCAGACAGGTCATGGCAGAGAGTTCTGACAAAATGTGGTCCACTGGAGAAGGAAATGGCAACCCACTCCAGTATTCTTGCCAAGAAAACCCCATGGAACGTATCACAAGGCTAAAAGATATGATGCCAGAAGATGAGCCCCTCATGTCGGAAGGTGTCCAATATGCTACTGGGGAAGAGCAGAGGGTATTTCCAAGTAGCGCAAGAAAGAGTGAAGCGGCTGGGCCAAACCCGAAAGGACACTCAGCTGTGGATGTGTCTGGTGGTGAAAAGAAAATCCGATGCTGTAAAGAACAATCTTGTTTAGGAACCTGGAATGTCAGATCAATGAATCAAGGGAAGCTGGAGGTGATCAAACATGAGATGGCAAGATTGAACATCGACATCTTGGGAATCAGCGAACTAAAATGGACAGGCATGGGCGAATTTAATTCAGGTGACCATCATATCTACTATTGTCGGCAAGAATCCCTTAGAAGAAATGGAGTAGCACTCATAGTCAACAAAAGGGTGGGAAAAGCAGTACTGGGGTACAATCTTAAAAATGATAGAATGATCTCAGTACGAATCCAAGGCAAACCATTCAACATCACAGTAATTCAAGTCTATGCCCCAACAACTGAGGCCAAAGAAGCTGAGGTTGATCGGTTCTATGAAGACCTACAACACCTTCTAGAACTAACACCAAAAAAAGATGTCCTCTTCATCATAGGGGATTGGAATGCTAAAGTAGGAAGTCAAGAAATCACTGCGATAACAGGCAGGCATGGCCTTGGTGTACAAAATGAAGCAGGACAAAAGCTAATAGAGTTTTGCCAAGAGAACATGCTGATCATAGCAAACACTCTTTTCCAACAGCACAAGAGGCGACTCTACACATGGACGTCACCAGATGGTCAATATCGAAATCAGATTGATTATGTCCTTTGCAGCCAAAGATGGAGAAGCTCCATACAGTCAGTAAAAACAAGACCTGGAGCTGACTGTGGCTCAGATCATGAGCTGCTTCTTGCAAAATTTCGGCTTAAATTGAAGAACATCGGGAAAACCACTAAACCGTTCAGGTATGACCTAAATCATATCCCTGATGAATATACAGTGGAGGTGAGGAATAGATTTCAGGGATTAGACCTGATAGACAGAGTGCCTGAGGAACTATGGACGGAGGTCCGTAACATTGTTCAGGAGGCAGCAACGAAATCCATCCCAAAGAAAAAGAAATGCAAGAAAGCCAAGTGGCTGTCTGAGGAGGCTTTACAAGTAGCTGAGGATAGAAGGGAAGCGAAAAGCAAGGGTGAAAGGGGAAGATATACCCAACTGAATGCAGAGTTCCAGAGAATAGCAAGGAGAGACAAGAAGGCCTTCTTAAATGAACAATGCAAAGAAATCGAGGAAAACAACAGAATGGGAAAGACTAGAGATCTCTTCAAGAAAATTGGAGATCTCAAGGGAACGTTTTGTGCCAAGACGGGCATGATAAAGGGCAAAGAAGGCAGGGACCTAACAGAAGCAGATGAGATGAAGAAGAGGTGGCAAGAATACACAGAAGAACTATACAGGAAAGATCTGAATGTCCCTGATAGCCATGATAGTGCGGTCACTGAACTTGAGCCGGACATCCTCGAGAGTGAAGTCAAGTGGGCCTTAGGAAGCAGTAGTAACAACAAAGCTAGCGGAGATGACAGTATTCCAGCTGAGCTATTTAAAATCCTAAAAGATGATGCTGTTAAAGTGCTGCATTCAATATGCCAACAAATCTGGAACACTCAACAGTGGCCACAAGACTGGAAAAGGTCAGTTTACATTCCAATTCCAAAGAAGGGTATCGCCAAAGAGTGTTCAAACTACCGCACCATTGCGCTCATTTCACATGCCAGCAAGGTGATGCTCAAAATCCTACAAGCTAGGCTTCAGCAGTATGCGAACCGAGAACTACCGGAAGTACAAGCTGGGTTTCGAAGAGGCAGAGGAACTAGAGATCAAATCGCCAACATTCGCTGCATCATGGAGAAAGCAAGAGAATTCCAGAAAAACGTCTATTTCTGCTTCATTGACTACGCTAAAGCCTTTGATTGTGTGGATCACAACAAACTGTGGCAAATTCTTAAAGTGATGGGAGTACCAGACCACCTTACTTGTCTCCTGAGAAACCTGTACAAGGGTCAAGAAGCAACAGTAAGAACCAGACATGGAACAACCGATTGGTTCAAAATTGGGAAAGGAGTACGACAAGGCTGCATATTGTCACCCTGCTTATTTAACTTATATGCAGAGTACATCATGAGAAACGCCGGGTTGGATGAATCACAGGTCGGAATTAAGATTGCTGGGAGAATTATCAACAACCTCCGATATGCAGACGATACCACCCTAATGGCAGAAAGCAAAGAGGATCTAAAGAGCCTCTTCTTGCGGGTGAAAGAGGAGAGTGCAAAAGCTGGTTTGAAACTCAACATGAAAAAAACGAAGATCATGGCATCTGGCCCCATCACTTCCTGGCATATAGAAGGGGAAGAAATGGAAGCAGTGACAGATTTTACTTTCTTGGGCTCCAAGATCACCACAGACGGGGACTGTAGCCATGAAATTAAAAGACGCTTGCTCCTTGGGAGGAAAGCTATGGCCAACCTAGACAGCATAATAAGAAGCAGAGACATCACCTTGCCGACAAAGGTCCGTCTAATCAAAGCTATGGTTTTCCCAGTAGTAATGTATGGCTGTGAGAGCTGGACTATAAGGAAGGCTGAGCCCCGAAGAATTGATACTTTTGAACTGTGGTGCTGGAGAAGACTCTTACGAGTCCCCTGGACTGCAAGGATTTCAAATCAGTCCATCCTAAAGGAAATCAACCCTGAGTGCTCATTGGAAGGACAGATAATGAAGCTGAAGCTCCAATATTTTGGCCTCCTAATGCGAAGAGAAAACTCCCTGGAAAAGACCCTGATGCTGGGAAAGACTGAAGGCAAAAGGATAAGGGGACGGCAGAGGATGAGATGGCTGGATAGCATCACGGATGCAATGAATATGAACTTGAGCATGCTCCGGGAGAGAGCGCAGGACAGGAAGGCCTGGCGTGCTATGGTCCATGGGGTCACGAAGAGTCGGACACGACTGAACGACTGAACAACAACAATTGGCCTTATCTCTTAAGCTCTAAGAATATCCATCCTGTCTTGTGTCCCCCACCCACCCCCAGCTTCTAAACATGTATTTATTTATTTATTTATTTCATTTTATTTCTATACCAACCAATAGCCAAAGCTCTCTGGGTGGTTCAGAAAAATTAAAATCAAACGGCCTGCAGTAAAACAATTTTAAATATATAGAACATCCAAACACAATATAACAATTGTTGTTGTTCAGTCGTTCAGTCGTGTCCGACTCTTCGTGACCCCATGGACCATAGCACGCCAGGCCTTCCTGTCCTGCGCTCTCTCCCGGAGTGTGCTCAAGTTCATATTCATTGCATTCGTGATGCTATCTAGCCATCTCATCCTCTGCCGTCCTCTTCTCCTTTTGCCTACAGTCTTTCCCAGCATCAGGGTCTTTTCCAGGGAGTTTTCTCTTCGCATTACGTGGCCAAAATATTGGAGCTTCAGCTTCATTATCTGTCCTTCCAATGAGCACTCAGGGTTGATTTCCTTTAGGATTGACTGATTTGACCTCCTTGCAGTCCAGGGGACTCGTAAGAGTCTTCTCCAGCACCACAGTTCGAAAGCATCAATTCTTCGGCGCTCAGCCTTCCATATAGTCCAGCTCTCACAGCCATACATTACTACTGGGAAAACCATAGCTTTGATTAGACGGACCTTTGTCGGCAAGGTGATGTCTCTGCTTCTTACTATGCTGTCTAGGCTGGCCATAGCTTTCCTCCCAAGGAGCAAGCGTCTTTTAATTTCATGGCTACAGTCACCGTCTGCGGTGATCTTGGAGCCCAAGAAAGTAAAATCTGTCACTGCTTCCATTTCTTCCCCTTCTATATGCCAGGAAGTGATGGGGCCAGATGCCATGATCTTCGTTTTTTTAATGTTGAGTTTCAAACCAGCTTTTGCACTCTCCTCTTTCACCTTCAACAAGAGGCTCTTTAGATCCTCTTCGCTTTCTGCCATTAGGGTGGTATCGTCTGCGTATCGGAGGTTGTTGATAATTCTCCCAGCAATCTTAATTCCGACCTCTGATTCATCCAACCCGGCATTTCTCATGATGTACTCTGCATATATGTTAAATAAGCAGGGTGACAATATGCAGCCTTGTCGTACTCCTTTCCCAATTTTGAACCAATCGGTTGTTCCATGTGTGGTTCTTACAGTTGCTTCTTGACCCTCGTACAGGTTTCTCAGGAGACAGGTAAGGTGGTCTGGTACTCCCATCACTTTAAGAATTTGCCACAGTTTGTTGTGATCCACACAATCAAAGGCTTTAGCGTAGTCAATGAAGCAGAAATAGACGTTTTTCTGGAATTCTCTTGCTTTCTCCATGATGCAGCGAATGTTGGCGATTTGATCTCTAGTTCCTCTGCCTCTTCGAAACCCAGCTTGTACTTCCGGTAGTTCTCGGTTCGCATACTGCTGAAGCCTAGCTTGTAGGATTTTGAGCATCACCTTGCTGGCATGTGAAATGAGCGCAATGGTGCGGTAGTTTGAACACTCTTTGGCGTTGCCCTTCTTTGGAATTGGAATGTAAACTGACCTTTTCCAGTCTTGTGGCCACTGTTGAGTGTTCCAGATTTGTTGGCATATTGAGTGCAGCACTTTAACAGCATCATCTTTTAGGATTTTAAATAGCTCGGCTGGAATACTGTCATTTCCGCTAGCTTTGTTGTTACTAATGCTTCCTAAGGCCCACTTGACTTCACTCTCTAGGATGTCTGGCTCAAGTTCAGTGACCGCACTATCATGGCTATCAGGGACATTCAGATCTTTCCTGTATAGTTCTTCTGTGTATTCTTGCCACCTCTTCTTAATCTCATCTGCTTCTGTGAGGTCCCTGCCTTCTTTGTCCTTTATCATGCCCGTCTTTGCACAAAACGTTCCCTTGAGATCTCCAATTTTCTTGAAGAGATCTCTAGTCTTTCCCCTTCTGTTTTTTTCCTCGATTTCTTTGCATTGTTCATTTAAGAAGGCCTTCTTGTCTCTCCTTGCTATTCTCTGGAACTCTGCATTCAGTTGGGTATATCTTCCCCTTTGTCCCTTGCTTTTCGCTTCCCTTCTTTCGTGAGCTACTTGTAAAGCCTCATCAGACAGCCACTTTGCTTTCTTGCATTTCTTTTTCTTTGGGATGGATTTCGTTGCTGCCTCCTGAACAATGTTACGGACCTCCGTCCATAGTTCCTCAGGCACTCTGTCTATCAGGTCTAATCCCTGAAATCTATTCCTCACCTCCACTGTATATTCAAAAGGGATATGATTTAGGTCATACCTGAACGGTTTAGTGGTTTTCCCGACGTTCTTCAATTTAAGCCGAAATTTTGCAAGAAGCAGCTCATGATCTGAGCCACAATCAGCTCCAGGTCTTGTTTTTACTGACTGTATGGAGCTTCTCCATCTTTGGCTGCAAAGGACATAATCAATCTGATTTCGATATTGACCATCTGGTGACGTCCATGTGTAGAGTCGCCTCTTGTGCTGCTGGAAAAGAGTGTTTGCTATTATCAGCATGTTCTCTTGGCAAAACTCTATTAGCTTTTGTCCTGCTTCATTTTGTACACCAAGGCCATGCCTGCCTGTTATCGCAGTGATTTCTTGACTTCCTACTTTAGCATTCCAATCCCCTATGATGAAGAGGACATCTTTTTTTGGTGTTAGTTCTAGAAGGTGTTGTAGGTCTTCATAGAACCGATCAACCTCAGCTTCTTCGGCCTCAGTGGTTGGGGCATAGACTTGAATTACTGTGATGTTGAATGGTTTGCCTTGGATTCGTACTGAGATCATTCTATCATTTTTAAGATTGTACCCCAGTACTGCTTTTCCCACCCTTTTGTTGACTATGAGTGCTACTCCATTTCTTCTAAGGGATTCTTGCCCACAATAGTAGATATGATGGTCACCTGAATTAAATTCTCCCATGCCTGTCCATTTTAGTTCGCTGATTCCCAAGATGTCGATGTTCAATCTTGTCATCTCATGTTTGACCACCTCCAGCTTACCTTGATTCATTGATCTGACATTCCAGGTTCCTAAACAATATTGTTCTTTACAGCATCGGATTTTCTTTTCACCACCAGACACATCCACAGCTGAGTGTCCTTTCGGGTTTGGCCCAGCTGCTTCACTCTTTCTGGCGCTACTTGGAAATACCCTCTGCTCTTCCCCAGTAGCATATTGGACACCTTCCGACCTGAGGGGCTCATCTTCCGGCGTCATATCTTTTAGCCTTGTGATACTTTCCATGGGGTTTTCTTGGCAAGAATACTGGAGTGGGTTGCCATTTCCTTCTCCAGTGGACCACATTTTGTCAGAACTCTCTGCCATGACCTGTCCGTCTTGGGTGGCCCCGCACGGCATAGCTTATGGCTTCACTGAGTTACGCAAGCCCCTTCGCCACAACAAGGCAGTGATCCATGAAGGGGAATATAACAATACAACCACAGTAAAACCTAGCAACCTAGCAACAGTACAGGAATATAAAATACAGGTTTATAACAGCAAAGCGAAGAGTCTAGAAAGTGAAAATGCTAAAATGCCTGGGAAAATAAAAAGGTCTTCACCTGGCACCAGGAGTTATACAATGTAGGTGCCGGGAAAACCTCACTAGGGAGTTCATTTCACAGCCGGGGTGCCACAGCAGAAAAAGCCCTCCTCCTAGTAGTCACCCACCTCACTTCCTTTGGCAAGGGCTCATGGAGAATGGCCTCTGAGGATGATCTCAGGGTCTGGGCAGGAACACATGGGAGGAGGCGATCCTTCAGATAACCTAGCCCCAAACCTTAAGGTTTTTAAATGTTACTACCAGCACTTTGAATTGGGGCCGGAAATGGACTGGCAGCCAGTGCAGCTGGTAAAGTACTGGTGTAATATGAGCTCAAAGGCCAGCCCCTGTTAACAATCTTGCTGCCCTATTTTGAACCAGCTGAAGTTTCTGGACCACTTTCAAAGGCGGCCCGACGTATAATGCATTGCAGTAATCCAGGAGAGAGGTTACCAGAGCATGGATAACCGTAGCTAGGCTCTCTCTGTCCAGATAAGGGCATAGTTGTTATACCAGCCGAAGCTGATAAAAAGTGCTCTGTGCCACTGAGTTCACCTGTGCCTCAAGTGACAGTTCTGGATCCAAGAGCACCCCCAAACTATGAACGTGATCCTTTGGGGGGAGTGCAGCCCCCTCCAGAACAGGTTGAATATCACCTAGCCAGGCAGATGAACCACCCACCAGCAGTATCTCCATCTTGTCTGGATTGAGTTTCAGTTTATTGGCCCTCATCCAGTCCATTACCGTGCCCAGGCCCCGATTCAGAACAGCCATTGCCTCAGCTGGGTTTGATGAGAAAGAGAGGTAGAGCTGGGGGTCATCCACATATTGATGGCACCTCAGCCCACACCTCCAGATAAGCTCCCCCAGCAGTTTCGTGCAGATGTTAAACAGCATAGGGGATAAAATAGAGCCCTGTGGAAGCCCATGGCACAATTGCCATGGCGCAGAGAGGTAATCCCCCAGCACCACCTTCTGTAGTCGGCCATCCAAGTAGGAGCAGAACCACTGCAGTGCAGTGCCTCCAACACCCAGCCCAGACAATGTTTGCAGAAGGATATCATAATCAATGGCATCGAACGCTTCTGAGATGGTATCTCACTCCCCCCTCCCTCTCAAAGCAGATGTCATCCCACAGGGCAACCAAGGCAGTTTCCATTCCAAAACCAGGCCTGAAGCCCGGATCTAGATAATCCGTTTCATTCAACAGTGCCTGGAGCTGTTCTGCAACCATCCGCTCGAGCACCTTGCCCAGGAAGGGATGTTGGCCACTGGCCTATAATTGTTAACATCCTCCAGGTTCGGCTTTTTTAGGAGGGGTCTGATTACCGCCTCTTTTAAAGTGGCCAGCACCACTCCCTCTCTCAAGGAGGAATTTACAAACTCCTGGAGCCAGCTGGACATCACCTCCTTGTTTGATTTAATAAGCCATGCAGGGCAAGGGTAAAGCACACAAGTGGTTGATCAGACTTGGCTAGGGATGGATGGAACACTTACCTTCTGTTCAGTTGTGTTTCTCCTGGGGAGGATTCCCCCTGGAATGCTGCCTGGCCAGCTCCACTCTGTGGCCAATCTGTGGAGCCGCCATCCAGCTCCGGCCGCCCGCAGCCGGACATCCAGCCGCTGGGTAGTCTGCAGGGATGCAAATGGCGGCTGCCGTAGCAGCCGCCATTTTCGTCCCTGTATTTAGCTGTGATAGACCACATTAGTACTTATGTAGCCTATAACGTCTGGGTAGGTAAAAAAAAAAGAAAAAAAGGGTATGCAAATGGCGGCGGCTAAGGCTGCCGCCATTTGTGTTCCTTATTTTTCGCCGTCTTCGTCTATGGCAATATTTACGTCGACTATTACGGCGAAAAGAAAGGGGAACACAAATAGCTTGCTAGTGGGCTCTTACCTGTGTTCGGTCAGACTCAGCACTAATTTTTCTCCCCCTGCATTCTAGCCATCTCCCCCTTGCTTCACTGCCCTCAACTCAGTTGTATACCAAGGAGGGATGTACAAAACAACTTACCGGTTTCGTTTCATGACATCTGTGGGGGGGGGGAGGCGCTTCATCCCTCCCCCCGATATCCTTGCTGGCTGGCTCCACTCCTCAACGAATCTGTGGAGCCACCAGCCAGGGCCTCCCACAGCGACATCCGGACGCTGCTGGCCTGTGCAGGGACGCAAATGGTGGTTGCTGTAGCCGCCGCCATATGCATCCCTTTTTCTCACCATGATGGGATACGTAAATATTTACGTGGACTATCATGGGCTCCGCAGGGATACATATAGGGTCCCAGCATTAACCGAGATAGGCTATGTAAGTATTTACGTAACCTATCACGCCAGGTCAAAAAAACTCAAAACAAAACAGTGTATGCAAATGGCTGCGGCTACAGCGGCTGCCATTTGGGTTCCCCCTTTTTCGCCGTTTTAGCATATGTAAATATTTATGTAGGCTGTCACGGCAAAAAAAAGGGAACGCAAATAGCGTAGTTGGTGCCACCGTAATAGCTGACGTAAATATTTGTGTAGGGTAAAACGGCGGGGATCAAAGGAAACACAAATGGCACCCACTACGCCATTTGCATTCCACTTTTCTTTGCTGTAATAGCCTCCATAAATATTTACGTAAACTATAACGGCGAAAAATACAGAATGCAAATGGCAGCCGCCATAGCCGCCGCCATTTGCGTACACTTTTTTTTTTTGGCTTGCTGTGATAGGCTACATAAATACTTACGTAGCCTATCACAGCAGCTTCAAAGGATGCAAATGGCATCTGCTACGGTGGCCTCCATTTGCATCCGCAGCAGCCTGTCCGTGGCCAGAACTCCGGCTGCCGACGGCCCTGGCTGGCAGCTCCTCGGAGCCACCGTGGAGCAGAGCCAGCCCATGCAGGATTCCGGGGGGAGGGACGGAGCATCTCCCCCCCCC
This sequence comes from Heloderma charlesbogerti, assembly GCA_026122225.1. NCBI lineage: Eukaryota > Metazoa > Chordata > Lepidosauria > Squamata > Helodermatidae > Heloderma > Heloderma charlesbogerti. The sequence goes on from JANEZZ010003038.1 coordinate 156,627, forward strand.
CATGAATCCAAGCTGCGAAAAGGTAAGTGACTTTCGTACATCCCTACTATCTCCCCTATCCCACTTATATAGCAGATAATCTGGCTTGGATGTATTGCTTGTCCCTGGCCTCCCGCCCCCAACCATTTGCAGAACGCCATCATCCTATTCAGATGGAGCAAATTGGGAGCAATAGCACAGGAAGATGGACGTTCCTCTAAACTCGAGAAGTACAGAGGTCAGAGAGGAGGCTTGGAGGTGCCATGTGGGCCTTCCTCTGAAGGCAGTGGAGAGATCTGGTGACCCCTCAGTTGACAACTGGGTCAGGGCGGAGAGACAGCACCACATCTGTTTTAAAAGAGATTCCTTGCCTAGCACTTCAGGGTGCAGATTAAGGTGCTGATCCATTTGAAGCCCTCTAAGATCAGGCTAGCAAAAATTAGGGCCATGCATAGCCCACCCAACCTAATTCAGAGCTCAGTTTAGAAGACTCCAATCGGCATGAACTCGCCTCAACCGCCCCTGAAGCTGGGTTGACCCACTTCTCCGGTTCTGAAGCAACATCTAGAGACCCGAAGCAGAAGGGGGGAAACCCCCACCGAGAGTGACCCCCCACTGTCATTGCCAACCCCACAGAACCCCCACTCCTTACCTGGATCTGTTGGGTGTGCCTGCCCCCATTGGCCTCTGCAGGGAAGCCACCTTTTATTTATCTTTTTAAATGGTATTTCATCTTACTGGAAGAAGAGTCACCAATTTGAAAGGAAATGGCAACTCCATCTAAGAGAGCGATGGCTGCATGTGATTCCCTGGAGACCAGGTAAGGAGCGAGGGGCTCACACAGCAGGGTGGGGTTGCTGACCGCATCGGGCTGAAGCACCCCCAATGCTCTTCAGAGTGATCCAACCCATATAGGAGTTCTTTGGCCTGATCCTGACCAGCTCCGGAATTGCACGGCATTGCACCGCAACACCAAGACACACCAAGACACGCTAGGGATTCAGGCTTCAGACTGACATGGCTAACAGACCTAGTAAAAATGCCCACTTCCACATGACTCTTGGATATGTTGTCTTAGAGCATCTGATGAGGCCTCCTCCAAGTGGCAAGGCCAGCTGAGATTTGGCTGGTGACAATTGGCAGGAAGTCCTTTTATGGTGTGTCAACATCCCTGGAGATGTTGGTCTGCCATGAGTCTCAAGCAGGAAGTCCCTTCTGTTTCAAGAGGGCTTTCTATTATTTGAATGGGATTTTCATGTTGTGATCCTTTTGTGTTGAATTGTTGGTTTTTACGTAGTGCTTTTATTAATTCAATTCCATGTATTCTGTGGTTGGTACTAGGGATGCATGCTACTCCCCTTACCTGGTTCCGCCAGGTTCCGCTGGGGGGGGGAGGTGCTCCATCCCTCCCCCCGGTATCCTTGCCAGATTCCAGACTCCCCCCGGAATCCTCAGGTATCCGCGGAGCCACCGGCTGGCTCCGCCAGCAGCTGGACATCTGGCCGCTGGCTAGCAGGGACGGAAATGGTGGCGGCCATAGGCACCGCCGTTTGTGTCCCCGTAGTCAGCTGTGATAGGCAACATAAAGACTTACGTAGCTTATCACGCCGACAAGTCTGCAAATGGCAGGGGCGGTAGCCGGTCGGAAGACCCGCTGCTGCAGCTGCTGCCACTGGAGCCGCCTCCGGAGCCGCCGCCGCCCGGACAATCCGCCCCAGGTAAGGCTTATGCTGGAGGGGATCCGTGGGTGGCAGGGGGTGACAGGCTGTTCCTCCACTGATTTCGGGGGGCTGAATGCACTGGCATTCGGCCTCACCGTGATCCGTGGTGGAATTATCTGCCATTTCTAGTTGGTACAGTGGAGACTGATGGCTCTGATTATGGCAGGGGTGTGGATCCTTTCTGGGTTTTAGTCAGAAACATCCAGAACTATACAACAGTTATCCAAGGTACTGAACGTATTTGGGGGATATAAATCCATCAGGTACCCCACTCCTTAAAATGCCTTTCCGTCTCCAGCTGTGCCATGAGGCCTCCAATCCTTCCTTTGCCTTCTGCCCTGCCAATGAAGATCAAAACAGGGAAAAGGAGAGGGCCTTTCCAATGGTGGTGCCTAGAGAGCGCAGGACAGGAAGGCCTGGCGTGCTATGATCCATGGGGTCACGAAGAGTCGGACACGACTGAACGACTGAACAACAACAATCCTCCCGCAAAAAGCTCATCTCTCTCCCCCATCGTTCACCGTTATTGCATGCACATGTCTTAAAGCTTGTCCTTTTATTACTGTTGTTTGTAATTTCTGTTATTCTGGGATTGTCTTTTAGTTTATATCATTGTCGTACCTTTTCCCCTCCAGTTTTTACATTGGCTTGAGTACATGTATAGTATAGGTGGCATAAACTTTTTGAAACAAACAGACCAAAAACGTCCATACCATGTTGTGATGCATAAATAGTGCTTCTCTGAAACAAAGACCTGGGATCACTTCTAAATCACTTAGGGTCACAAGCGCTAGAAACCCTGTTGGGTCCTGTCTAAATTGGAGGACTCATTTCCATAGGGACAAATATTCATAGCACTGTTTTCCTGGATGTTCCTTCTCTTTGTTGCTAGACCGTGCCGCATTCCAGATGCACTGAGAGCTGTCGCTATGGATACTACAAGGAGGTCCAAGAAGGGGAGCCACCATGCTGCTATGCTTGTGCTCCATGTGCGGAAGGAACCATCTCCATTCAGGAAGGTAGGCAAGATCAGAAGAATGGAAGTTCCCTAGGGCAACTCCTTGAATATGCCGAATAGTCTTCACAGCCCTATTTTACTTCTCTCTTACTTTTCTCATAAACACCTTTAGCAAAACATTCCATGACTGGGAAAGAGGAGAAGGCTTCTTAAATGACTGTTGCTCCTAGTGTAAAACAATGGGAATCCCTTATGATCATTGGCCATTCACTACTGCTCAGCCTGGAATACCTCATGATGCTAGGGATGTATGAATCCATAACCTTGCTCTGCTGAGGGGCATCCGCGGTGGAGGGGAGATGCTCCTACCCTCCCACCGGAATCCTCGATGGGGGGATGCACTCAGTCCCTCCTCCTGGAATCTTGCCTGGCAGGCTCTGCACCACGGACAAGCCAAGGAGCCTCCGGCCACCTACGGCCAGCTCCGACAACCCGCAACCAGACATCCGGCCGCTGGGCAGCCCTGCAGGGATGCAAATGGCAGTGGTTGTAGCCGCTGCCATTTGCGTCCCTGTATTGAACTGTGATAGGTACATAAATATTTACGTAGCCGATCACGACAGAAGGAAAATATCACGGTTTGAACAGGAGGTAGCGAATGGCTGCCGCAGGATGACCGCCATTCGCAAAGCAGCGCGGATGGGAGCAGGTTAAGTGCTCCATTTCGCACGCCTTTTGTGGGGGGGGGCTTCGTTCCGCGACAGATTTCGGGGGGCCGAATGCACTGGCATTCTTCTAGTATGATCCTTCGCGGAATTCTCTGACATCCCTACATTATGCCCTTCTAGTACATAGCGTGATGTTAATGAAGACTTGTCCCATTCGAGTGAATGCTAATTTTATTTGTTATTACTTGCTCTACTATAAGGTTGTTTTCTTCTGGTCTGTACATCATTGTGATCATTGTTCTGATGTGCAGGTTCAAAAACTTTTTAATTAACACATTAAATATTCATACACCTTTGGAACAGATGCTAAAGACTTTTTGAACTCTGACCCCTACTCGGCTTCAGTTTGTTTTTTATCTCTTACATTAATCCCATGAAGTGAGTGGAAAGAAAAGATGATGGGAGTGAATTTCTGGGGTGCAAAGCAGGGGGGGGAAGCTTAGTGCACACTGTTCCTGGTACAAATCATGCCCCACAAATAAAACTACTCTGCTTTTTCCATGATTGGGACAGGGCAGCATGTACTGACATGGTGGGCCTTTCTCCATTATACACAGAGAATTGTCTGCAGTGTGCGGTGATCCTGTGGCAGGAAAGCAGGGGGTCCCTGACAGAAAAGGGGATGGGAAAATGGTGCAACCCCTACTTTCTGGTGATCAGAGAATCCCCTGCCGAATGCTGATTCAAGCTTCTGGTTTTTTTAAACCTCTTTAGTAAAACTTGATTAAAAAATAAGAAAGCTTTATCGAAGTTTCCTACTCTGGATTTCACAGGTAACCAGAAGTCCCTTGAGCACCATCTTGTGGTAGAAAGGTGGGGCATAAGTTAAGTAAATACATAAATCACAAGCCATTCAGCTACCAGGTAGCTTTACGTGCCTTACAGGATTATTATGAAGATAAGAACAGGATAACCTCACAGACACTCCTTTACCCTGAACAATGTTAGATTTAATACCCTCACTTTTCCAACCAGGTAGGGAGCTGTGTTTATTCCGAGTCAGCCCATCAATCCGTCTAGCCCACTCTTCTCTCTTCTTATCTGACTGACAACCACTCTGTAATGCCCAGCAGAGATATTACATTACCTTTCCTGGCCCTGATACTACTAAGGTCCTCGCCTGGTCATAGACTGGTCTGGTCACAAAACAAGTCCTCTGTGAGGGAATGTTTCTCTCTCTCCTTGCCCAACTGCACATTTTTTCTGGAGGTACAGTGGATGTAAATCCTGCTGAACTCACTCTCCGTCTTCTCAGATGCCAACCATTGCATCAAGTGTCCGGAAGATCAACATCCGAACAAGGACAGAGATCAATGTGTCCCCAAGGAGATAACCTTCCTCACCTATGAAGAACCTTTGGGGATTGTCCTGATTTCCTTTAGTCTATTCTTGTCCTTATCCACAGGCTTCGTATTAGGAATCTTCATGAAATACCAAGAAACTCCAATAATCAAGGCCAACAACCGAGACCTGTCCTACATTCTCCTCATCTTCATCATGCTTTCCTTCTTGTCCTCCTTCCTGTTCATAGGGCGGCCAAGGAGAGTGACTTGCCTTCTCCGACAAACAGCCTTCAGCATCATCTTCTCAGTTGCCGTTTCTTCGGTGTTGGCCAAAACCATCACGGTGGTGTTGGCTTTCCTGGCCACCAAACCAGGGAACAGAGTGAAGAGATGGCTGGGGAATTGTCTTGCAAACTCCATTGTCAGTTCTTGTTCTGGTGTCCAAGTTGTCATCTGCACCATCTGGCTGGGGAGCTCTGCCCCATTCCCTGACTCTGACATGCATTCCCAGCCTGGACAGAACATCCTGCAGTGCAATGAAGGATCTGTTGTCTTCTTTTATACTGCCCTTGGCTACATGGGCTTCTTGGCTGCCATCTGCTTCACGGTGGCTTTCCTCGCCAGGAAGCTGCCTGGGGCCTTCAATGAAGCCAAACTGATCACCTTCAGCATGCTGGTCTTCTGCAGTGTTTGGCTGTCCTTTGTGCCCTCCTACCTGAGCACCAAGGGGAAATACATGGTGGCCGTGCAGGTCTTCTCGATCTTGGCCTCCAGTGCTGGGCTGTTGGGCTGCATCTTTCTTCCCAAGTGCTACATCATTGTACTGAGACCTGATCTGAATACCAAGGAGCATATCATGTTCAAAACAAACTAGGTCATCTGATCCACAGAAGGAGAGTTGTGGGAGAATATTTGGCGTAGGTTTGGAAGAGATACAGGTTTGGTGAGATCTTAGTTATCAGAGCCTTTTGATGTGCTTACAGCTTCAGTTGCACAGTTTCATTTTTCTGTTACAGGAGACAGGCAAAGCTGAGCCTTGGGGCTGAGGGGGTAGGGCTTTCCTGAGGGGGCCTTCGCCCGCTGGCAGTTTGGGCAGGAGGCGACATAGGACTTGACGTCCCAACACACACGAGGCCACCACAAATCCCTTGTCGCTCCATGCAGGGTCTTGGCGATGGCAAAATGCCCAGCTGTGGGGGAGCATATCATGTTCAAAACGAACTAGGGCATCTGATCCATAGAAGTAGAGTTGTAGGAGAAAATTTGGTGTAGGTTTGGATGAGATACGGGTAGGGATGGCGGAGAATTTCTCCCCGAAACTTCGGGGGGCCGAGCGCCAACGTGTTCGGCCCCCCGAACAAGTTTCGGGGAGAAATCCTCCACACACCCCCGCACCCTGCCCCCCCGGGGACGGGACTTACCTTCCCTGAATGTCCCTCCCTGCGGAGGGTCCGGCTGGTGGTTCGTCGGGTGTTCGAGCGGGGCGGGAGCAGCAGCCGGTCTTTCGACCAGCTGCCGCCCCCGCCATTGCAATAAAAGAAAAAAAAAAAGTCCCCTGATAGGCTACGTGACGATTCACATAGCCTATCATGGCTAGATTTGCAAAGTCAGCCGTGATAGGCTACGTGAATCGTCACGTAGCCTATCACGGGTGACTTAAAAAAAAAAAAAGTGCGTACGGATAATGGCAGCCCCCATAGGGAGCCGCCATTCCCGTTCCTTATTTGGTCGCTGTAGTCTATGCTATTTGCGTTGCCCTTATTTTCGCCATAGTCTACGTAAACATTTACGTAGACTACAGCAACTAAATAAGGAACGCGAATGGCGGCTCCCTATGGGGGCCGCCATTCGCGTATGCGCTTTTTTTTTTAAAGTCACCCGTGATAGGCTACGTGACGATTCACGTAGCCTATCTCGGCTAGATTTGCAAAGTCAGCCATGATAGGCTACGTGAATCGTCACGTAGCCTATCAGGGTTTTTTTTTTTTTTTTACTTCCGCGTTCGCGGCCGGGCGAGGCGAGGCTCCTCCTCCCCGGCTTGAATTTCGGCCCGGCGAGGCGGGAAGCCTCCTCCCCGGCCTGAACTTCGTGGGGGGAGCAGCAAAGCGCTCCCCCCCACCGCGAACAAGGTGCGAGAAAAGGTAAGTGACTTTCGTCCACCCCTAGATACAGGTTTGGTGAGATCTTAGTTATCAGAGCCTGTTGGTGTGCTTATAGCTTCAGTTGCACAGTTTCGTTGTTGCTGTTACAGGAGACAGGCAAAGCTGAGCCTTGGGGCTGTCACTCTGCCAGTGACCACCATCCGCATCTGAGGTAGTGTTGAGGCTGGAACTATACCGTACTGACATTGTCCAAATAATGCATCTGTTGAAGGTGTAGCCCTTAACAGCTGCAGTGTACCAGGATTTTGCAGCTTGCCTGCACATGGAAAGCCCTGAATGCAAGACATTAGATGGATGTTTGTTACTGGCATTAGTGTATTCTGATTGCTCTGCTTGCTATGACAGTTTCATGCACTTGTTGTTATTCTCAAAGAATGCAGGAGTTTAATTCGGTACTTCCATTTCCTTGCTTCTCATTGTCATCTATGGTCGTCACACATTTACTGCACAGAAATGATGTTTTTGGTTGAAGGGAATTGGTTTTTTTTGAATGGGACATTCTCCCTAACAGAGAGATATTTGACATGGGAGAGACTTGTCCTCAGTTTTTGGTCCTGGGTGATTTAAACTTTACATTCTGACATTCTCAGCCTGAGATTTGAGGCTGCTGCCAGTGAAGGCTGGCAGCTCTGATTTTAGTGGAGCTGTGAACCCATCCTGGGTGTCAGACAGAAACCACGTCTGTCAAAAATGTTTGCAAATGGCCAGATGTGTGCTTGTTTTCAATTTGCACAACTTCCCCAGTTCGATTTGTGCAAATATCCCTGGAGACTGGATGATCCCCACTTTAGTTTATGGAGGAAAGTTTCAAAAATCAGGAGATGGGTACAAAGTTTGGGAAATGTGCGCACATTTCAGATTCAGTTGCTGCTTGATTTGCGTGACTTTCCTGTTCCTGCAGAGTGAGCAGACATCATGAACAGGAAAAGTGACAAGCGGTGATACAATATTTAGAAGATCCTAGCAGTCTCTCATCTCACTCATTCACCTGTCCCTACCACAGGCAGCCCCACATACTGGAAGTTACCGCAACCCAAACAGGGTATAACTTAGGCATGTGTCACCTCGATCAGATCTGGCATCTCTGTAATGGGTGCAGTTGGTACTCTGGCCTCACTCTTGGCCACTGCCCAAACCTGCATTCATGATCATGATCTCCAATCCCTGCTCCTTCACAGCAGTTACATTTTTAAAAAAACTTTGACAGGCTGGCAGAGAGACTTGTGAGTAGGGATGTTGGAGGAATCTGCAATAGAACTAAGTGAGTTCAGATTTTTATGAACCCTACCAGCGAATGGGCTTTTCCCCTGGAGGGTGGATTCCACAGATTTGGGGAACCATGTTTCTAACCTTCAACTGTTTTGCACAAATTAGGAGGAGTTAAAATGCATATTTGGGGGGAATTTTGCCAATGCAAATTTGCAGAAGTTCGGAAACTTAGAAAAATCAGACTTTGAGGACGATGGAATACAAGGTGCCTGACAATCCAGGAAATGAACAGGTTTTTCACTATCCCTAATTCCCTACCTGGGAGCTGGAGTTGCGGTGGTCAGACCTTTTGTGGGCTTGGGGGGTGGAGGGTCTTCGTACTGCCATGGATTTCGGGGGGCTGAATGCACTGGCATTCGGCCTCACCGAGATCCGTGGCGGAATTCTCTGACATCCCTAATCTCCCCCTATTATTACTTCCAGTGAGCTCATCAGAACTAGGGATGTACGAATTGTGTACCTTCTGTGCCCTTGACTTCCGCAGTTTGCGGCCAGTGCTCCGTACCGTCATTCACAAGCCCCCGGAATTCTCCTCTTTTTTTCCGCTCTGAAAATTACGAAGTTAAATCCATACCGACAGCCATAATTCTGCATAACTTCTGTAAGACAGGCTATTTTTCGTAGATATTTACGTATTTTTCCCCTGCCCTGAGACATGCAGTAATTACTTTCAGCCGAAATACTTCCTCCTCTAGGGGCTTCCCAAAACAAGGCTCTCCTAGGTGTGCCTGAGCGATGCACGCTTTGTTTAAAGCAACGCTGTTTGAAAGAAAGAAAGAAAGAAAGAAAGAAAGAAAGAAAGAAAGAAAGAAAGAAAGACTGAGCGTCACATGGAGCAACGCAAGTAGCTCCCTCCAGAAATGGGCAGTGAATTGGGCCCCCCTATCCGAAATGAGACCCTCAGGCCATCCGTGGAGGTGGAAAACATGTGCCAAGAACAGCTCTGCCATCTCCCTGGTTGTGGGCAACCCAGAGCAGGGGATGAAATGGGCCATCTTAGAAAACAAATCCACCACCACAAGAATGGTGGTCTTACTGTGTGAGCGAGGCAAGTCAGTGATGAAGTCAAGGGAGAGCAGTTTCCCAGGTCCTGAGGGGGTAGACAGGGGGTGAAACAAACCTGTGGGCTTGCCTGAGGGGGTCTTCGCCCGCTGGCGGGTTGGGCAGGAGGCAACATAGGACTTGACGTCCCAAAACACACAAGGCCACCAAAAATCCCTTGTCACTCCATGCAGGATCTTGGTGACGCCAAAATGCCCAGCTATGGGGGAGTCATGGCACTGATGGAGGACCTTCTCATGGAAGGGTCTAGAATGCACATAGACCTGGCGGGAATGGTAAAGCAGGCCACCTCGCAAAGAGAAGGGGGTAGAGTGGGGGGGCAGAGGCTAGCCCCAATTCCTCCACCTTTGTGCGAAGAAAAGCATCCTGAGGCTGTGCAGAGAGAAGGAGCTCCTCCCGAGAATGAGGCACCGTAGCTGCTGCCAGGCTTTGGAGAGGAAGAATCAGAGAAGGGGGGGATTTTCCTCACTCCCTGGCTGGAGGTCAGGCTTATGAGAAAGAGCATCCGCTTGTAGGTTGTCGGAGGCTATCACATGGCAAATCTTACGGTGGAACAGAGAAAAAAAAGGAACCACCTAATCTGCCTCTGGTTTAAGGCACGGGCTCTCTGAAGATGTTCCAAGTTGTGATGGTCGGTTCTAACTTCGACTGGGTGCTGTGCCCCCTCGAGGAGATGATGCCAGGTCTCCAAAGTGGACATGATGGCCAACAGTTCCTTCTCCCAAATGTTATAATTCCTCTCAGACATGTTCAGCTTCCTGGAGTGGTAGGCGCAAGGTTGCAGCCCGCCACCCTCCCGATCTGGCTGAAAGAGCACCACCCCCACCATAAAGTCAGAGGCATCAGTCTGAACTACAAAAGGCTTCCTTGGGTCAGGATGTAACAGGATCTGCTCAGAACTAAAAAGCTTCTTAAGTTCCTCAAAAGCCTATTGTGCCGATGCCGTGCAATGAAAAGGAGATTTCTTGCCCTTAAGGAGGTCCTTGAGAGGAGAAGTCAGCTGAGCAAAACTGGGCAGGAACTTTCTGTAAAAATTGGCAAACTGCAGAAAACGTTGCAAGTCCTTCTTGGTGGATGGAGGCTGCCAGGAGAGGACAGCCTGGACCTTTGCAGGATCCATTCTGAAACCGTCAGGTGAAATAATGTAGCCAAGAAAGTCCAAAGAGATTAGGTCAAATGCACATTTCTCCATCTTGGAATAAGATGGTTCTTGCGGAGGCACTGGAGGATGGCGGAGACATGAAGCTGATGGGCGTGGGGATCGTCAGAAAATATAAGTAAATCATCAAGATACACAATGAGGAAAGTGTCCAAATAGTCCCAGAAGATGGCATTCATAAAACGCAAAAAAGGTGGGGAGAGGTGCGGGCGAGCCCACAAGGCATCACTAGGTCTGCATACGCTCCATACCAGGTCCCGAAAGAGGTCTTCTACTCATCCCCCTCCCGGATGAGAATGAGATTGCAGGCACCACGCAGGTCCAAGTTTGTGATAATCTTGGCACTCCAGTATCTCAGGTATGAGGGGGAGGGGGTACTTGTCAGGGATGGAGACTGAATTTAGATTTCTGAAATCATGCACCGGGCAGAGTTCTCCAGATCGTTTGGCCACAAAGAAGGTAGGCGCGCAGGCGGGGGAGGAAGATGGGTGAATGAAGCGTGTTTGAGATTCTTGTCCAAAAACACCCGCAGAGCTCGCAGTTCCACCCTCTACATTGAATACAGCTGGCCAGCAGGGATGGTTGCCCCAGGAACGAGGTTAATGGCACAGTCAAAAGGGAGGTGGGGGGGAAACTGGTCAGCTGCCTTCTTGTCAAACACATCCCGAAAAGCTGCATACTTCTCTGGGAGGATCACGGTAGCTGAAGAATTGCCAGAAGCAGACAAGGAGGGGGAGGAAAGGGTTAAGGCCTGGGCTGGGACTAGCGCCTCCTCTGGGAGGCAATGCTCCCAGCAGTAGGGAGACCCAAACTCCACTTGCTGAAGCCCCCAAGAAATCTGAGGGTTGTGCTTAGAGAGCCAGGAAACACCCAGCATGATTGGGTACAAGGGAACCTTGGCTGAAACTGAATCTGCTCAACGTGGGACTGGGCACGCAGAGTGAGTGGAGCTGTATTCGGGGTCACCGCACCTGAAGTGAGAGGACGCCTATCGATGGTGCTGGAAGGGGCAGGGTAGAAATCTTGTGGAAGAGGGCAAAGGTCTCATCCATGAAACTGGTCATAGCCCCCGAGTCCACTAAAGCCAGGGCCTCCACCCCACCTTACTGGGAGGAGCGGAGGTGAACATGCAACAGCAGATGGGAGGGTGGGGGGGTGGGGGAAGGCACCCACCTGGTGGGGAACTGACCTCCACACTGGAGGGCCCAACAAACTTGGGGGGCAGTCTAGTCAGGCCTGGGGATGAGGAGGAGGAGGAGGGGGAAGTAGAGGAGGGGGAGGCAGCAGAGCTGTGGATTTAACTCAGCAGGTCTTGGTGAAATGCCCCAGCTTTCCACATCGAAAGCATCGGCGCTCAGCTCGCCGACGCTCAAGCTCCTCTGGCGGCAGTGGGGCTCAGGTAGCTCCCAGCTGCATCGGGGTCTCCTCCACCCCAAGCGCTGGAGTGGGGGGTGGGGGAGGGGCAGGAAACATGGGGGAATGGGAGGAGGGAAATCCTGGCCCCTGGCACCCCACCGGGTCTGCCGGCGCCCCTCAGCCGACTATCTATCTGAAGGCAGGTCTGGATGAGGTCCTCCAAAGTAGGCGTGTGTGCCAACTCATCTAAGATCTCGTCGTTCAAAACATCCAAAAACTGAGCCACTAGCAGAGCATCATTCCACTGTAAAGCCTGCATCAGAAAGGTTGTCGCGTAGCTGGAAACTGAGTCCTTGCCCTGCTGGAGGCAGTGAATCTCCTGAGATGCCATCTGTGTGCGCAGGGGGTCACAGAAAAAAATGGGCGATGGCTGTCATGAAGCCTTGATAGTCCCCGAGCAGGAGGTCATTAGCGAGCAGGAGCCCCGAAGCCCATCTAGCCACCATGCCTGACAGTAGTTTAATGATGAAACACAAATGAACCTGTTCGGTCTGGAAATCCTCAGGCCAAAGACATATGTACAGCTCCGACTGGGCCCTGAAAATCTGAAAAACTCCTTTCTCACCAGAAAACTTCTCTGGCAAAGCCACCAGGCACTTGCAGCGGGGGGGAATCGGAGGTGGAGGGGGTTGAACCGCAGCCTGTAGATTTTGCATGGCAGCCGTCAGTTGAGCCATCTGATCATGGAGCATCTGGTTCTCTTGCGCTAGAGCTTGCACTGCCAGGTCCCTAGCACCCTCCATAAGGCAATAGGAGAAGAGAGAGAGAGAGAGAAAGAGGAACGGGGAAAAAGCTGTCAAGGGCACCTTGGAGGCCTCTCTCAATCTAATCCAGTAGCCAAGTCCAGACACAGACAAAGGGATTCTTTTCAAAGCTTTATTCCTCTTTTACAACTTAAGAACGCTACTGTTAGCAACTAGATATGAGCAGCAGAGTACCTATGCCCTAAGTTGGAACAGTTGGTCCCCATTTGAAAGGGAATCATAGGCAGACCCTGAACTTATGGGCTAGGGATAGTGCCTCCCCTTTTCCCTTGGATCCTCTGGGCGTAACTGTTGTTTGCACGCCAACCGGGCACTACACCTCCTTTCCGCACCCTCCATTTGGCACCGCTCCCTGCGCATCCAGCAAGTCTGCTTCCCGTGATCTGTCACTTCCAGGACTGCTATCTAAGCTAGGAATGCTGGTAGGACAAATCTCCATCAGCTGTTGGCCCTGGGAAAGAGGAGCGCACTCCTCTCCCAGGAGCAGCTCCTCTACCTCAGAATCAGAACTACTCTGGGATTCTATGGGCTCAGTGTCCACCCTGACACTGAAACATTTTTAGATTGACATAGCAGCACTCCAAGAAACTTGAAGAGCAGGAGAAGGATAACTGAAGGAAGAAAAAGGAGGTTACACCTTCGTCTGGAAAGGACTGCCTGAACAAGAAGGACGAATACATGGAGTAGGCTTTGATATTAAAAATGATCTTATGAAGCTCTTGTCAGAAGTTCCTACTGCTGGCATTAACGAACGACTCTCAACCCTTCGAATAAAACTCACCAAAAACCAGCAGGCAACTATTCTAAGTGCCTATGCACCATCATTAGATGCTGATGAAGACATCAAAGAAAAATGTTACTCCCAACTGGACACCATCTTATCAGAGATACCTAAGGAGGATAAAATCCTCCTCCTGGGCAAGTTTAATGCAAGAGTTGGGCGTGGTTTTGATTTGTGGCCAGGGACCATTGGGAAAGAAGGAGTCAGCAATAGCAAACAGAATGGAATTCTACTTCTGACTAAATGTGCAGAGCATAATCTCATCATTTCCAACATACTTTTTGGTCAGAAAAATAAATTTAAAACATCATGGAAGAACCCCTGGTCGAAGCACTGGTATCTTCTAGATTATGTAATTGTCCATGCCAGAGACCGCATGGGAAGAAAACCAAGGCATAAAATGAACCCCCAAGCCCTTCCAGACCCTGTTAAGTGAGCCTGCTTTCAAACAACCCTCCAGGAACATCTGCCTATGGAAACCCCTTAAAAGTGTCGAGGAACACTGGAATAAACTGAAGACTTCCAATATCGCAGCCTGTGAACAAACTATCGGATACCAAACTAAGAAACATCAGGACTGGTTTGATGAGAATGATAGGGAGATTGAACATATTATTGATAAGAAAAGGAAAGCTTTCCAAATATGGCAAAAAGACATCAACTGTGCCGCTAAGAAAAAAAAAATGTCAGTGCAAAGACTGCGGTCCAAAGAAGAACTAGAGAACTTAAGAACACCTGGTAGATAAAGAAAGCTCAAGAAATCCAGCATTTTGCAGATGCCCATGACTCACGGGGCTTTTTTCATGCCGCAAAGGCCACTTACAGACCAACAAACTAGCTGCCTCTTACAATCTACTCCGATAGCCAGCTCAAGACACAGACAAAAGGATTCTTTTCAAGGCTTTAATCCTTTTACAATTTAATGACTCTTGCAGATACTAATCACCAGTGACTAAGCAAGGAACAGAACTGGGGAAAGATAGCAGAGTAGCCTATGCTCCAGGTTAGGCAGTTGGCCCCCATTTGAAGGAGAATCACGGGAAGACCCTGAACTTATGGGCTAGGGAGAGATCCTCTCTCTTTCCCTTGGGTCCTCGGGATGCGATCGTTGCTAGTGCGCAAAACGAGCGCTATGCCTCCTTTCTTCGTCCTCCATTGGCGTCCCGCGCCCAGCAATCCCCCCACAGCACTTTCACCTCCAGCGTCACGATCTATCCCAGGAGTGCTGGAAGGAGGAATTTCTGCCAGCTGCTGTGCCTGTGAGAGATGAGCGAGATCCTCTCCCACGGATTGCGGTTCCTCCTCAGAATCAGAACTGCTCTGGGGTTCTATCGGCTCAGTTTCCACCCTGACAGATGCGTCATTGCACCGATCTTATTTGCTATCTTCATTGCTATGATTCTACACATTGTTGAAGGGAAATTTCCCACTGGTGTAAAAATCATACATAGAACAGATGGAAAACTTTTTACTTTCAGTAGGCTGAAAGCAAAAAGTAAGGTAATTACATCCTGTGTCATAGAACATCAATATGCTGATGATAACATAATCTGCACAGATTCAAAGGAAGATCTCCAAACTATCCTAAACATCTTTGCAAAGGCATATGAACAGCTCGGCCTCGCGCTTAACATCAAAAAAAAACAAAGTGCTTTACCAGCAAGCACAAACCAAACCCTATGTACAGCCATCAATCCAGGTTGAAACTATGATGCTGGAAAATGTTGACCACCTTTCTTATCTTGGCAGCCATCTCTCCACAGAAGCTGACTTCCATGCTGAAATTCAGCATCTCCTGAGCTCTGTGACTGTAGCATTCTCCCGTATGAAGCGTAGAGTGTTCGAGGATCGGGACATTCGCAGGGAGACCAAAATGCTTGTTTACAAAGCCATTGTACCACCAACCTTACTGTATACCTGTGAAATATGGCCCATCTATAAATGCCACTCCCAACTTCTTGAAAAACTCCACCAACGCTGCCTACGCTCCGAGAAATTCTGCAAATTACTTGGGAAGACAGACGGACTAATGTGAGTGAACTGGAAGAAGCAAAGACCACCAGCATTGAAAGAATAATTCTCCAACATGAACTTCGCTGGATCGGCCATGTTGTTCGAATGCCTGATTATCGTCTTCCAAAGCCTTTACTCTATTCCCAGCTTATGAATGGAAAACGGAATATTAGTGGACAGCAAACGAGATTCAAAGATGTTCTTAAAGCTAATCTAAAAAAATGTAACATAAGCATTGAAAACTGGGAAGCTCTAACACATGAGTACTCCAACTGGAGGTCAGCCTATATTAAAGGTGCTATAGACTTTGAAGAAGCACGAGTACAGAGCGAAAGGGAAAAACAAGCTCAGCGGAAGGCATGTCAAGCAAACCCTCACTGTGACCACCTTACAGCTGGAAACCTATGTCATCGCTGTGGGAGGCTGTGTAGATACGGAATCGGCCTTCATAGCCACCTGCTAGAGATTATTGTGTTGATTGACCTATCTTCTATGAATGTCTAATCCTTTTAAAGAGTTATCCACATAGACTCTATCTTTGGAAGACAATCTTACTCGGTCACGAGTGATCGCCATGATGATGATGAGTAACCTATGGCTGCGAG
This sequence comes from Heloderma charlesbogerti, assembly GCA_026122225.1. Lineage (NCBI taxonomy): Eukaryota > Metazoa > Chordata > Lepidosauria > Squamata > Helodermatidae > Heloderma > Heloderma charlesbogerti. The sequence goes on from JANEZZ010003038.1 coordinate 172,527, forward strand.
AGCTGGACCATAAGGAAGGCTGAGCGAAGGAAGATAAGACACTTTTGAACTGTGATGTTGGAGGAAAATCCTGAGAGTGCCTTGGACCGCTAGAAGATCAAACCAGTCCATCCTCCAGGAAATAAAGCCAGACTGCTCCATTGAGGGAATGGTATTAAAGGCAAAAGTGAAGTACTTTGGCCACATCATGAGAAGACAGAATGCCCTGGAGAAGATGCTGATGCTAGGGAAAGTGGAAGGCAAAAGGAAGAAGGGGCCGACAAAGGGCAAGATGGATGGATGCTAGGGATGGCGGAGAATTTCTCCCCGAAACTTTGGGGGGCCGAGCGCCAACGTGTTCGGCCCCCCAAACAAGTTTCGGGGAGAAATCCTCCGTACCCCCCCCGCACCCCCCCCGCACCCCGCACCCCCCCCGCACCCCGCACCCCCTGGACGGGACTTACCTACCCTGAATGTCCCTCGCAGCGGCGGGTCCGGCTGGGGGTTCGTCCGGTGTTCGAGTGGGGCGGGAGCGGCAGCCGGTCTTTCGACCGGCTGCCGCCCCCGCCATTGCAATGAAAGAAAAAAAAAAAAAGTCCCCTGATAGGCTACATGACGATTCACGTAGCCTATCACGGCTAGATTTGCAAAGTCAGCTGAACGCAGCTGAAGTCAAACCATAAGGGAAATCCCTTGAAACACATAAAACGATAAAGGCAGGAAGAAGGAGCCCTGTGGACCCGTGCATGCCCATGCCCTCACGGGTGCACACAGAAGACCTGAAATTAGCATTTCTTCAAAGCATTTACTTACTTTTAAATATGCCAACCTACTTTACCATCATTTGATTGGTCAGTACATACCCACTACATGTCCCTCCAGACATTTTCCAAAGGGATGTCAGAGAATTTCGCCACAAATCTCGGGGAGGCTGAATGCCAATGCATTCGGCCCCCTGAACTCAGTGGCGAAATGGTCTGCCCCCCCGGACCCCCCCGGGACAGGACTTACCTTTGGCGAATCTCCCTGGTGGCGGTGGCTCAGGCCACGGTTCGGCAGCTGTTTGGCGGCGGCGGCCGCAGGTATTCCGACCAGCAGCTGCCGCCGCCATTTCCAGTAAAAAAAAAAACAGCAAAAGAAGTGATAGGCTACGTGAAGATTTATGTAGCCTATCACGGCTAGGTTTTTAAAAAATACTGTGATAGGCTACGCAAACGTTTACGTAGACTATTATGGGTGAGTCAAAAACAAAAACTAAAAACCGCACGTACACAAATGGCGTACGCTGCAGGTTTTCTCCCCTTCCTCCTCAACATCCAAAATCAAAAAGTGACAGAAGATCCTATTGACTTGCATACAAATTAAAAGGATTATTTTTGAAAAAGGTTTACCATCGTCCCCACTACATGAGGAATAGGAAAGCATCAATGTTTTATACTTAAAACAAACAAAAAAAAGTTTTGTTTTTTCTCCACAAACTCAGATCCAAAAAAGGTTGTTGGTACAAACTGTCGAAGTCGCTCTGGACAGAGAGAGGGGTTTGTTCATTTGCTTGCTTGCTTTTTCTCTTTATCCTGCTGTTTCTCTCCGCATAGTTCACCAATAGACCTGGAAATTTCGTGGCATGTAAATGCAACACTTTTCTCGCACCTGTAATTTTCAAAAACATTGGTGAAACCATTCTGAATGATACCACAACCCTATTAGGATTCTACATGACAGAATGATTGTTTTTACTGATAAGCCTTATCAAAAGAGACATGTGTGTGTGTGTGTGTGTGTGTGTGTGTGTGTGAGAGAGAGAGAGAGAGAGAGAGAGAGAGAGATTACCTATCTAAGTATAGTAAGACAGACACTTATCTCCTTGATCCTTGCAATCTGCCAACATCCCCTCTCAAGGAATGTGGTACAAATATCTCCAATCTTTCCTTTCATCAGGTAAATGGATATTGAATTACATTGCAACACAGGTATGTTTGCTGCTCCCTATGAATGTCCAAACCATTATGTGATGATCAGCTCTACTGGGATTGAGAAAGCATGAAAAACAATTTGAGGGTATAAAAGAAAGAAACTGAGTTTAGTTTTTGTTCAATGGAGAACGACAGCACAAGGTATTGCATTTAATTTTTGTCTATTTTTTACAGTTTCAATGCTACAAGGCACTGGCACATCCTGTATTTCATGTTTGCCATTCAGGAGATCAACCAGAACCCCAGGCTCTTACCCAACATCACCCTGGGCTACAACATCTACAAGTCCTTCTTCGACGGAAGAGCCACCTCCTACGCCATGCTGCAGCTCCTTGCTGGGGGTGAAAGCAACATTCCACATCACAGCTGCGGGAGGAAGAATCACCTGCTGGCTGTCCTTGAAGGGGCTGAATTGGACCTCTCCCTCCACATTTCCTCCATGTCGAGCATCTACAAGATCCCACAGGTGTGAATGGGGAGCGGACAGGAGGCCAGGTGCATAGAAAGGGGAGCTGAGCACTGCTGGGGCTCAGCTCTCGCGGTTCAGTCCCTGTGCCTCCTGGGCATAATGGTTCTCTGGAGTGTGTGTTGGAGGTGAGTCATGGCAGTGGTGGAGCTCTGGGATGGGAGGCCAAGCATCCCTGGGGGCAGGGATGGGAGGAGACCACGGAAACTGTACTAGACATAGCCTATCACGGCAAAAAAACAGGAAAGCAAAGGGCGGCCACCATAGCCACCACTATTTGCATCCACAGGCTCTGTATGCCTGCGAATGCACCTGGCTGGCGGCTCTGCCGAGTCGCTGCAGAGCAAAGCCAGCTGTGTTAGGATTTCCGTACCTCCCTCCCACTGGGAATCATCTTCGAAAAGGTAAGTGACTTTCGTTCATTCCTACTGACAACTGCCAAGCTCCTGAATTCTGAACTCTCGCCAGCATTCAGAGGAGCCTTGAGGGCAGCCCCACATAGAGTGCATGGCAGTAATCCTGTCTTTAGGTTATTAGCACCTGTACCATGGTGAACAAGCTACCCCATCCAGGAGAGGCCGTAGCTGGTGAACCAGCTGAACTTGGCCAAAGACACTCCAAGCTGCAAGGGCCACGTGGGCCTGCAGGGATGATGGATGTAGGACTCCCCCCAGATTACAAACCTGATCTTTCAAGGGGAGTGCAGCCCCATCCAGAAGAGGCAATGGCCCTATCTCCTGGACTTGGGAACCAGTGACCCACAGGGCTTCCGTCCTCTTCCAAATCCCCTCATGACTACTCCCAGTGAATTCATACAGATGTTGAGCAATATTGGGGACAAGTTGGTGCCCTGTGGAACCCTGTAACTCAACTGCCAAGGGGTCAAGAAATGGACACCCAACATTACTCCCTCAAATCAGCCCCGTAGTTTGAGTGAAACCATTGTAAGCCACGTCTTCCGCTGCCCTTCGTACAGCGTCGATCCAGCAGGAGCCATGGTCCATGGTACCCAAACCAATGAGAGATGGAGCAGAATTAGCAGAGTGGCATTCCCCCTGTCCCTCTCTTGAGATAGATCATCCAGCAGAGCAACCAAGGCTGATTCGGTCCTGTAACCATGTCAAAACACAAAGTGGGTTTCTTTGGTTCTCATGTGGCCCCTTGATTACTTTAATTCTTTAATAAGGCTCTTGTGTGCTCCCCAAACAGAATCTAGAACATAGTTGGGGGCGAGGGTAAATCTACCCTTTTCAGTTTCCTCACGCAAGGCAGCGAGCAGGTCTAACCTCCATTGACTGGTTCCTGAAGCGTATCACTCTACAGTGTTTTGAATGCGTGTACAGGACCCCAGTGTTCCTCTTGGGCTGCACCACAAATGGAGCTTGAGATATTTTTGCACTCCCTGTCCACATATTCTGCCTCATACTGACAGGCATTGATTTAGATATTATTCATTCATTCATTCATTTCATTTATATCCTGCCTTTTTTCCTCTTTATGGAACCCAATGCAGGGCACATAATCAACCTTCTCTTTTAGCCAAAATTATTTGACCTTCATCCAGAAAACAAACTGATACGAAACTACCGTCTCTGACTTTACTTTGCTCCCTAGATGAGTTATCGCATTGCTACTCCTGTTTCTAATGACAGAAGTCAGTTCCCTTTTGTCTACCGCATGGCCCCGAAGGAAGAAACCCAGTACCCGGGGATCGTCCAGCTGCTCCTGTTCTTCCGATGGATGTGGGTCGGTCTCTTTGCTCCAGACACTGAGAATGGGGAGAGGTTCCTAGGTGCCTTGACACCCCTGATGATCAGAAGTGGAATTTGTGTCGCTTTCTCCAAAAGTCTACTACGACATTTCTTAAATTACATATTGCAGATCGACCTTTCTTTCTTGGGGAAAGAAGTGAAGGTAATTGTTTACTATGCGGACTCCCACTACGGCTGTTTTCCATTGATTTTGCTACAAAGAAGACTCGAAAAGAAACCAACTGGGGCAAAACTCTGGATCACGCCAGCTTTTCAGGACATTAACTTCAACTTGTGTCTTGAACCTTCTAACTTCCATTTCCTCCACGGTTCTTTGTCCTTCATAATGAAGACTAAAATATTGACAAAATATGACTACTATGAGCCATTGTCCTCTTCTCTGGAACTGTTTTGGGATGAAACTTTTAAGTGTTTCAGTTCAATGCATGTTTTGTCGATGAAAATTTGGACAGGTTGCAGAGAGAAAGAGCAACAGGCAATGCTGCCCCAGGAGGAGATTGAAAGAGCCCTGTCTCAGGACAGCTACGTAACTTATAGCAGCATCCAAGCTGTGGCCCATGCCTTACATGCTGCATATTCATCCCAACCCAGGCACATGTTGATGGTGGGTGATGGAGAAAGGTGGGAACATGAAAGGCTGCAGCCCTGGCAGGTATTCCCTTTTCCTTTGGCAACACCTCTATAAAGACGCATGATAATGATGGCCAAACGTGGGTTAGAGCAGATAATTGTTCCCTCTGCATGGCAGTGCAGGCAGGCAGTAGACCCTGTTTTCTCCCACCGTTACATGCTCAAATAGCTTCCCTCCTCGAAAAATCCCTTACAAATGAATCCCCAGGCCCATCGAGAACCAGTTGTTTTTTTTTTCTGAAGCACCATCAGGATACAATCTCTTGACTTTGCAGTCAACTTAATGTTTTTGTTGTAAGAGTCCCGTTGAGATCCATTTCTCTGAACATGGTCTTATGAAGTGCCCAGGGAGTTTGCAGCAATGTGCCCCCTCTTACATGTCCTCCGAATATAAGCTAGCTGTGGAGGATGGGGTATGACCAGGTGGGTGCAGCCTGTGGTAAATGGGGATGTCACAAGCACCCACCTTCATCTGGGAGGCCAGCAGACTTCCCCCACCCAGCCCCCAGAATCCTACCCGGTTGGCTCCGCTCTGCGGCCAGGCTGAGACGCCACCAGCCAGCCCAACCCAAGCCCGTGATAGGCTACGTAAACATTTATGTAGCCTATCACGGCTAAAACAGGGACGCAAATGGGAGGGGACGCTATTTACATCCCTGCTTTAGCCATGATAGGTTACATCAATATTTAAATATCCTATGACGGCTAAAGTGGGAACTCAAATGGTGTAAGGGAAGGCATTTGCATCCCTGCTTTAGCCGTGATAGGCTACGTAAATATACACGTTCCCTATCACGGACTGGCATGGGGACACAAGTGGCAGCTGCCACGACAGCTGCCATTTGCAGCCACAGAAGCCCGGCAGCCATCGGAGCCATCGCTGGAGCTGCAGCCAGGTAGGCTCTGTTTCACAGGGCTTTCATGGGGTGGAGGGGTAGGGGGCTCCATTCCACCATGGATTCTAGGGGGCTGAATTCACTGGAATTTGCCCCCCCTGGGATCCATTGTGGAATTCTCCAACATCCCTAGCTGACAGAGCTGGGGGCTGAGCAGCTGGGAACGGCCCCGAGTTCTCACCACACGCACCCCAACCATTCTCCCTCTCTCCTCCTTGCAAGGGGGAGATGGCATGTGTGGCTGGGGTATATACAGCACTGAGGCCTCATCTTGCCCTGTCGGCTCTCAAGGAAGCCCTTACCAGCTGGCATTGTCTGGATGAGGCCTCAGCACACCACCCTCTCTAGCCTTCTTCTCCTTGCAAAGAGATGATGGTAATTAGGGATGTACTAAAGTCACTTACCTGTTTGCAGATTATGCTATTGCTGGGGTGGAGGCGCTCCGTCCCCCCCCCCCCGAATCCTGGCTGGCCAGCTCTGCTCCGTGTTCCCCTTATTTTTGCCATAGTCTACATAAATGTTTACGTAAACTAAGATGAGCAAAAATAAGGAACGCAAATGGCGGCGCCCATGGGTGCCGCCATTTGCGTATGCGTGTGTTGTTTTTTTAATCATTTATTTATTTTATTTATTTCATTTCATTTCTATACTGCGCAATAGCCGAAGCTCTCTGCCTTAGCCGAAGCTAATCAGCCGTGATAGGCTATGTAAACATTTACGTAGCCTATCACGGTGTTTTTTAAAAATTAGCCATGATAGGCTACGTAAATCTTTACATATACTATCACATTTTTGTTTTGTTTTTTACTTGGAAATGGCGGCGGCGGCAGCCGTTCGGAAGACTGGCCTCCGCAGCCGCTGCCGCTGAACCACTGCTGGAGCCACCACCACCAGGAAGGTCCGCCCCAGGTAAGTCCCATTCCCGGTGGGGCGGGGGGCCATTCTGCCATTGATTTTGTGGGGCCGAATGCGCTGGCATTCAGCCTCCCGAGATCCATGGCAGAACATTTGTACGTCCCTACGATGGTTTGCTTGCTGGGCCCATGTGTGCTGAGGACTCCAGCAGTTAACCCCTGTGGAGGCAGGTGGGGCAGCTCACTTGGATGACCTTGCGAGGCAGCTGGGAGGCTGGGTGGGGGGCCTTTGGACCTCCCTCATGCCTTGGACAGAGGTGAGTCCATCCATCCCTAGTGGAGAATGCATCCCGATGTGAGGGGGTAGTGCCTGCTGTTCCTATTGGAGCAGTGGTGTGACCATTTATTTTGAAACATTGTCTGGACTTTATGGTTTTGGATAAGGCTGTGCACATCTTCGGACTGAATCCCGAATAACTAAGAAAAGTGGGCTGCTTTGGAGGTGCCTTGTCATGATCCGAAGTGGATCAGAACAGCGCCAAGGTGCCCCGAAGCGAAGCAGCTCATTGCCAAGGCTCCTCAGTTCCACTTGGATCTTCAGAGGCATTCTGATGCCTTCTGAAGCACAGACAGCCCATCTCCAAAAGGTAGCAACTTGCAAAAGATATGGGAGGGGGAGAGGAGGGGGAGGCGGGAGGGGGAAATGGTGAGCCTTGGTGAATGGCATCTCCAACTGCCAAATAGGGGCAGAGTTTAACCCAGCATTCACCAAACGGTGACAGTGGTGGAGGAGGGGGGCAGAATTGGAGTGGACTCATTGGAGAGTTCAGTCTGCTTTCATTTCAGTGTGTGTGTGTGAGAGAGAGAGGGGGGGGAGAGGGAGAGGGAGAGGGAGAGGGAGAAGGAGAGAGGGAGCACTGATTAGTTGGTGGTTTTGGTTTACGGCGTGTTGTGTGTACATGGCGTGGGTGCTTGTACTTTCTTCTTCCTTCCAAATCCAACTTTTCTTTTCTTTTCTTTTCTCTTTCTTTTCTTTTCTTTTCTTTTCTCGTTCTTTCTTTCGTAGATCCTTTATTTGAAAAACCAAACACTTGAAAAGTACGGAGTGTGAGTTTCCCTCTTTCTGTTCCTGGTTCTTTGTCTCTCCCCTCCCCCTTCTCTAATACGTTTTACACTTCATTCTTTTCATGACTGTTTATTTTTAAAAGGAGAAATACAATAAAAACTACATTCCTTTTCCTTCCCTTGTCTCTTTCTTTCACTGCCACGACACCCTTCTCAATTTCTTTGCCCTTAGTTTCATTCTGGCTAGAATTTACACACACACACACACACACACACACACACTACTCTCCTGTCCTTTTTATTGGCTCTCCTCCACCTGCCCCCCTCCTCCTTTCCCATATTCTTTCCTTTCCCATTTTTGATCACATTTCCCTTAAACAACAGCAAGAACAACAACAGTTAAAAACCACGTTGTCTTCTGTTGTCCTCCTGCCTTGCTTGTAGGTAGTCCAGCATTTGCTTTTCCTTTGATCCTCTCTCTCTCTCCCTCTCTCCTTGTGTGTTCATTTTTGTGTTTGTGTTTGTGTTGTGCTCAAGCAAGCAGTGTGTGTCAAAGTACGACACAATCCACATTTCAAAAATCAGTAGGCAAAGCACTAAACACACATTAACATCTATCATTTGAATAACTCAGAACCACCCTGTGTTGCAAAGCAAGCAAGCCCAATATGGGGCAGCTTCAGCGTCTTGTTGGCAGGGGCAGAGCAGAGGTGGATGAGGTGGGGCTGGGATTAGCAGCCCTGGTCGGCAGTCAGGCTCTCCCCCGGTCCAGACAGTGAGTGCTGGTGTAGTGGGGCAGCTGAATGAGGAGGCAAGTTGCAGTGCTCAGAGGTCACTGACCGAGGAGGCACTTCACAGCAACCTTCAGCAGAGATCAGGGACAGTGACCTCCTCCACTCCAACAACTAACTTCTTGGATTATTATCCCTCCTGAGATTGGTTTGTAATTCTGAGAAAAGCACATTGTAGCAGTGCCTAGCACACCAACTACTTTGCCAGACGGTCTGAAATTTGGCAGGTGGAATCCCCTGCATGGGTGATGTCAGGTTGCCAAATTTCATGTGTTTAGCTCAAAAACTGTAAACCTGACAGCCATTTCTATTTTTCAAAGCCAGTCAATGAGAACATGTCATATCAGAATGATTCGGATATCCAAGTCTAGCTTTGGATTGGGGTCTGAAGAGAAGCGGATGGGGTCAGAATCATCCTGAAGCAAAGCAGGGCTGCTTCAGAAGGCCCAAAGTCACATCCAAACCATGATAGGGACTTTGTTCACAGCTAGGGATGGACGAAAGGGACTTACCTTGTCCCGCAGCTTGCTTCGTGGTGGGGGGGGAGTCATTTTGCTTCTCTCCCCGAAATTCAGGCCAGGGGAGGAGGCGCCCCGCCTCACCTGGCTGAAATTCAGGCTGGGGAGAAGCGCCCCGTCTCCCCGGCTACGAAAAGTAAAGTAAAAAACAACAACAACCCCGTGATAGGTTACGTAACGATTTACGCAGCCTATCACGGCTGATTTCGGAAATCTAGCCGTGATAGGCTACGTTAATCGTTACGTAGCCTATCATGGTTTTTTTTGGTTTTTTTTTAACTGCACTTGTAATGGTGGCGGCAGTGGCAGCTGGTTGAAAGACCAGCTGCTGCCCCCGCCCTCGACGAAAACCCGACGAACTGCCGCTGGGACCCGCCTCCGGGAGGGACATTCGCCAAAGGTAAGTCCCATCCCGGGGGGGGGGGTGGCCGGGCGTGGCGGAGAATTTAACCGCCGATTTCAGGGGGCCAAATGCATTGGCACTCGGCCCCCCGAAGATTTGTGGAGAAATTCTCCGCCATCCCTATTCACAGCCCTGGTTTTGAATAACTGCAGCCAGTCCTAATACCCCCCTTTGGCTAGTGGTCTCAAGAGGGAGGGTGGTGGCAGCCCAGCTGCAGTTCCTGATTGTCCAGCCCCTTTCCATTTGTCCAGCCCCTTTCCATTTGGATTCCCTCTCTGGTTATGTGACTGAATCAATCTTGGTCTCAGGAAGGATGACCATTAAAAGAAAGAAGGGAAAATCCACACTGTTGATTCTACTTGATCTCACATCAACTTTGACGTGTCTGTTTCCTGTTTCCTACCTGAGCAGTGCAGAGGAAGCTGCTCCAGCTGGTCTCGGGACTATAGAAGCAAGCAAGGTCACAGAGAGGGTGTGATCACAGCAAGCGAACAAGGAAAGCACTTGGGAGTTGGCCAGGGGAGTTACAGAGTTGCAGGGGAAGAGGCGATGGAGTAAGCCTAGGGGGCTGTCCTTTCACTTCTGAGTCTCTGTGTGCTCCCCATGTGCTCCTGAGAGCCCCAATTGAATTGAGGGGGTGTGGCCTGAGTGATCTCTGCAGCTGTGTGGGCAGGAAGTTCCCACCTCCCAGGTGAACAGGGAAGAGGAGGCTGCTCCAGCTGGTCTAGGGACTATGCAAGGAAGCCAGCTCCCAATGAGCGAGCCATCAGAGGGAGTGAACAGGGAGAGAAAACAGGAGTTGGCCTGGGGAGTTTGGCAGGGTAGGTCAAGGGGGAGGCAGGTAATGATGTTTTTTTTTAAAAAAAAATAATCCTTTTCTTGTAACACACACTTCCATACCAGTGGGGCTATGTAAAAAAACCAGTGTTTTTAACTTCCATTGAATGGAGGACAAAGCACAGGGTATTCCAGTACAATCAAAAAGTGAGAAACATAAAGCTAGAAGAGCAACAGCAAGCTGAGGCAGAATAGGAAACTGCTGAGGCGAGGGAAAATGAGGTAGGGGATACTCCTTGGAAAAGGGTGAGAATTAGGAGCAGAACAACTAGAAGCCACTCTACACCAGTGGAAGCACTGGAACTATGGAATCATTTCCAGGTACTTGAGGATGAGAGTAGAGGACACCGTGCAGAGGAAAAATTACAGGGGACCCCGCATAAGAACAAGCAAGAGGCTGAGGGTCAGTCAAACAGTGTCGATGAAAGCAAGGCTTACAACAGGAAGAAGAGATGACTAGTAGTAGTGGGAGACACCCTGCTGTGCGGGATCGAAACCAAAGGATGTCGTGAAGACCCGTGGACTCGCCAGGTAAGCTGTCTCCCAGGAGGATGGACTAGAGATGTGTCTGAAATGTTCCCTATGCTCATAAAGCCCAATGACAGGTATCCCTTTCTTCTCATCTATGTGGCAACAAATGATACCGACAAGCAGAGCTACAAAGAAATCACGTCAGGCTTTGAAGCTAGAATGACTGGCTATGAAGGTGGTGCTGGCATGAGAAATTTGGTGTCTAGTGCCGCGGGTTATATTTTCTGGCAGATGAAGTGTCCATTAGGTGGATCTACACTTGGCTACAGAATCGGACTCAAGGAGCACGTATCAATGGGACCTTCTCAAACTCGTGAGAGGTATAGAGCGAGTTACCTAGGGATGGCGGAGAATTTCTCCCCGAAACTTCAGGGGGCCGAGCGCCAACGTGTTCAGCCCCCAAACAAGTTTCGGGGAGAAATCCTCCGCACCCCCCCGCACCCCCCCCCCGGGATGGGACTTACCTTCCCTGAATGTCCCTCCCGGCGGCAGGTCCGGCTGGCGGTTCGTCGGGTGTTCAAGCGGGGCGGGAGAGGCAGCCGGTCTTTCGACCGGCTGCTGCCCCCGCCATTGCAATCAAAGAAAAAAAAATGTCCCCTGATAGGCTACGTGATGATTCATATAACCTATCACGGCTAGATTTGCAAAGTCAGCCGTGATAGGCTACATGAATCATCACGTAGCCTATCACGGGTGACTTAAAAAAAAAAAAAAAAGTGTGTATGGATAATGGCGGCCCCCATAGGGAGCCGCCATTCCCGTTCCTTATTTGGTGGCTGTAGTCTACGTAAATGTTTACGTAGACTACGGCGAAAATAAGGGCAACGCTATTTGCGTTGCCCTTATTTTCGCCGTAGTCTACGTAAACATTTACGTAGACTACAGCAACTAAATAAGGAACGCGAATGGTGGCTCCCTATGGGGGCCGCCATTCATGTATGCGCTTTTTTTTTTTTAAAGTCACCTGTGATAGGCTACGTGACAATTCACGTAGCCTATCACAGCTGACTTTGCAGATCTAGCCATGATAGGCTACGTGAATCGTCAGGTAGCCTATCAGGGGGCATTTCTTTTCTTTTTTTAAACTTTCGCGTTCGCGGCCGGGCGAGGCGAGGCGCCTCCTCCCCGACCTGAATTTCGGCCGGGCGAGGCGGGAAGCCTTCCCCCCCGGCCTGAACTTTGCGGGGGGAGCAGCGAAGCGCTCCCCCCACTGCGAACAAGCTGCGAGAAAAGGTAAGTGACTTTTGTCTACCCCTAGAGTTACCACAGGGCTCAGTCCTTGGCAAAGTGCTCTTCCACATTTTTATTAATGAGTTGGATGAGAAGATACAGAGAATGTTGATCAAATCTGCAGATGACACAAAATTGTGCAGGATAGCTAATACCATGGAAGACAGTTACAGAATTCAAAGTGATCTTGGTAGGCAGGAGCTCTGAGCAGAAAACAACAGAATGCAATTTATTAGGGATAAATGCCAAGTTCTGCACCTAGGATATAGAACCCAAATGCACAGTTACAAGGTGGGGAATACTTGGCTCCAAAGGACAACAAGCGAGAAGGACCTTGGAATTGTTGTTGATCACAAGCTGAATCTGAGACTTCCAAATCACATGAAGTACAAGTTCCTCTCTACTCAGCACTGGTTAGGCCTCATCTGGAGTACTGTGTCCAGTTCTGGGCACCACACTTTAAGAAGGATGCAGACATACTGGAGAGGGTTCAGAGGGCAGGAAAGATCATCAGGCGACTGAAAACAAAGCCCTACTAGGAGAGGCTGAAAGAACTGGGCATCTTTAGCCTTGGGAAGAGAAGACGGAGGGGAGATACAACAGCACTCTTCAAGTACTTGAAAGGATATCACAGAGAGGAAGGCCAGGATCTCTTCTTTATCATCCCAGAATGCCGGACACTGAAAAACGTCCTGACTGTTAGAGCAATATGACAATGGAACCAATGACCTAGGGAGATGGTGGGCTCTCCCACACTGGAGGCATTCAAGACGAGGCTGGACAGCCACCTGTCAGGGATTCTATGACTTGGATTCTTGCATTGAGCAGGGGGCTGGACTCAATGATCTTATAGCCCCCTTCCTTTCCTACTATTCTATGATTCTACCATCAACCCTCATATCCTTCTGGGCCTTCTACACTGGTGTTGGAGGCACTGAACTCCAGTTCCCCTGCTACCTGCAAGGGTGGTTTCAGAAATTAAGATTCAGTGATCTCTGGAGCTGTGGCATCCCAGACAGTATATACCCTTGTCCACCAATGTTGTTTTCATTTTGGTAACCATCCTCTCTCCATTGTTATCTGGCTATTTTCTTGATGTGTTTTGTGAGCATCCCATCTTCTGTGGCACGAAAGCGCTCCTGGCATTCACTCCTGGTGGCCTATCCAGTGTCCAAAATAGCACTTGGTCATAGAGAAAGCCCATGGCAGTTAGAGCATTACCCACAGTGGAAGAGACTCTATCCAGCAGACTCTATGGTCATGAACTGGAAGTCCTCTGGAGGCTGTTGAAACCCTGGGGAGTCCGCCAGATGACACGATAAGTCACCTCGGCCCCCTTAACACTTTTGCAGAGGGGTGGTTAGTCGAGGTGGCTTACTAAGCATGGGGAATGTGGTTTTCTCCCCCACATGACACACCAAGGCACCAAGGTGAGCAGAGATTCCTTAACCATTATGGCTTAGCATGATGTCTGAACATGCCTGGTATCTTAATTATGAGTAGGAATGGGCAGGATTTGTTTTTAAATGTCTGCAGATAATCAGGCACCTTTACTTCAGCCCCCTGTTCAATGATGGGATGCACTTTTTTGTATGAGGATTTTGGTCTTGTGCCAAGTCACTTGCACCTCCACCCCCCATGTAAAACAACAACAACAAAGTCCTGCAAGTTTCCCTAATCTTTGCAACTTGGGAAAAGCCATCTCTTAAATATAATCACTTTTGAATTGATTGCGGATTATTCTGACAACACTAGTTCTGACTGTGAGAGGCCAAAGAATGGCATTGTGAGACCGGATGGGATATTCACTGAACATGGAAGTTCACCTCTCAAAGTGATGAGGCCTAACATATGGCCTACATTTTCATGATTTCTAAACCGGTGCTGTTTTCTCTGTCATTCTTGCTTCACACTTCCTTACGAGACATCCAGTTTTCTAATGCTTCCATGGGCGGCCTGTATCTGGATAAGACAGGGGAACTGGCAGCTGACTTTGATATCGTGAATTGGGTGATGTTTCCCAATGAGTCTCGTGCTAGAGTGACTATTGGGAGTGTGGAGAGACAGGCATCTCCAGACATGAAACACACCATTAAGCGGGAAGCCATTGCCTGGCCCAGCCATTTTAATGAGGTAGGGGAAAGGATTTGTGTCTTATTATTGGCTTGTGACATCTCTTAAGCTCGAAGAATATCTATCCTGTCTTGTGTGTCCCAACCCCCACTCCCATCTTCTAAACATTTATTTATTTATTCATTCATTTATTCATTCATTTCATTTCATTTTATTTCTATACCGCCCAATAGCCAAAGCTCTCTGGGTGGTTCACAAAAATTAAATCTACAAAGCATAGCATGAAACAATGTAAAATATGAACGCTTGAAACCACAACAGAACACTACAACCAAAATGAAACCTTTCAGCAATGCAGAGATTTTACAATACAGATTTAAAACACTAAAGCTAAAAGTCTAGGAAGCTAAAACGCTGAAATACTGGGAGAATAAAAAGGTCTTCACCTGGCGCCAGGAGGAGTACAATGTAGGCGCCAGGCAAACATCCCTAGGGAGCTCATTCCACAGCTGGGGAGCCACCACAGAAAGAGCTCTCTTCGCGCCAGCTACCCGCCTCACTTCCTTGGCAGGTGCACAAGGAGAATGGCCTCTATGGATGATCTCAGGGTCTGGGCAGGAACACATGGGAGGAGGCGATCCTTCAGATAACCTGGCCCCAAGCTATTAAGGGCTTTAAAGGTTAATACCAGCACTTTGAATCGGGGCCGGAAATTGACTGGCATCCAGCGCAGCTGGAAAACTACTAGCATAATATGAGCTGGCTGGTGAGTCCCTGCTAACAATCTTGCTGCTTTATTTTGCACAAGCTGAAGTTTCTGGACCACTTTCAAAGGCAGCCCCACGTATAACGCATTGCTGTAATACAGGCGAGACGTTATCAGAGCATGGATCACTGTAGCTGGGCTCTCTCTGTCCAGATAAGGGAGTAGTTGGGATACCAGCCGAAGCTGACAAAAAGTGCTCCATGCTACTGAGTTCACCTGTGCGTCAAGTGACAGATCTGGATCCAAGAGCACCCCCAAACTATGAACGTGATCCTTTGCGGGGAGTGCAACCCCTCCCAGAACAGGTTGAATATCACCTAGCCGGGCAGACGAACCACCCACTAACAGTACCTCGATCTTGTCCGGATTGAGTTTCAGTTTACTGGCCCTCATCCAGTCCATTACCATGCCCAGGCTAGGGATGTACGAAAATTCCGCCATGGATCTCAGGGAGGCCGAATGACAGCGCATTAGGCCCCCTGAAATCGGTGGTGGAACGGCCTGACCCCCCACCCCACCCCGGGATGAGACTTACCTTGGGCGGATCTTCCTGGCTGCAACGGCTCCGGTGGCGGCTCCAGTGGCGGCTCCGGCATCAGTGCAGCGGCGGCAGCTGTGGCGGCTGGTCTTCTGACCGGCTCCCGCCGCCACCACCATTTCCAGTTAAAAAAAAAACATGATAGACTACGTAAAGATTTATGTAGCCTATCATGGCTAGGTTTTAGGAAAAACGTGATAGGCTACGTAAGTTTTTACGTAGCCTATCATGTCTGACTTTTTTAAAAAAACAACAACAACAATGCACGTACACATCCGCTACACTATTTGCGTTCCCCTTATTTTCGCCTTCTTAGTCTACGTAAATGTTTGCGTAGACTGAGACGTGCCAAAATAAGGAACACAAATGGTGGCGGCCGTGTCCGCTGCCATTTGCGTATGCACGTTGTTGTTGCTGTTTTTGAAGTCAGCCGTGATAGGCTACGTAAACATTTACGTAGCCTATCACGGCTGACTGCAGGGATGCAAATGGCAGTGGAATTTTGAGCCCCTGCTAGCCAGCGGCCGGATGTCCAGCTGCTTGCGGAGCCGGCCGGCGGCTTCGCAGAATCCCTGCGGAGCCCAGCTGGCCGGCCAGGATTAAAGGGGGGGAGGAATGGAGCGCCTCCCCCCCAACCATAAACATAATCCGCGAAAGGTAAGTGCCTTTCGTACTTCCCTAGCCCAGGCCCCGATTCAGAACCACCACTGCCTCAGCTGGGTTTGATGAGAAAGAAAGGTAGAGCTGGGTGTCATGAGCATATTGAAGGCACCTCAGCCCAAACCTCTGGATAACCTCCCCCAGCGGTTTCATGCAGATGTTAAACAGCATGGGGGATAAAATAGAGCCCTGTGGAACCCCATGGCACAATTGCCATGGCACAGAGCGGTAATCCCCCAGCACCACCTTCTGCTGGGCCATCCAAGTAGGAGCAGAACCACTGCAGTGCAGTGCCTCCAACTCCCAGCCCAGACACTCTATGCAGAGGGCTTTCATAGTCAATGGCATCGAAAGCTGCTGAGATGTTCTCACACTCCCTCTCTCCCTCTCAAAACAGAGGTCATCCCACAGGGTGACCAAGGCAGTTTCCACTCCAAAACCAGGCCTGAAGCCCGGATCGAGATAATCCGTTTCATTCAACAGTGCCTGGAGCTGTCCTGCAAGTTGCAACCACCCACTCAAGCACCTTGCCCAGGAAGGGGATGTTGGCCACTGGCCTATAATTGTTAACATCCTCCAGGTTTGGCTTTTTTAAGTGTGGTCTGATTGCCGCCTCTTTTAAAGGGGCCGGCACCACTCCCTCTCTCAAGGAGGAATTTACAACCTCCTGGACAGAGCTGGACATCCCCTCCTCGTTTGATTTAATAAGCCATGAAGGGCAAGGGTCAAGCACACAAGTGGTCGATCGGACTTGGCCAAGCACCTTGTCTGCGTTAGGGATGTCAGAAAATTCCGTGACGGATTTCGGTGAGGCTGAATGCCAGTGCATTCGGCCCCCCGAAATCCATCATGGAACGAAAGCCCACCCCCCACCCCACGAAAGGCGCCTGGAGCGCGGTCCCTGCTGCCCCCAACCCATGAAAGGCATGCGAAACAGAGCACTTACCTGCTCCCGTACGTGCTGCTTTGCGAATGGCAGCCATCCTGCCAGTCCAGAGGGGTCTGGGGGGGCCACAAGGGGCAGACTGTAAGAAGTAACACAATGCCCAGTTGGGGCAATACACACTGGAGCCAGACTGAAGGTGAGATTTTGTGAGGAGATGCCCATCCTCCCCATGCGTTCTGGGGAGCCATAGAGGGATATTATGAAAGCATTCTGGGTCAGAGTTGATCTCTGCAGTATTCTACATTAATAGACCTGAATCTTCCTAAAAACCAAAGGGTTGGAGTAAAATAATGCCCCCCCTTTCACACGCATCTCATGCAGTTTTAGGAAGGGTGGGTGATAACCCCACTTGCTGATAAGACCCCTACAGGACAATTTGAAGAGCAAAATATCTCCCACATCTGAAAATAGGGATGTACGAAAGTCACTTACCTTTTTGGGGATGTGATTCGCGGTGGGGGGGGAGGCACTCCGTCCTTCCCCCTGGAATCCTTGCCGGGGGGGAGGCAATCCGGTCCTCCCCCGTGGAATCCTGCCCAGCCAGTTCCGGCCATGGACGAGCTGCTGTGGACACAAATGGCGGCCGCCATAGCATCAGCCATTTGCGTCCAGCCAGGCTGCCGTGATAGGCTATGTAAGTATTTACATAGCCTATCACGCCAGGTCAAAACCCCCCAAGACAAAACAGCGTACGCAAATGGCGGCGGCTACGGGGGCAGCCATTTGGGTTCCCTCTTTTTCACCGTTTTAGCCTACTTAAAGATTTACTTAGGCTGTCATGCCAAAAAAAAGGGGAACGCAAATAGCGTAGTGGGCACTATTTGCATTGCTTTTTTTTTCACCGTAATAGCCGATGTAAATATTTACGTAGGCTAAAACTGCAGGGGGAAGGAACGCAAATGGAGCCCACTACGCCATTTGCATTCCCCTTTTCTCTGCCGTAATAGCCTATGTAAATATTTACGTAAGCTAAAATGGCGAAAAATAAGGAACACAAATGGCAGCCACCGTAGCAGCCGCCATTTGCGTACGCTTTTTTTTTTTGGCTTGCCGTGATAGGCTATGTAAATACTTACGTGGCCTATCACAGCAGCTTCACAGGATACAAGTGGTGGCTGCTACGGTGGCCCCCATTTGCATCCGCAGCAGCCTGTCCGCGGCTGGAAGACGGATGTTCTTCTAAACTTGAGAAGTACAGAGGTCTGAAATGAGGCTTGGAGGTGCCAGGTGGGCCTTCCTCTGAAGGCAGTGGAGAGAATTCCGGTGACCCCAAAGTTGAAAACTGGGGCAGGGCAGAGAGACAGCACCACACCTGTTTTAAAAGAGATTCCTTGCCTAACACTCAGCTTCAGGGTGCAGATTAAAGTGCTGATCCATTTCAATCCCTCTAAGATCAGGGTAGCAAAAATTAGGGCTGTGCACAGCCCACCCAACCTAATACAGAGGTGAGATTAGAGGACTCAAATTGGCCTGAACTCTAGGGATGTACGAAAGTGATTTACCTTTTGCAGATTATGTTGATGGTGGGGGGGGAGGCGTTCCGTTCCTCCCCCCGGAATCCTCGAATGGCCGGCTGTGCTCCATGGCAGCTCCACAGAGCAGCCAGCCACGACCGCCCCAGCCAGGCCAGAGCCATCCGCAGCCGATTTTCCAGCCGCTGAGGACTCTGGAAAAAACAACAACAACCAACCATGTACACAAATGGCGCCGGCTACGGCCGCCGCCATTTGCGTTCCTTCTTTTTACCATCTTAATCTATGTAAATACTTACGTAGACTATGAGGGCGAAAAGAAAGGGGAACGCAAATAGTGTAGCAGGCGCTATTTGCGTCCCTTTTTCATTCACCATTTTAGCCTAGGTAAATCTTACGTAGGCTAAAATGGCGAATCAAAACAGTCGAAAATAGAGCCCGCTATGCTATTTGCATTCCCCTTTATTGTCGGCGTCATAGTCTACATAAATATTTACGTAGATTAAGACAGTTTAAAAGAAGGAATGCAAATGGCGGCGGCCATAGCCGCCTCCATTTCCGTACGTGGTTTATTTGTTTTTTAAACCCACCCAACCATGATAGGCTACATAAATCTTTACATATCCTGTCACGTTTTTTTCTTTTGTTTTACACACAAGCCTGGAAATGGCAGCGGCAGCAGCTGGTCGGAAGACCGGCTGCCCTCGCCGAAGCCGCTGGCGCAGCCACCGGAGCGGCCGCCGGCACAGCCGCCGCCGCCCAGAAGATCCACCCCAGGTAATTCTCGTCCCGGGGGGGATCCACGGGGGTGGGGGGGTGGCAGGCCGTTCCGCCACGGAATTCGGAGAACCGAATGCACTGGCATTCGGCCTCACTGAGATCTGTGGCAGAATTCTCTGACATCCCTACTGAACTCACCTCAACCGACCATGAAGCTGGGTTGACCCACTTCTCCACTTCTGAAGCAACATCTAGACACCCGAAGAACAAGGGGGGGAAACCCCCACTGAGAATGATCCCCCACTGTCATTGCCACCCCCACTGAACCCCCACTCCTTACCTGGATCTGTCGGGGTGCCTGCACCCATTGGCCTCTGCAAGGGGGTCACCTTTATTTTTTTTTTAATGGTATTTCCTCGTACTGGAAGAAGAGTCACCATTTTGAAAGGAAATGGCAACTCTCTCCATGAGAGTGATAGCTGCATGTGATTCCCTGGAGACAAGTTAAGGACTGAAAGGCTCTCACAGTGGGGTGGGGTTGCTGTCTGCATCAGGCTGAAGCAACCCCAAAGCTCTACAGAGAGATCCAACACACCTTGGAGTTCTTTGGCCTGAAACTGACCTGCTCCGGTATTGCACCGCTTTGCACCGCAGCACCCAGACACACTAGGGATTCCGGCTTCAGACTAAAGTGGTTAACAGCCCTAGTAAAAATGCCCTCTTCCACATGACTCTTGGATATGTTGTCTTAGAGCTCTGATGAGGCCACCTCCAAGTGTCAAGGCCAGCTGAGATTTGCCTGGTGACAATTGGCAGCAAGGCATTTTGTGGTGTGTAACATCCCTGGAGATGTTGGTCTGCCATGAGTCTCAAGCAGGAAGTCTTTTCTGTTTCAAGAGGCCTTTCTCTTATTTGAATGGGATTTTCATGTTGTGATCCTTTTGTGTTTAATTGTTGGTTTTTACGTAGTGCTTTTATTCATTTAATTTGATGACTTCTGTGGATTGGAACACTGGAGCCTGGTGGCTCTGATTACAGGGAGGCTGTGGATCCCTTCTGGGTTTTAGTCAGAACCATCAAGAAGTATACAACAGTTATCCAAGGTGCTGAAATTATTTGGGGGATAAAAATCCATCAGCTACCCCGATCCTTGAAATGCCTTTCTGTCTCCAGCTGGGCCATGAGGCCTCCAATTCTTCCTTTGCCTTCTGCCCTGCCACTGAACATCAAAACACGGAAGAGGAGATGGCCTTTCCAATGGTGGTGCCTATCCTCCCACAAAAAGCTCATCTCCCTCCCCCATTGCTCACCGTCATTGCATGCACATTATTTGAAGCCATTTATTGCTGTTGCTTGTAATTTCTGTTATTCTGGGATGCATAAATAGTGGTTCCCAGAAACAAGGACCTGGCATCCCTTCTACTTCATTTAGGGTCACAAGCGCTAGAAACCCTGTTGGGTCCTGTCTAAATTGTAGGACTCATTTCCATAGGAACAAATATTCATAACACTGTTTTCCTGGATGCTCCTTCTCTTTGTTGATAGACCATGCCTCATTCCAGATGCACTGAGAGCTGCCGTCCTGGACACTACAAGGAGGTTCAGGAAGGAGAGCCACCATGCTGCTATGCTTGCGCTCCATGTGCGGAAGGAACCATCTCCATTCAGGAAGGTAGACAAGATCAGAAGAAAGGGAGTTCCCAAGGGCTAGGGATGTACAAAAGGCACTTACCTTTCACGGATTATGTTGATGGGGGGGAGGCGCTCCGTTCCTTCCCCCCCCCCCCGGAATCCTGGCCAGCCAGCTGTGCTCCGCAGGGATTCTGCGGAGCCACCGGCCGGCTCCGCCAGCAGCCAGACATCCGGCCGCTGGCTAACAGGGATGCAAATGGTGGCGGCCATAGCTGCCATTTGCGTCACTGCAGTCAGACATGATAGGCTACGTAAATGTTTACGTAGCCTATCACAGCTGACTTAAAAAACAACAACTACAACAGTGCGCGTACGGTTGTACGCTATTTGCTTTCCCCTTATTTTCACCTTCTTAGACTACGTAAATCTCGACGTAGACTAAGACGTGCCAAAATAAGGAACGCAAATGGTGGTGGCCGTGTCCGCCGCCATTTGAGTACATGAGGTGTTGTTGTTGTTTAAGTCAGCTGTGATAGGCTAAGTAAACATTTACGTAGCCTATCACTTTTTTTTTTTTTTAACTGGAAATGGCGGTGGCGGTGGAAGCCGGTCACAAGACCGGTTGCCGCCGCCGCTGAACCGCTGCCGCCGCCGGAGCTGCCGCCGCCAGGAAGATCCTCTCCAAGTAAGTCTCATCCCGGGGGGGGCCGACCGTTCCACCAACGATTTCGGGGGCCTGAATGCTCTGGCATTCAGCCTCCCCGAGATCCATGGCGGAATTGTCTGACATCCCTACCTAGGGCAACTCTTTGAATATGCCAAATAGTTACCACAGCCCTATTTTACTTCTCTCTTCTTTTCACTTAAACTCCTTGAGCAAAACATTCCATGAGTAGGTAAGAGAAGAAGGCTTCATGAATGACTGTTGCTCCTAGTGTAAAACATCATGGGAATCCCTTATGGTCATGGGCCATTCACTTCTGCTCAGCCTGAAATACCTCAGAAATACCCTTCTAGTGCATTGTGTGATTTTAATGAAGACTTGTCCCATTCGACTGAATGCTAATTTCATTCATTATTAGTTGCTCTTCTTCTACAAGGTTTTATTCTTCTGGTCCATACATCATTGTGATCGTTGTTGTGATGTGCAGTCTCAAAAGCATTTTAATTAACACATTAAATATTCATACATCTTTGGAATAGATGCTAAAGACTTTTTTTGAACTCTGACCCCTACTTGGCTTCAGTTTATTTTTAATCTCCACCATTAATCACTTGAAGTGAGTGGAAAGAAAAGATGATGGGAGTGAATCTCTGGGGTGCAAAGCAGAGGGGATGCTTAGTGCACACTGTTCCTGATATAAATCATGCCCCCCCAAAAAAAACACCACTCTGCTTTTTCCATGATTAGGACAGGGCAGCATGTACAGACATGGTTGGCCTTTCTCCATTATACACAGAGAATTGTCTGCACTGTGCTGTGATCCTGTGGCAGGAAAGCAGGCGGTCCCTGGCAGAAAAGGGGATGTGAAAATGGTGCAACCCCTACTTTCTGGTGATCAAAGTACTCCCCTGCTGAACGCTGATTCAGTCTCCCATTTTTTTAAAACCTCTTTAGTAAAACTTGATTAAAAAAAAAAAAAAGCTTCATGAAAGTTTCCTATTTCGGATTTCAACCACCATCAGGATTCCCTTGAGCACCGCCTTGTCGTAGAAAGGTGGGGCATAAGTTTAGTAAATACATAAATCACAAGCCACTCAGCTACCAGGTAGCTTTACATGCCTTACAGTACTATTATGAAGATAAGAACAGGATAACCTCACAGACACTCCCTTACCCCGAACAACGTTGGGATAAATACCCTCACATTTCCATATTTAAACCCGGTAGGGAGCTGTGTTTATTCCAATAAATATACTTAAATATTTACTTAGACTAAGACAGGCCAAAATAAGGAACACAAATGGTGGCGGCCGTAGCCACTGCGATTTGCGTACGCATGTGGTGTGTGTGTGTGTGTGTGTGTGTTTTTAAGTCAGACGAGATAGGCTATGTAAAGATTTACGTAGCCTATCACGGCTGACTACAGGGACGCAACCGGCGGTGGCTACGATGCCAGGGGGAGGGACGGAGAACCTCCCCCCCCCAGCGGAACCCAGCGGATACAGGTAAGGGCAATTTCGTACATCCCTAGAAAAGTACTGGCGTAATATGAGCTCTCTGGCCAGTCCCTGTTAACAATCTTGCTGCCCTATTTTGCACCAGCTGAAGCTTCTGGACCACTTTCAAAGGCAGCCCCATGTATAATGCATTGCAGTAATCCAGGCGAGAGGTTATCTGAGCATGGATAACTGTAGCTAGGCTATCTCTGTCCAGATAAGGGCGAAGTTGGGACACCAGCCAAAGCTGATAAAAAATGCTCCATGCCACTGAGTTCAGCTGTGACTCAAGTGACAGTTTTGGATCCAAGAGCACCCCCAAACAATGAACGTGATCCTTTGGGGGGAGTGCAACCTCCTCCAGAACAGGTTGAATATCACCTAGCTGGGCAGACGAACCACCCACTAACAGTACGTCCGTCTTGTCTGGATTGAGTTTCAATTTATTGGCCCTCATCCAGTCCATCACTGTGCCCAGGCCCAGATTCAGAACCGCCACTGCCTCAACTCGGTTTGATGAGAAAGAGAGGTAGAGCTGGGTGTCATGCGCATATTAATGGCACCTCAGCCAACACCTCTGGATAACCTCCCCCAGGGGTTTTATGCAGATGTTAAACAGCATGGTGGATAAAATGGAGCCCTGTGGAACCCCATGGCACAATTGCCATTGCACAAAGCGGTAATCCCCCAGCAACACCTTCTGGAGTTGGCCATCCATGTAGGAGCAGAACCACTGCAGTGCAGTGCCTCCAACTCCCAGCCCAGACACTCTATGCAGAAGCATATCACAGTCAATGGCATCAAAAGCAGCTGAGATGGTATCCCACTTCCCCTGTCCCTCTCCCAGCAGAGGTCATCCCACAGGGCGACCAAGGCAGTTTCCATTCCAAAACCAGGCCTGAAGCCCGACTGAAATGGATCTAGATAATCCGGTTCATTCAACAGTGCCTGGAGCTGTCCTGCAACCACCCGCTCAAGCACCTTGCCCAGGAATGGGATGTTGGCCACTGGCCTATAATTGTTAACATCCTCCAGGTTTGGGTTTTTTAGGAGTGGTCTGATTACATTACATTACATTAGGGATGTCAGAAAATTCTGAGACCGATCTCACTGAGGCCAAATGCCAGTGCATTCGGCCCCCCGAAATCCATCGTGGAACAAAGCCCCCACACCCCCACCCCATGAAAGCCATGCAAAATGGAGCACTTACCTGCTCCCATCCACGCTGCTTTGCGAATGGCAGCTGTCCTTTGGCCGCCATTCGCTTCCCCCTCTTCAAGCCCTGATAGGCTATGTAAATACTTATATAGCCTATCATGACTAATGCAGGGATGCCATTTGTGTCCCTGCAGAGGCCATGATAGGCTGTGCGAGTATTTACATAGCCTATCATGGCGGGCGGGGGGGAACCCAGCGTATGCAAATGGTGGTAGCTACCGATATTTGCATACGCTGGGTTTTCCCCCCCTTGCTGTGATAGGATACGAAAATATTTGCGTAGCCTATCACGGCACGGGGAAAAAAATCCCAGCGCATGCAAATGGCGTAAGCCACTGTCATTTGCGTACCCTGGGGTTTTTCCCCCTGCCGTGATAGGCTACAAAAATGTTTGCGTAGCCTATGACGGCTCAATATAGGGACACAAATGGTAGCGGCCACGACTTAGGGTCAACTTGAATTCTAGCATCAACTTAGGCAGCTGCCTCCAAAAATATGGGCTCGTCTTACCCAGTATTGCTGACACTGACTGGTAATGCTCCAGGGTTTCAGGCAGGAGTTATTGCAGCCCTACCAAGAGATGCCAGTGCTTTTACCTGGGACCTTGTGCCTGTAAATCAGGTGCTCTACTGCTGAATTATGGCCCCACTATGGGTAGAATTGGATTGACTTAAAGAGGTGGTGAAACCCGTGGCGGAAGGGCCTCCCACCCCCTGCCATCCTGCGGAATGCTTGAATGGGATTGCGCTGTGGCCGCGAATGGCGGCCGTCTTAGCTGCCGCCATTTGCTTCCTTCCAGGCTGCTGTGATAGGCTATGTAAGTATTTACATACTTATATAGCTTATCATGGCAAAGAGCAGGGACCAAATGGCCACCACTATGCCGTTTTGGTCCCTGCTTTTTGCTGTGATAGGCTATGTAAATACTTACGTAGCCTTTCACGGCAGCCTGGAAGGACGCAAATAGTGGCCGCTACGATGGCCGTCATTAGCGGCCGCAGCAGCCCAGCCGTGGCCAGAACTCTGGAGGATTCCAGGGAGAAGGACGGAGCGCCTCCCCCCCCCACAGATCCCCCAGTGTGGAATCAGGTAAGTCTTTCATACATCCCTTGCCGAGACAAGAGGCAGACTGTAACACAGTGCCCTCTTGGGGCAATACACATTGGAGCCAGACTCAAGGTGAGATTTTGTGAGGAGATGCCCATCCTTCCCATCTGTTCTGGGGAGCCATAGAGGGATATTATGAAAGCATTCTGGTTCAGGATTGATCACTGCAGTATTCTACATTAACAGACGTGAATCTTCCTAAAAAGCACAGGGTTTGAGTAAAATAATCCCCCCCCCCTTTCACACGCATCTCATGCCATTGTAGGAAGGGTGGGTGATAACCCCACTTGCTGATAAGACCCTTCCAGGACAATTTCGCATCCCCGCAATCTGAAAGAGCAAAATATCTCCCACATCTGAAGAAAGGTATGTCCAGCCAGGCTGCCGTGATAGACTACGTAAGTATTTATGTAGACTATCACGCCAGATCAGAAAAACCCCCAAAACAAAACAGCATATGCAAATGGCTGCGGCTACGGTGGCCAACATTAGAGTTCCCTCTTTTTCGCCGTTTTAGCCTACGTAAATACTTACATATCTAATTATTAACTGCCGCCGCCACCATTTGCAGTCTTGTCATTTTGTTTTTTATTTATATAGACCATAGTCGCTGCCATTTGAGTACGCATTATTATTATTATTATTATTATTATTATTATTATTTTACCAAGAGCCCTCCGCAGCCAGAAATCTGGCTGCAGATGGCTCTGGCTTAGGCCTGGCCAGCTGATCCGCAGATCCGCCGGGAACACAGCCAGCTGTCGAGGATTCCGGGGGGGAGGACCAGATCGTCTCCCCCCCATCAAGGACCGGCTGCCGCTCCCGCCCCGCTCGAACACCTGACGAACCGCCAGCCGGACCCGCCGTCGGGAGGGACATTCAGGGAAGGTAAGTCCCGTCCCAGGGGGGTGGTGCGGGGTGCAGGGGGGTGCGGAGGATTTCTCCCCGAAACTTGTTCGGGGCCTGAACACGTTGGCGCTCGGCCCCCCGAAATTTCGGGGAGAAATTCTCCGCCATCCCTACTTTTTGCTAGACTGTGCCTCATTCCAGATGCACTGAGAGCTGTCGCCGTGGATACTACAAGGAGGTCCAAGAAGGAGAGCCATCATGCTGCTATGCTTGCACTCCATGTGCGGAAGGAACCATCTCCATTCAGGAAGGTAGGCAAGATCAGAAGAATGGGAGTTCCCTAGGGCAACTCCTTGAATATGCCGAATAGTCCTCACAGCCCTATTTTACTTCTCTCTTCTTTTCTCTTAAACCTCTTGAGCAGAAAATTCCACGCGTAGGTAAGAGAAGAAGACTTCATGAATGACTGTTGCTCCTAGTGTAAAACATCATGGGAATCCCTTATGGTCATGGGCCATTCACTACTGCTCAGCCTGAAATACCTCATGATGCCCTTCTAGTACATAGCGTGATTTTAATGAAGACTTGTTCCATTCAACTGAATGCTAATTTCATTCGTTATTAGTTGCTCTTCTTCCACAAAGTTCTATTCTTCTGGTCCATACATTGTTGTGATCATTGTTCCGATGTGCAGTCTCAAAACCATTTTAATTAACACATTAAATATTCATACATCTTTGGAACAGATGCAAAAGACGTTTTGAACTCTGACCCCTACTTGGCTTCAGTTTGTTTTTAATCTCTACCATTAATCCCATGAAGTGAGTGGAAAGAAAAGATGATGGGAGTGAATCTCTGGGGTGCAAAGCAGGGAGGATGCTTAGTGCACACTATTCCTGGTATAAATCATGCCCCCGCCAAAACAAACCACGATGGCCTCATCACTCAGGTCCTCGCTTGGTGATGAGGCCATAGTGGTCTGGTCACAAAAGAGGTCCTCTGTGAGGGAATGTTTCTCTCTCTCCTTGCCCAACTGCACATTTTTTCTGGAGGTACACTGGATGAAAATCCTGCTGAACTCACTATCCTTCTTCTCAGATGCCAACCATTGCAACAAGTGTCCGGAAGATCAGCATCCAAACATGAACAGAGATCAATGTGTCCCCAAGGAGATATCCTTCCTCACCTATGAAGAACCTTTGGGGATTGTCCTGATTTCCTTTGCTCTATTCTTGTCCTTATCCACGGGCTTTGTATTAGGAATCTTCATGAAATACCAAGAAACTCCAATAATCAAGGCCAACAACCGAGTCCTCTCCTACATTCTCCTCATCTTCATCATGCTTTCCTTCTTGTCCTCCTTCCTGTTCATGGGACGGCCCAGGAAAGTGACTTGCCTTCTCTGACAAATGGCCTTCAGCATCATCTTCTCAGTTGCTGTTTCTTCGATGTTGGCCAAAACCATCACAGTGGTGTTGGCTTTCCTGGCCACAAAACCAGGGAACAGAGTGAAGAGATGGCTGGGGAAGAGTCTTGCAAACTCCATTGTCAGTTCTTGTTCTAGTGTCCAAGTTGTCATCTGCACCATCTGGCTGGGGAGCTCTGCCCCATTCCCTGACTTTGACATGCACTCTCAGCCTGGACAGAACATCTTGCAATGCAACGAAGGATCTGTTGTCTTCTTTTATACTGCCCTTGGCTACATGGGCTTCTTGGCTGCCATCTGCTTCACGGTGGCTTTCCTCGCCAGGAAGCTGCCTGGGGCCTTCAATGAAGCCAAACTGATCAGCTTCAGCATGCTGGTCTTCTGCAGTGTTTGGCTGTCCTTTGTGCCCTCCTACCTGAGCACCAAGGGGAAATACATGGTGGCCGTGCAGGTCTTCTCCATCTTGGCCTCCAGTGCTGGGCTGTTGGGCTGCATCTTTCTTCCCATGTGCTACATCATTGTATTGAGACCGGATCTGAATACGAAGGAGCATATCATGTTCAAAACAAACTAGGGCATCTGATCCATAGAAGTAGAGTTGTGGGAGAATATTTGGCATAGGTTTGGAGGACATACAAGTTTCGTGAGATCTTACTTAACAGAGCCTTTTGATGTGCTTATCGCTTCAGTTGCACAGTTTCAGTGTTTCTGTTACAGGAGACAGGCAAAGCTGAGCCTTGGGGCTGTCACTCTGCCAGTGACCACCATCCGCATCTGAGGTAGTGTTGAGGCTGGAACTATACCATACTGTCATTGTCCAAATAATGCATCTGTTGAAGGTGTGGCCCTTAACAGCTGCAGTGTACCAGTATTTTGCCGCTTGCCTGCACATGGAAAGCCCTGAATGCAAGACATTAAATGGATGTTTGTTACTGGCGTTAGTGTATTCTGATTGCTCTGCTTGGTGTGACGGTTTCATGAACTTGTTGTCATAAAGAATTATTCTCAAAGAATGCAGGAGTTTAATTCAGTACTTCCATTTCCTTGCTTCTCATTGTCATCTATGGTCATTACACATTTACTCCACAGAAATGATGATTTGATTGAAGGGAATTGTTTTTTTCGAAGGGGACAGTCTCCTGAACATAGAGAGATTTGACATGGGATAGTCTTGTGCTCAGTTTTTGGTCCCGAGACATTTATACTTTAGATCCTAACATTCCCAGCCTGAGATTTGGGGCAGCTGCCAGTGGAGGTTCTCAGCCCTGATTTCATTGCAGCTGTGAACCCATCCTGGGTTTCAGACAGAAACCACGTCTGGTGAAAATGTTTGCAAATGGCCAGGTGTGTGCTCATGTGCTCACCCAAGCAGGGTGTAACTTAGGCTTGTGTCACCTTGGTCAGATCGGACATCTCTGGAATGGGTGCAGTTGGTAGTCTAGCCTCGCCCCTGGCCACTGCCCATACCTGGATTCATGATCATGACCTCCCATCCTTCCCCTTCTCAGCTGTTTTTTAAGAACATTTTTTGACAGGCTGGTAGAGAGACTTGTGAGTAGGGATGTTGGAGGAATTGGCAATAGAACTAAGTGAGTTCAGATTTTTATGAACCCTACCAGCGGATGGGCTTTTCCGCTGGAGAGTGGATTCCGTAGATTTGGGGAACCATGTTTCTAACCTTCGATTTTTTTGACCAAATTTTGTTGTAAAAAAAGTCACAATTTTTTAAAAAAACACCCTGCCTAAAAATGCTCATTTTCCCCATAGGCTAGGGAGTTAAAATGCATATTTGGGGGGATTTTGTGCATGGGGGGGCATTTTGCCCATGCAAATTTGCAGAAGATTGGAAACTTAGAAAAATCAGACTCTGTCAACGGGAGGATGATGGAATAGAAGGTGCCTGACAATCTGCAAAATGAGCAGGCTTTTCATAATCCCTAATTCCCTACCTGGGAACAGGAGTTGTGGTGGTCAGGCAGTGCCTGGGTGAAGAGTTCAGAATGCAGAACAACCTGCATCAGAGGCTGATGGGAGAGAGAGAAGGGTGGTGCAGGGTTCAAGAGAGAGAAAGGGCACAATAAGAGAGAAAGGGGCCACAAAGGTAGAGAATGGAATGTCGGAGGGAGGGAGAGAGAAAGGGAAACTAGAGAGGCAAGGGGTGGGAGATGTACAAATACAGAAAAGTGCTCTTGAGAGAGCACAGGTTTAGGGATGTACGAATTGTGTACCTTCCGTGCCACTTGACATCCGCAGTTTGCGGCCAGTGCTCCGTACCATCGTTCACAAGCCCCCAGAATTCTCCTCTACTTTTCCGCTCTGAAAATTACTAATATAAATCCGTATTGACAGCCGTAATCCTGGTGCCCAGCCATCTCCATGAATCTGCAGAACTTCTGTAAGAAAGTCTATTTTTCATATCTATTTACAAATTTTTTCCCCCTGCCCTGGGACGTGAAGTCATTACTTTCAGCCGAAACATTTCCTCCTCCTAGGGGCTTCCCAAAAGAAAGCTGTCCTAGGTGTGCCTGAGCGATGCACTCTTTGTTTAAAGCAACTTTGTTTTAAAGAAAGAAAAAAACCTTTTAAAATGACCATGCCGGTCTGGAGCCCTGCACGAGGTATTATTCTCCCTGCTAAGCTTTCTATTTCCACATCCAGCGTTGTTGTTGACGTTGTGAGGCTAAAATGAAGAGGAGAACCAAACTCATGCATGTCTACTCAGAAGTAAGTCTTATTGAGTTCAATGCGAGTTACTCCTACGCATGTCAGCACCCCACTTGCCCCCAGCTCAGCTTTGTATTTCCACATGGTGGCCAAGTCAGGGGATGGCATGACCTTGCTGGACTTCTCCTCCTCAGATGTAGACCTCCCAGAGACAGGGTGATGCCCTTGAACCATGTATATCATGTGACTTGAGGGAGCCTTGGTCCTTCGGGGAGAGGACCATGGGTCCATCCCCACAGCAAGAGGGGAGCTCTGCTTAGAAACAGAGGCTGAGCAACAACCACCCCCCCATCAGTCACAGGACATATCATCATCTAAAGAGGGCAATCAGCAGGGCTCCTGTAAGAAGTGCCCAACTGCAAGGAAGGTCTCCTGAGGAGAAAATGCTTCCTCATGAGTAGGGCTCTGACCAGAGAGCTCTACTGTACTGCAGCCGAGCTCTGGGTGGGGCTCAGTAGTCTTTGGGGTTAAAAGATTTCAGTGTCTGCTAGCCAGTGCTAGAAACTATGGTGTTCTTTCAGGTTCTGTGGCTTCTGTCTTGCCTCGTGGACCTTGGCTTGTAATGGATCCTTGGTGTTACTGAACCTTTTCTTTTTTCTTGACTATGCTTATGGACTGTGTAAGATATATCTAGGTGTGGATGAAAGTCACTTACCTTTTCTCGCAGCTTGTTCGCGGTGGGGGGGAGCGCTTCGCTGCTCCCTCCGCGAAGTTCAGGCGGGGGGGAGGCTTCCCGCCTCGCCCGGCCGAAATTCAGGCCGGGGAGGAGGCGCCTCGCCTCGCCCGGCCGCGAACGCGGAAGTAAAGGAAAAAAAAATAAATCCCCTGATAGGCTACGTGACGATTCACGTAGCCTATCACGGCTAGATCTGCAAAGTCAGCCGTGATAGGCTACGTCAATCGTCACGTAGCCTATCACGGGTGTCTTAAAAAAAAAAAAAAAAAAAGCTCGTATGCGAATGGCGGCCCCCGTAGGGAGCCGCCATTCGCGTTCCTTATTTAGTTGCTGTAGTCTACGTAAATGTTTACGTAGACTACAGCCACCAAATAAGGAACGGGAATGGCGGCTCCCTATGGGGGCTGCCATTATCTGTACACTTTTTTTTTTTTTTAAGTCACCTGTGATAGGCTACGTGACGATTCACGTAGCCCATCACGGCTGACTTTGCAAATCTAGCCGTGATAGGCTACGTGAATCGTCACGTAGCCTATCAGGGGACTTTTTTTTTTTTCTTGTATTGCAATGGCGGGGGCGGCAGCCGGTCGAAAGACCGGCTGCCGCTCCCGCCCCGCTTGAACACCCGACGAACCGCCAGCCGGACCCGCCACCGGGAGGGACATTCAGGGAAGGTAAGTCCCGTCCCAGGGGGGTGGTGCGGGGTGCAGGGGGGTGCGGAGGATTTCTCCCCGAAACTTGTTCGGGGGGCCGAACACGTTGGTGCTCGGCCCCCTGAAGTTTCGGGGAGAAATTCTCCGCCGTCCCTAGATATATCTGACTGCCCAACTGTGTTTTGACCTCTGTCTGCTTATCTGTGCTTTCACCTTTGCCCGTTTCATTACCTTTCTGCATGGTTACTCCATCCACTCAGAAATTGTGGAGGCCACTGCTGGACAGAGGGGAAATTGAGGGAGGTTCATGGTGGACATCAGTAGTGGACCAGGACAGGGCACAGGGACTGGGCAACTGCCAATGGACACCATGTAGACTCAGAAGAGGCCTGCTCTGATAACTAGAAAATTGTGTGTGGGCATTTGTGTCCGCATTTGTGTGTATCTCTCTACTTGCTAGTTCGGAGTAGTTTGGCCATCCCTTTTTGGCTTCCTTCCTGTTGAGAGATTCTCTTGAAACACACTTCATTGGAAGGCTCTTGACATGCAGATTCCACAGATAACCACGATTTTCACTATAATTCAAAGTCAGGAGGTTCTGTATAAATCTTAAAAAGAAGAAGAAAAGAATTAGCCTATTTTCTCTAATACTGTACTATAAATGTTTATATTTAATATCAAAAAGTCAATTTTAATTAAACCATCCATTGCAAATTGGAGTGGAAGCAAATATGAACACACACAAAAGTCTCTGTACACCTGTATAATCAGAGGTGCAGGCCAAGGTACTATGATATGCCAGTAACATACAGCCGGCAAAGAAATCATGAAGGGATTAAGAGATACCTGCAGTTAAAAGTTAGCTAGTTGAAGTTTATTTATTGCTCAGAAAGGAAGTCTTGAGCTGTTGCATTTAACAAAACAACATTTATATATTCCACGCATTACTACCATCCCTAGGCAGGAAATGCTTACTGGTGACAGCAACCAGTAGGTGAACCACGAGTCCTAGTGAAACTCATGCTGCTGCACCAATTCCACCCTTCCAGCCCCTAGAGAAGGTGCTTTGTGGCATGGCGTGGATGCTTCCACCCCACCTCAAAGGGCAGGCAAGCTCTGTCCCACCTTGCATCCGTCAATATCTGAAACCAACCCAGGCATGGGAGGCAGGCTGTGCCTTTCAGCCTGCATCCTGCGACCAACTCTGACATTTTTCACTATCGGCAACAGCGTTAAGGTTTCTGAGCATGGCAGGGCCTGGCTTTTGACTGCTGAATCATCAACTCCCAGCTGCCATGGCAGAAAGTTTTCACTACCCCCCCCCCACTCGCAGGTCAGGATTTCACCCGCATCACTGGCACTGATGGCTCCTTTCTGGGCAAGCAATTCCTGAAGGGCGTTTGCAAGCAAAACAGGCCTCTAGGCTGGTCTTCCTGGTCTGCACCACTCAAGACTGCACAGCCGCAAGTCCCCAGTGCACTTGTGTTCAGGGTGCAAGGCTGAGTTTAGCCTCTGATGAGCACTTTGCGGTCAGATGAGCCTCCAAGCTACGGCCATCCTTGACACTGAGGAGGCCACTATGGCTCTCCTGGATCGAGCAGAGAACAACACACTGGGCTGCACCTTGCTGGAGTCACTCACTAACCTGCTACTCACTGTTTACCCATGCGCTACTGAGAACTGGCAGGTCAGTGAATGTACTTATCTTTACATTTCATTTTTCTCTGCTAACTGGGGTCATAACTAACCAGTTTGTTGAATATAATTTAGTTCTTCCCAAACAAGATGATGCACAGTTCTGATGAGCTCACTGGAAGTACTAATAGGGGGAGATCCTTCCGTTGTATGGCAACCACCATTCGTTCTTTGATCACTGGTAATCCTGACTGTATTTCTTGCGCATTAGGAATGGGGAAGATGTGGCCCTCCTGATGTTCTCAGACTGCAACTCCCATCATTCCTCCCCATGGGCTATGCCAGCTAGGGCTGATGAACATGCATTCCAGGAATATCTGGAGTGACATGTGTTGCCGAGCACTGGTATGCATGCAAAGAGATGTTCTTGATCTTGGCCCTTTTGTGTGAGTTTTTTGAATACAGGCCAGGCCAGGCTCACCTTTCCCCCTTGCCAACCAGAAGATGCAGCTGCCTGTGTGACTTCTCACAAACATGTTTTTCCGCAGTTCTGCACCTCGCCTCGAGGCACTCTGAGAATCCATGAAGTTGCAGCTGTGAACCTCCCCCTGATCATTATCAAAAACATAGTGATCTATTCTGAGTCTTGCCAAAGCTCAAGAGATGTTTTCCTTCCTGTTTTCCTTGGAGACTAATGATGTAAACATCAGAATGAAAGGCAGCTCCAGGAACCCTCTTGTACCGTGCCTGAAAAGCTTGGTGCATAAAATATCTCCTGTGCTCCTGAGAGCCTTGGTTCAGTTTTAGGACAGGATGAGATGACCATTCCTATGGTATAGTTCAGGACACTGACTCCCACAGCTGTCTATGGCTCAGAATTGGATGTTGTTGTAAAGACACTGCAGCCTCAATCTTGCAAGACTTTTCTCACGTCTCCTGATTAGCTGGCTGTGGAGGTGAAAGGAACAGTAACAAAGGAGGAGCAGCAGGAGGGAGGGAGACCCAGAATGATACCGTTGCTGCTGCTGCTGTTGCTCCTGCTTCCTTATGCGGCTGGTCAGCTGGAGAAGTCAGACTGCCTGAGGACTGAGAAGAAAGAGCAAGAGTTAGGATGCTATTATTACCGGCCAGGAGACTACCTCATCAGCGGAGTCTTGTCTTCACAGTATTTCATGTGCAACGAACCATACATTTTCTCTTAGTCCCCTTTAACCAGGGTTGTGAAGTAAGTAATGCTGATGATCTAATGCTTCCAAACCCACACTCTGGTTGTCCCCATATGCGGGAGACTGTCCATCTTTTCTGGTATCTCTGGTCATCCCTGATAAATTGCTCTCCTGGCTTTTCCCACTCTGCACTTTTTGAAGAAGAATCCGGAGCTGCATTGAAGTAAAGGCACCATTTAGTTCCGTAAGCTGGCAAATTCTTAAACTGATGGGAGTACAAGACCACCTTACCTGTCTCCTGAGAAACCAGTACGAGAGTCAAGAAGCAACAGTAAGAACCAGACGTGGAACAACCGAGTGGTTCAAAATTGGGAAAGGAGTACGACAAGGCTGCATATTGTCACCCTGCTTATTTAACTTATATGCAGAGTACATCATGAGAAATGCCGGGTTGGATGAATCAGAGGTCAGAATTAAGATTGCTGGGAGAATTATCAACAACCTCCGATATGCAGACGATACCACCCTAATGGCAGAAAGTGAAGAGGATCTAAAGAGTCTCTTGCTGAGGGTGAAAGAGGAGAGTGCAAAAGCTGGTTTGAAACTCAACATTACAAAAACGAAGATCATGGCATCTGGCCCTATCACTTCCTGGCATATAGAAGGGGATGAAATGGAAGCAGTGACAGATTTTACTTTCTTGGACTCCAAGATAACCACAGACGGTGACTGTAGCCATGAAATTAAAAGACACTTGCTCCTTGGGAGGAAAGCTATGGCCAACCTAGACAGCATAGTAAGAAGCAGAGACATCACCTTACCGACAAAGGTCTGTCTAATCAAAGCTATGGTTTTCCCAGTAGTAATGTATGGCTGTGAGAGCTGGACTATAAGGAAGGCTGAGCACCAAAGAATTGATGCTTTCGATCTGTGGTGCTGGAGAAGACTCTTAGGAGTGCCCTGGACTGCAAGGAGGTCAAATCAGTCCATCCTAAAGGAAATCAACCCTGACTGCTCATTGGAAGGACAGATCCTGAAGCTGAAGCTCCAATATTTTGGCCACCTTATGCGAAGAGAAAACTCTCTGGAAAAGACCCTGATGCTGGGAGAGACTGAAGGCAAAAGGAGAAGGGGACGGCAGAGGATGAGATGGCTAGATAGCATCACCGATGCAATGAATATGAACTTGAGCACGCTCCGGGAGAGAGCGCAGGACAGGAAGGCCTGGCGTGCTATGGTCCATGGGGTCATGAAGAGTCGGACACGACTGAACGACTGAACAACAACAACAAGAGTGTGAAGCTGAACTCAAACCAGAAGTAAAATCCCTTGAAAAACTTAGAACTATAAAAGCAGGAAGAAGCAGACTTGCAGACCCGTGCATGAGCATGCCCACACAGACACATGGGCGCACACAGAAGATATGAAATTAGCATTTCTTCAAAGCATTTACTTCCTTTTAAATACACTAGCGTACTTTACCATCATTTGATTGGTCCGTACATATCCACTACATGTCCCTCCAGACATTTTTGTTTTTAGTGATATCCTTGGCAAATTGGGGAACTTTTTTTTTTTTTTTTGATGGCTCCAGCCGTTTTGATTTCCCTCTCAAACAGCAGAAAACATGGCATGATGTGGAAAACAAAATGAAAACAACACCTAGAACGGCTGCGGGTGACTTGCATACACGTTAAAAAGAGGTGTTTTTTTTAAAAAAAGAGTATCACCATCCCCAAAACCTGAGGAATAGGAAATCATCAATGTTTTAGACTTTAAAAAAAGCCCCCATTCTGATCCAAACAAGGTCGCTGATACATATTGCCCAAGTCACTTTGGGCAGAGAGGGGGGATTGTTTGCTCTTTCTCTTATACTGCTGTTTCTCTCCCCATAGTTCACCAATAGACCTGGAAAGTTGATGGTATGTAAATGCAACACATCTTCTGGCACCAGTAAATTTCAAAAACATTGTTTTTACTGATAATCCTTAACAAAAGGCACGTGTTTGTGTGTGTGTGTGTGTGTGTGTGTGTGTGAGAGAGAGAGAGAGAGAGAGAGAGAGATTTTTTATCTAAATATAGACAGACAGACAGCTAGATCCTTGATCCCTGAAATCTGCCAACACCTTGGAGCACAGGTACATTTGCCGCTCCCTATGAACATCCAAAGCATTATGTGATGATCGGCTCTTCTGAGATTTAAATTGCATGAAAAAGAATGTAGGGGTATAAAAGAAAGAAACTGAGATTTGTTTTCGTTCAATGGAGAACGACAGCATGAGGCATTGAATTTTGTTCTTATTTACTGTTTTGCAGTTTCCACGATACAAGGTACTGGCACATCCTGTCCTTCATGTTTGCCATTCAGGAGATCAACCGGAACCCCAGGCTCATACCCAACATCATCCTGGGGTTACAACATCTACAAGTCCTTCTACGATGGAAGGGCCACCTCCTACGCCATGCTGCAGCTCCTTGCTGGGGGCGAAAGCGACACTCCACATTACAGCTGCGGGAGGAAGAATCACCTGCTGGCTGTTCTCAAAGGGGCTGAATCGGACCTCTCCCTCCACATTTCCTCCATGTCGAGCATCTACAAAATCCCACAGGTGTGAATGGGGAGCGGACAGGGGGCCAGGTGCATAGATAGGGGAGATGAGCTCTGCTTGGGCTGAGCTCTCTCTCTTCAGTCCCTGAG
Organism: Heloderma charlesbogerti; assembly: GCA_026122225.1. Lineage (NCBI taxonomy): Eukaryota > Metazoa > Chordata > Lepidosauria > Squamata > Helodermatidae > Heloderma > Heloderma charlesbogerti. The sequence goes on from JANEZZ010003038.1 coordinate 209,591, forward strand.
CCTCATGGGCATAATGGTTCTCTGGAATGTGTGTTGGGGATGAGTCGTGGCAGTGGTGGAGCTCTGGGATGGTTGGCCGGGCATCCCTGGGGGCATGGATGGCAGGAGACCATGGAAGCTGTACTATACAGCTTTCCATGTGATCCCCAGCCCGGTTCCAGAAGCCGATGAGAGATGGAGCAGAAATAGCAGAGTGGCATTCCCCCCTCCCTCTATTGATATAGATCATCCAGCAGAGCAACCAAGGCTGATTCAGTCCTGTAACCAGGTCAAAATTCAAAGTGGGTTGGTTTTGTTCTTAGGTGGCCCCTTGATTGCTTTAATTCTTGAATAAGGCTCCTGTGTGCTCTCCAAACAAAATCTAGAACATCGTTGGGGCAGGGCTAAATCTATCCTTTTCAGTTGGCTCACACGAGGCAGCGAGCAGGTCTAACGTTCATTGATTGGTTCCTGAAGTGTATCACTCTACAGTGTTTTGAATGCGTGTAAAGGACCCCAGTGTTCCTCTTGGGCTGCACGACAAATGGAGCTTGAGGTATTTTTGCACTCCCCGTCCACATATTCTGCCTCATAGTAACAGGCATTGATTTAGATACTATTTATTTATTTATTGCATTTATTGCATTTATACCCTGCCTTTTTTCCACTTTAAGGAACCCAATGCGGGGCACATAATCGTCCTTCCATTTTAGCCAAAAATATTTCATTTTCATCCAGGAAACAAACTGATGTTAAACTACCATCTCTTACTTTACTTTGCTCCCTAGATGAGTTACGGCATTGCAACTCCTGTTTCTAATGACAAAAGTCAGTTCCCTTTTGTCTACCGGATGGCCCCAAAGGAGGAAGCCCAGTACCCAGGGATCGTCCAGCTACTCCTGTTTTTCCGATGGACGTGGGTCGGTCTCTTTGCTCCAGGCACTGAGAATGGGGAGAGGTTCCTGGGTGCATTCACACCCCTGATGATCAGCAGTGGAATTTGTGTCGCTTTCTCCAAAAGACTACCACAAAATCTCTTATATCAAACATTCCAAATCAACGTTTCTTTCCTGGGGAAAGAAGTGAAGGACATTGTTTACTATGCGGACTCCCACTATGGCAGTTTTCCGTTGATGTTTATGCAAAAAACACTTGAAAAGCAACCAACTGGGGCAAAAGTCTGGATCACGCCAGCTTTTCATGACATGGACTACAACTTGTCTGTTGCACCTTCTTACTTCCATTTCCTCCACGGATCTTTGTCCTTCAAAATGAAGAGTAAAATAATGACAAAATATGACTACTATGAGCCAGTCTCCTCTTCTGTGGAATGGTTGTGGGATGAAACATTTGAGTGTTTCAGTTCAATGCATGTTTTGTCCATGAAAATTTGGACAGGTTGCAGGGAGAAAGAGAAACAGGTGACGCTGCCCCAGGGGGAGATTGAAAGAGCCCTGTCTCAGGACAGCTACATTACTTATAGCAGCATCCAAGCTGTGGCCCATGCCTTACATGCTGTATATTCATCCCGACCCAAATGCATGTTGATGGTGGGTGAAGGAGAAAGGCGGGAATGTCAAAGGCTGCAGCCCTGGCAGGTATTCCCTTTTTCTTTGGCAACACCTCCATAAAGACTCATGATGAAGATAACCAAACAGGGGTTAGAGAAGATAATTGTTCCTCCTGCATGGCACTACAGGCAGCCAATATATCTTGTTTTTCTGCTACCATTTCATCCCCAAATAGCATCCCTCCTCCAAAAATCCCTTAGAATTGGAGCCCCAGACCCATCGAGAACCAGTTGTTGTTGGTTTGGAAGCTCCGTCATGATACAATCTCTTGACTTTGCAGTGTTTTTGTTGTAGAAGACCCATTGGGATCCATTTCTCTGGTGGCGGTCTTGTGAAGTACACAGGGAGTTTGCAGCTCTACCTCTCTTTCTCATCAAACCCAGGTGAGGCTTTTCTGAACTTTTCTGAACATTGGCTTTTCTGAACCAGTGCCTGGGCATGGTAATGGACTGGATAGGGCTAATAAACTGAAACTCAATCCAGACAAGACGGAGGTATTGTTAGTGGGTGGTTCGTCTGCCCGGCTAGGTGATATTCAACCTGTTCTGGAGGGGGTTGCACTCCCCCTAAAGGATCAGGTTCGTAGTTTGGGGGTGCTCTTGGATCCAGAACTGTCACTTGAGGCACAGGTGAACTCAGTGGCATGGAGCACTTTTTATCAGCTTAGGCTGGTATACCAACTATGCCCTTATCTGGACAGAGATAGCCTAGCTACAGTGATCCATGCTCTAATAACTTCTCGTCTGGATTACTGCAATGCGTTATACGTGGGGCTGCCTTTGAAAATGGTCTGGAAACTTCAGCTGGTGCAAAATAGGGCAGCAAGATTGTTAACAGGGACTGGCCTGCGAGCTCATATTACGCCAGTACTTTTCCAGCTGCACTGGCTGCCAGTCCATTTCCGGGCCCGATTCAAAGTGCTGGTGTTAACATTCAAAGCCCTTAACGGCTTGGGGCCAGGTTACCTGAAGGATCGCCTCCTCCCATATGTGCCTGCCCGGACCTTAAGATCATCCTCAGCGGCCCTTCTCTGTGAGCCCCTGCCAAAGGAAGTGAGGTGGGTGGCTACTAGGAGGAGGGCTTTTTCTGTTGTGGCACCCCGGCTCTGGAGTGAGCTCCCTAGTGAGGTTCGCCTGGCGCCTACATTGTACTCTTTTGGGCGCCAGGTGAAGACCTTTTTATTTTCCCAGGCATTTTAGCTTTCTAAATTTTTATCTTTGCTGTTTTAAATCTGTATTTTAAACTCCTGTACTGCTGCTAGGTTTTATTGTGGTTGTATTGTTATATTGTGGTTTTAATGTTCTATATATTTTAAATTGTTTTATTGTGTGTTGTTTGGTTTTAATTTTTGTGAACTGCCCAGAGAGCTTCGGCTATTGGGCAGTATAGAAATAAATAAAGAAAGAAAGAAAGAAAGAAAGAAAGAAAGAAAGAAAGAAGGGATTAAGAGATACCTGCATTTAAAAGTTAGCTAGTTGAAGCTTATTTATTGCTCAGAGAGGAATTCTTGAGCTGTTGCATTTAACAAAACAACATTTATATATTCCACGCATTACTACCATCCCTAGGCATGAAATGCTTACTGGTAGCAGCAACCAGTAGGTGAACCATGAGTCCCAGCACAACTCATGCCGCTGCACCAATTGTACCCCTCCAGCCCCTAGAGAAGGCGCTTTGTGGCCCAGCATGGATGCTTCCTCTCCACTTCATTCAGCCTGCAGATGCAGGCAACCCCTCAGCCTTTTGACAACAGCCAACCTCTGCCCGCCTTGCATCCGTCAATATCTGAAACCACCCCAGGCATGGGAGGCATTTCAGCCTGCATCTTGCGACCAACTCTGACAGTTTCCCTATTGGCAACGGCGTTAAGGTTTGTGAGCATGGCGGTGCCTGGCTTTTGACTGCCGAATGATCAACTCGTAGCTGCCACAGCAGAAAGTTTTCACTACCCCCCCCCACTCGCAGGTCTGGATTTCACCCGCAACACTGACACTGATGGCTCCTTTCTGGGCAAGCAATTCCTGAAGTGCGTTCGCAAGGACAACGGGCCTCTAGGCTGGGCTTCCTGGTCTGCACCACTCAAGACTGCACAGTCGCAAGGCCCCAGTGCACTTGTCTTCAGGGTGCAAGGCTCAGTTCAGCCTCTGATGAGCACTTTGTGGTCAGATGAGCCTCCAAGCTACGGCCATCCTTGACACTGAGGAGGCCACTATGGCTCTCCTGGATCGAGCAGAGAACAGCACACTGGGCTGCCCCTTGCTGGAGTCACTCACTACCTGATACCCAATGTTTTCCCATGTGCTACTGAGTACCGACACATGGGTGAAATCCTCAAGCATGAGGACACTGCTGCACTTGCTGCTGGGTGTGTACCAACGGACAAACCTCTGTGCTTCAATCATGATCACAGACTGATGAACATTATGGCTCACTCTAGATTAGGGACATCAGAGAATTCCACCATGGAGTCATGTGAGGCCAGATTCTTTAGAATCTGGTAGGGATGTACGAAAGTGACATACCTTTCGCAGATTATGTTGATGGTGGGGGTGGAGGCATTCCGTCCCTCCCCCCGGAATCCTGGCCAGGGCGGAGGCGCTCCGTTCCTCCCCCTGGAATCCTCGAATGGCCGGCTTTGCTCTGCGGCAGCTGTGCGGAGCAGCCATCCCAGCCCGGCCCGGCCAGGCCAGATCCGTCCACAGCCGGATTTCCAGCCGCGGAGGGTTCTGGGTAAAAAAAAGAGAAAAAAACCCACGTACACAAATGGCAGCGTCTACGGCCACCACCATTTGTGTTCCTTCTTTTTGGCCATCTTAATCTATGTAAATATTTACGTAGACTGTGACGGCAAAAATGAAGAGGAACCCAAATAGCAGAGCGGGCGCTATTTGCATCCCTTTTTGATTCACCGTTTTAGCCTACATAAATATTTACGTAGATTAAGATGGTAAAAAGAAGGAACGCAAATGGCGGCGGCTGTAGCCGGCCCCCGCCATTTGTGTACGCGGGTTGTTTGTTTGTTTAAACCCACCCAACCATGGTAGGCTACATAAAGATTTATGTAGCCTATCTCATAATTTATTTTTTTTTAAAAAAAAAATAGTCATGATAGGCTACGTAAATCTTTACATAGCCTATCACGCCTTTTTTTTTTTTTTTTTTTTACACAAGCCTGGAAATGGCGGTGGCGGCAGCCGGTTGGAAGACTGGCCGCTGCCGCCGCTGCCGGAGCCACTGCCAACCGGAAGATCTGCCCCAGGTGAGTCTCGTCCCAGGGGGAATTCGTGGGGGGGGCGGGGGGGGTCAGGCCGTTCCGCCACGGATTTCGGGGGGCTGAATGCTCTGGCATTTGGCCCCACCGAGATCCGTGGCGGAATTCTCTGACATCCCTAAAATCCAGCACCCCAGAATCCATGGCGGAATGGTCTCCCACCCCCCGCCACCACGCAGAATCCCCCTGGGACAGAGCTTACCTGAGGTAAGCTTTATGTAGCCTATCACGGGTTACTGTAGGGATGCTAATGGTGTCCCCTATGCAGGATGCCATTCGTGTCTGCACCAGCCCTGCAGCAGCTGGAGACCCCGCTGAGGATCACCTGGCCGGTGCATCCACGGACTGGCCATGGAGCAGAGCTGGCCGGGCAGGATTCCGGTGGGGACGCCCAGATTGCTTCCCCAACATCGAGGATTCTGGAGGAAGAACCGGATCGCCTCCCCCCAGGGAGGATTCTGGGGGAAGGAATGGATCGCCTTCTCCCCCCCAGCAGATGCCCCGACCGGATCCAGGTAAGGGATTCGTACATCCCTACTCTAGATACATTATGTTCCCCAAGGCTCTGAAATTGCTTCTGTGATGTTAGCTTGGATGGCTTTCCTCTGGCTGATGGTTGTCTGCCTACACCTCTCTTCTGCCATGGAGAACTCTATCTTATCTTGAGTCGCATGCGCTCATCAGTAAACATTAAGAATCAAGTGATTGATGGACCCGAACAAGGATTGTACAGTTGTTTCCCTGGAGTCGACACCAAGAACACTGTATTTAAGGAAGTTTTGAAAAGATGAAAAATGTGACACCTGGTATGTTTCAAATAATAAAGTTAGTTACCTTAAACCTATCTTTACATTTTATTATTCTCTGCAGACTGTGTTTGCAACTAACCAGTTTGTTGAATATAATCTACTTCTTCCCAAACATGATGATGCACAGTTCTGATGAGCTCACTGGAAGTACAAGGAGTGCAACTGAGAGGGTTGCAAAGGGAGCAGGGCTGGGAAACTCCCCCAAGTAGTGTGCACTTTCATGCTCATAAGGAATGGGGAAGATGTGGCCCTCCTGATATTCTCGGATGACAACTCCCATCATTCCCCTCCATGGGCTATGCCAGCTAGAGCTGATGAACATGCATTCCAGGAATATCTGGAGGGACATGTGTTGCCGAGCACTGGTATGCATGGAAAGAGATGTTCTTGATCTTGGCTCTTTTGTGTGAGTTTTTCCCATACAGGCCAGGCCAGGCTCACCTTTCCCCCTGGACAACCAGAAGATGGAGCTGCCTGTGTGACTTCTCACAAACATGTTTTTCCCCAATTCTGCACCTCGCCTCCAGGCACTCAGAGAATCCATGAAGTTGCAGCTGTGAAGCTAGCTCTGATCATTATCATAAACATAGTGATCTATTCTGAGCCTTGCCAAAGCTCCAGAGATGTTTTGCTTCCTGTTTTCCTTGGAGACTAATGATGTAAACATCAGAATTAAAGGCAGCTCCAGGAACCCTCCTGCACCGTGCCTGAAAAACATGGTGCATAAAATATCTCCTGTGCTCCCGAGAACCTGGGCTCAGATTTCGGACAGGCTGAGATGGCCATGCCGGTGGTATAGTTTAGTACATCACCACCTCCCATTGCTGCCTATGGCTCAGAATTGGATGTTGTTGTAAAGACACTGCAGCCTCGATCTTGCAAGACTTTTCTCATGTCTCCTGATTAGCTGGCTGTGGAGGTGAAAGGAACAGTCACAAAGGAGGAACTGCAAGAGGCAGGCAGACCCAGAATGATACCGTTGCTGCTGCTGTTGTTGCTCCTGCTACCTTATGCGGCTGGTAAACTGCGGAAGATGGACTGCCTGAGGACTCAGAAGAAAGAGCAAGAGTTAGGATCCTATTATTACCGGTCAGGAGACTACCTCATCAGTGGAGTCCTGTCTTCACAGTATTTCATGTGCAACGAACCATACGTTTTCTCTGAGTCCCCTTTAACCAGGGTTGTGAAGTAAGTGATGCTGATGATCTAATGCTTCCAAACCCCCCCCTGCTGTTGTCCCCATTTGCGTGAGACTGTCCATCTTTTCTGGTATCTCTGGTCAACTCTGATAAATTGCTCTCCTGACTTTTCCCACTCTGCACTTTTTGAAGAAGAATTCGGAGCTTCATTAAAGTGAAGGCATCATTTAGTTCAGTATGCTCATGTATGCCTGGATCCATGGGGTTCCCTTGCATTTCTTCAGCCAAAAGAACCAGCAGCCTCTTTGCTTTTAAATGTTGTGATAAGACTCAGGCTGGAGCTGGGGAGTGGTCAAAATGCAAATATCCACATAGAGGATCCCTGTCTGTAATAAGTGTTGTTGTTCAGTCGTTCCGTCGTGTCCGACTCTTCGTGACCCCATGGACCATAGCACGCCAGACCTTCCTGTCCTGCGCTCTCTCCCGGAGTGTGCTCAAGTTCATATTCATTGCATCGGTGATGCTATCTAGCCATCTCATCCTCTGCCATCCCCTTCTCCTTTTGCCTTCAGTCTTTCCCAGCATCAGGGTCTTTTCCAGAGAGTTTTCTCTTCGCATTAGGTGGCCAAAATATTTCAGCTTCAGCTTCAGGATCTGTCCTTCCAATGAGCACTCAGGGTTGATTTCCTTTAGTATGGACTGATTTGACCTCCTTGCAGTCTAGGGGACTCATAAGAGTCTTCTCCAGCACCACAGTTCGAAAGCATCAATTCTTCGGTGTTCAGCCTTCCTTATAGTCCAGCTCTCACAGCCATACATTACTACTGGGAAAACCATAGCTTTGATTAGACGGACCTTTGTCTGCAAGGTGATGTCTCTGCTTCTTACCATGCTGTCTAGGTTGGCCATGGCTTTCCTCCCAAGGAGCAAGCGTCTTTTAATTTCATGGCTACAGTCACCGTCTGCGGTGATCTTGGAGCCCAAGAAAGTAAAATCTGTCACTGCTTCCATTTCTTCCCCTTCTATATGCCAGGAAGTGATGGGGCCAGATACCATGATCTTCATTTTTTTAATGTTGAGTTTCAAACCAGCTTTTGCACTCTCCTCTTTCACCCTCAACAAGAGGCTCTTGAGATCCTCTTCGCTTTCTGCCATTAGGGTGTTATCGTCTGCATATCGGAGGTTGTTGATAATTCTCCCAGCAATCTTAATTCCGACCTCTGATTCATCCAACTCGGAATTTCTCATGATGTACATCGCATATAAGTTAAATAAGCAGGGTGACAATATGCAGCCTTGTCTTACTCCTTTCCCAATTTTGAACCACTCGGTGGTTCCATGTCTGGTTCTTACTATTGCTTCTTGACCCTCGTACAGGTTCAATTATTCCAGGACCCTCGTACAGGTAATTATTCCAGGGCCTCGTACTGGCCCTGGAATAATTACAGGGCCATAGTTCTTAAGGCTGAGGACCTTTCTTCCTCATCCACCACAGCATGTGACTGTAAATCCTACTGCACTCTGAGGGATTTACTTCTGATGAAACCACGTGTGTGTGTGTGTGTGTGTGTGTGTGTAATGGGCGTTAAACCCATTCAAGATAAAATACAAGATGTAATATCTGGACACAGGGATACCGTTTCTTCAGTTGAGCTCATACAATCAGCTGAGAGTTTATATGCATGATGATTAGAAAATAATTAGCCACCTCTTTGTTGAGATATCTGACTTTTCCCAAGACAGTGAATGACCAATCTTTCCTCAGAATGCCCTGGGAATTAGTCAGCGGAGCATACAGCATATGGCCTCTCAAATCAGAATAAAAATTACAATGAAAGAGTCCTTGGGTCAGAGTTGCAGGGACTCCTGCCTTACACAGACACGATCTGCTTTGGAATGGAGTTTCCCAAAACCTCCCCTGAAATGCTGCTGCTGGTCAAAGATTAAGTCTTGCATGAATGGATGCTTGATAGCCCTGTTTATTCTGAGGAGACATCAAAGAAGAGGTTGAAGTGCCAGAACTAGGCAGCATCACATTCACATGGGTTCACTGGGGGAACAGGTTCTGCTGGGCAGGAGTGTAGTTCCTGTCACTCAGTGTCATCAAGTCTCTGAATCAAGACTGCAGAAGCCTGTGGTTGCTCCTGCATTAGAAGAGATTCAAGCCAAACACCAGTTTAGTTCATTATGTGTTTTTTGCATAGATTCCCGATAATGGAGAAAAGGCTTCTGGGATGGCAATGAACCAAAGCCCTTGGTTATCTTTTTGGTGATCTGTTCATTTAGGTTATTAGAGATAGTAGAATTAAGAATCTGTATAATGGGTCTCCAAATTTTGTCCATCTATATCCATGTATATCAAATATATGGCTGCAGATCATCAGCACCGAGCTACGCCTCTTGTGTTATTAAGATGTAGATCTCTTTTTCTCCCCCCTCCTCCCCCTGAATCTAACATGGCTTAAGACTATTAACATCCGTCATGCAATTAAGGACTGGTTCATATTCCAGAAATGAATGCCGGCTTAAAATGGAGTAAAAACCTTGAAATGCCTTATCGTTTTCTGAGGCATAGTATGTTCTACACCTTCTTCCTTCCTAAGAGGACAAACTGTTTTGCAGACTGTTTTTGCTGTACAAACAGGAGAAATGATCCTCCGAAGTAGCCCATGTAACTCAAGTGGGAAAAAACAAGAACAGACAAAACCTGTCAAATTGCAGGAGCTCACTTTTCAAAATTTAACCTCTTAGAAAGAAGCAATTTCTGACCAGTTCTACTTCAAAATTGCCGCAGGCCATCCTCAGATACACTTGTCCTCCACTAGGAAGATTCAGCGTGGTCTGTTGAGGCATTTTCTCAATATAAGAAATAGAATCTACTCTCCCCGCCCCCAACCTCTGGTTATAAGAGAATACGATGCACCCAAGTTTCTCCTCCACAACTGGGATGCCACAGGAGAAAAGCCCTTGTCTTAGTACCCACCTTGCTTCCTTTGGCGGGGGCTTCTGGAGCGACATGGCTAAAGCTGATCTCAGGGTCTGGGCAAGTGTATATGGGAGCAGATGAAACTTCAGGTAGCAAGGGCGGGTGCTGGGGGGGCAGATTGAGCATTCGGGATCACCAAGCTGAGCTGAGGGGCTGTGTTTTCTGAATATCCTGTCTGCAGTATGCTAAGATGGCAAAAGCAAATGCCTGTAACCCTCCTTTCAGGCTCTACAGGTTGTGTGAGTACCAGCTAGAGAAAAGTTCTTCCTTCAAGAAGTGTTAATGTGTGCTTCGTTTTCAGTTTCCATTTTGATGTGATTTCCAGTGAGTAAAAGTGAGACTCAGTTCTAAGTCTCTGTGCGTGATATTCAGTAACAAAAGTTGCAAAGCTAAATGAGAATTGATTTAAAGATACTTTGGGGAAAATGAGAGAGTGAAGCTGAATTCAAACCAGAAGTAAAATCCCTTGAAACTAGGGATGTTGGAGAATTTCTCCACGAATCTCTGGGAGGCCGAATGCCAACACATTCAGCCCCCTGAAATTGGTGGAGAAATGGTCCGCCACCCCCCCCGCCACACCCGGGATGGGACTTACCTTTGTCGAATGCCCCTGGCGCTGGCGGCTCCCGGCGGCTGTTTGGTGGTGGTTCGGCGGTGGCAGCGTACGGTCTTCCGACTGGCTGCCGCAATCGCCATTTCCAAGGTGAAAAAAAAAAAGAACAACAAACGTGATAGGCTAGGCTACATAAAGATTTACGTAGCCTATCACGACTGACTTTGCAAAAAAAAGAGAAAAAAGCGTTTTTGCAAATGACGGTGCCCATGGGCACCACCATTTGCATCCGTTATTTGGGCACATGTAGTCTACATAAACATTTACCTAGATTACTGCGATAATAAGGGCAACACTATTTGCATTGCCCATGGGCGCCGCCATTTGTGTACGGGCTTCCCCCCCCCCAAGTCAGCCATGATAGGCTACATAAAGATTTACATAGCCTATCACAGCTGACAGCAGGGACGCAAATGTTGGTGGCTACGGCTGCCGCCATTTGCGCCCCGGCAGGAGATGAGGTTCGCGGCCGGAGGGACGGGGCACCTCCCCCCAGCCAGAATTTTGGCCGGAGGGATGGGGCGCCTCCCCCCCAACGCGAAGCAAGCTGCGGGATCAGGTAAGGGACTTTCGTCCATCCCTGCTTGAAACACTGAGAACTATAAAGGCAGGAAGAAGCAGACCTGCAGGCCCGTGCATGCGCATGCTCAGGCAAACGCGTGCACTCAGAAGATCTGAAATTAGCATTTCTTCAAAGCATTTACTTCCATTTAAATATGCCAGCCTACTTTACCATCATTTGATTGGTCAGTATATACTCACTACATGTCCCTCCAGACATTTTTTTTTTTAGTGATATCCTTGGCAAATTGGGGAACTTTTTTTAAAAAAATGGCTCTGGCCATTTTGATTTCCCTCTCAGAAAACAGAAAACATGGCATGATGCGGAAAACAAAATGAAAACAAAGCCTACAAGGGCTGCAGGTGACTTGTATACATGTTAAAAAGAGGGTTTTTTTTAAGAAAAAGTATTCCACCATCCCCAAAAGGTGAGGAATAGGAAATCATCAATGTTTTAGCCTTAAAAAAATGCCCCCCCCCAACTCTGATCCAAACAAGGTCGCTGATACATATTGCCCAAGTGACTTTGGACACAAAGAGGGGATTGTCTGCTTTTTCTCTTATACTGCTCTTTCTCTCCCCATAGTTCACCAATAGATCTGGAAATTTGATGGTACGTAAACGCAACACTTCTCCTGGCACCAGTAAATTTCAAAAGCATTGTTTTACTGATAATCCTTAACAAAAGGCACGTGTTTGTGTGTGTGTGTGTGAGAGAGAGAGAGAGAGAGAGATTATCTGTCTAAATATAGACAGACAGACAGCTAGATCTTTGATCCCTGAAATCTGCCAGCGCCTTGCAGCACAGGTACATTTGCTGCTCCCTATGAACATCCAAAGCATTATGTGATGATCGGCTCTTCTGAGATTTAAATTGCATGACAAAGAATTTGGGGGTATAAAAGAAGGAAACTGAGATTTGTTTTCGTTCAATGGAGAACGACAGCATGAGGCATTGAATTTTGTTCTTATTTACTGTTTTGCAGTTTCCACGATACAAGGTACTGGCACATCCTGTCCTTCATGTTTGCCATTCAGGAGATCAACCGGAACCCCAGGCTCTTACCCAACATTACCCTGGGCTACAACATCTACAAGTCCTTCTTTGACGGAAGAACCACCTCCTATGCCATGCTGCAGCTCCTTGCTGGGGGTGAAAGCAACATGCCACACTACAGCTGCGGGAGGAAGAATCACCTGCTGGCCGTCATTGAAGGGGCTGAATCAGACCTCTCCCTCCACATTTCCTCCATGTCGAGCATCTACAAAACCCCACAGGTGTGAATGGGGAGCGGAAAGGAGGCCAGGTGCATAGAAAGGGGAGCTGAGCACTGCTTGAGCTCAGCTCTCGCTCTTCAGTCCCTGTGCCTCATGGGCATAATGGTTCTCTGGAGTGTGTGGAGGTGAGTCATGGCAGTGGTGGAGCTCTGGGATGGGAGACCAGGCATCCCTGGGTGCAGAGGGAATCCCCTTGTTCGCCCTGGTTCTGCCCTGCATTGGATCGGAGGTTGCCTCTGACTTCAGTGGAGGTCTGAGTGCCCGTCTATCTGTATAGGATGGCACCTTTAATCATGTCTTGAAAGGCTCTCCGATGCAGATGTTGCAGAAAACAGTAGTGGCTGACAGGAATGAGAACCGTCCCCAGCAGGTTTTGCAGCCCCCACATTACTACAGCCATGATTCTGCCCCAGAAGGTATGATGTCACCCATCACTCTGTTGGAGGCACAGCCCTGTAGCGCATTTATTATTTCTTTATTTATTTCTGTATTCATTTCTGTATTTATTCATTTACATCCATATTTCATTCCACATCTAGACAGATTCCAGAGTAGTGAACAATAAAAGTTACAAGATAAGGTAAAAGAATAAAACTCCATGTTAAAAAAAAAAATTAAAGAAGAGAGAGAGAGTGGGAGAAAGAAAAATAATTACAATACAACTGGATTGTATTGATGCTGTGGCAGGTATCCTGGTCGCAATTTGTTTAGCTCTTTGTACACTAGTAAATAACCCCTCAAATCTGACCTGGTATCAAATAGGCAGGGACCGCGGTGGCTTAGTGGTTAAGATGCTGAACTGCAGACTGGAAGGTCGGCAGGACAGTAGTTCGAGACCCGAGTGCTGCATGACGGAGTGAGCTCCCGTCTTCAGTCCCAGCTTCTGCCAACCTAGCAGTTCGAAAGCAAGAAATTGCAAGTAGATAAATAGGTACCGCCTCGGCGGGAAAGGTAACAGCGTTCCGTGCACCTCAGTGTTCAGTCATGCCAGCCACATGACCACGGAAGCGTCTTCGGACAGTGCTGGCTCTTCGGCTTAGAAACGGGGATGAGCACCGCACCCTAGAGTCGGACACGACTGGTTGGGGACACCTTTACCTTTACCTTTTTATCAAATAGGCAGGTAGTGCAGTTCCCACAGCAAAGGTAGCATGCTGAAGAGAGTCATCTCCCGACAACAGCCAAGCTCCTGAATTCTGAACTATCGCCAGCTTTCAGAGGAGCCTTGAGGGCAGCCCCACATAGAGTGCATGGCAGTAATCCAGTCTTCAGGTTATTAGCACCTGTACCATGGTGAACAAGCTACCCCATCCAGGAGAGGCCGTAGCTGGCGAACCAGCTGAAGTTGGCAAAAGACACTCCAAGCTGCATGGGCCATGTGGGCCTGCAAGGACAATGGATGTAGGACTCCTCCCAGATTACAAACCTGATCTTTGAAGGGGAGTGCAGCCCCATCCAGAAGAGGCAATGGCCCTATCTCCTGGACTTGGGAACCAGTGACACACAGGGCTTCTGTTCTCTTCCAAATCCCCTCATGACTACTCCCAGTGAATTCATGCAGATGTTGAGCAATATTGGGGACAAGATGGTGCCCTGTGGAACCCTGTACCTCAACTGCCAAGGGGTCAAGAAATGGACACCCAACATTACTCCCTCAAATCAGACCCATAGTTTGAATGAAACCATTGTAAGCCACGTCTTCTGCTGCCCTTCCCACAGCGTCGATCCAGGAGGAAACCATGGTCCATGGTACCCAAAGCCTTTGAGAGATGGAGCAGAGTTAGCAGAGTGGCATTCCCCCTGTCCCTCTCTTGAGACAGATCATCCAGCAGAGCAAACAAGGCTGATTCAATCCTGTAACCAGGTCAAAACCCAAAGTGGTTTTCTTTTGTTCTCATGTGGCCCCTTGATTGCTGCAATTCTTGAATAAGGATCCTGTGTGCTCCCCAAATAGAATCTAGAACATCGTTGGGGGCAGGGCTAAATCTATCCTTTTCCATTGCCTCACACGAGGCAGCGAGCAGGTCTAACATTCATTCATTGGTTCCTGAAGTGTATCACTCTACAGTGTTTTGAGTGCGTGTAAAGGACCCCAGTGTTCCTCTTGGGCTGCACCACAAATGGAGCTTGAAATATTTTTGGACTCCCCATCCACATAGTCTGCCTCATACTGACAGGCATTGATTTAGATAATATTTATTTATTTATTGCATTTATACCCTGCCTTTCTTCCACTTTAAGGAACCCAATGCGGGGCACATAATCGTCCTTCCATTTTAGCCAAAAATATTTTATTTTATCCAGAAAACAAACTGATACTAAACTACCATCTCTTACTTTACATTGCTCCCTAGATGAGTTACGGCATTGCTACTCCTGTTTCTAATGACAAAAGTCAGTTCCCTTTTGTCTACCAGATGGCCCCGAAGGAGGAAGCCCAGTACTCAGGGATCGTCCAGCTACTCCTGTTTTTCCAATGGACGTGGGTCGGTCTCTTTGCTCCAGACACTGAGAATGGGGAGAGGTTCCTGGGTGCCTTCACACCCCTGATGATCAGCAGTGGAATTTGTGTCACTTTCTCCAAAAGACTACCACGAAATCTCTTATATCAAATATTCCAGATCGATGTTTCTTTCCTGGGGAAAGAAGTGAAGGTCATTATTTACTATGCGGACTCCCACTATGGCTGTATTCCGTTGATGTTTATGCAAAAAACACTTGAAAAGCAACCAACTGGGGCAAAAGTCTGGATCACGCCAGCTTTTCAGGACATGGACTACAACTTGTCTCTTGGACCTTCTTACTTCCATTTCCTCCATGGAACTTTGTCCTTCAGAATGAAGACTAAAATAATGACAAAATATGACTACTATGAGCCAGTCTCCTCTTCTCTGGAACGGTTGTGGGATGAAACATTTGAGTGTTTCAGTTCAATGCATGTTTTATCCTTGAAAATTTGGACAGGTTGCAGGGAGAAAGAGAAACAGGAGACGCTGCCCCAGGAGGAGATTGAAAGAGCCCTGTCTCAGGACAGCTATGTTACTTATAGCAGCATCCAAGCTGTGGCCCATGCCTTGCATGCTGCATATTCATCCCGACCCAAGCGGATGTTCATGGTGGGTGAAGGAGAAAGGCAGGACCGTCAAAGGCTGCAGCCCTGGGAGGTATTCCCTTTTTCTTTGGCAACACCTCCATAAAGACTCATGATGAAGATAACCAAACATGGGTTAGAGCAGATAATTGTTCCTCCTGCATGACACTACAGGCAGCCAATATATCTTTTGTACAAGGTCCAGTGGGATCCATTTCAGTTATTGTGGTGTGACGAAGTGCACAAATGAATCCCCATTACAAATGAAGTCCCTTACAAATGAAGCCCCAGACCCTTCGAGAACCAGCTGTTGTTGGTTTGTGAAGCTCCGTCAGGATACAATCTCTTGACTTTGCAGTCAACTGAATGTTTTTGTTGTAGAAGACCCACTGGGATCCATTTCTCTGATCGCGGTCTTGTGAAGTGCACAGGGAGTTTGCAGCAATGTGCCTGATTACATGTCCTCCTAATAAAAGCTAGCTGTGGAGGATGGGGTATGACCAGGTGGGTGCAGCCTGTGGTAAATGGGGAAGTCACAAGCTCCACCTTCATCTGGGAGGCCAGCAGATTCCCCCACCCAGCCCCCTTGAACCCAATTCGGGCAGAGTGTAACCCAGCAGTCTCCACTCAGTGACAGTGGAGGAGGAGGTGGGGCAGAATTGGAGTGGACTCATTGGAGTGATCAGGCTGCTTTCATTTCAATGTGTGTGTGTGAGGGGGGTGCAGGGAAGGGGAGAGAGCGAGCACTGATTCTGTGGTGGTTTTGGTTTACGACGTGTTGTTAGGGAGATTTAGCTATATCTACATGGCATGTGTGTGCTTGTTCTTTCTTCTTCCTTCCCAATCCAACTTTTCTTTTTCTTGCTTTCTTTCAATTGTAGATCCTTTATTTGAAAAACCAAACACTTGAAAAGTACGGAGTTTGAGTTTCCCTCTTTCTGTTCCTGGTTTTTAAAAAGGAGATATACAATAAAAACTACTTTCCTTTTCCTTCCCTTGCCTCTTTCTTTCACTTCCTCAACACCCTTCTCTATTCTCAACAATTTGTTTGCCCTTACTTTGATTCTGTCTGGATTTTACACACACAGTATCACACACACGCACACGCGCACTCACGCACACACACACACACACACACACACACACACTATTCTCCTGTCCTTTTTCTTGGCTCTCCTCCACCCACCCCACCCCTCCTCCTTTCCCGTATTCCTTCCTTTCCCATTTTTGAACACATTTCCCTTAAACAACAGCAAGAACAACAACAGTTAACCCCCCCGTTGTCTTCTGTTGTCCTCCTGCCTTGCTTGTAGGTAGTCCAGCATTTGCTTTTCTTTTGATTCTCTCTCTCTCTCTCTCCCTCTCTCCTTGTGTGTTCGTTTTTGTGTTTGTCTTTGTGTTGTGCTCAAGCAAGCAGTGTGTGTCAAAGTACAACCCAGTCCACATTTCAAAAAGCAGTAAGCAAAGCACTACACACACATTAACATCTATTATTTGAATAACTCAGAACCACCCTATGTTGCAAAGCAAGCAAGCCCAATATGGGGCAGCTTCAGCATCTTGTTGGCAGGGGCAGAGCAGAGGTGGACGAGGTGGGGCTGGGATTAGCAGCACTGGTCAGCAGTCAGGCTCTCCACTGGTCCAGATAGTAAGTGTTGATGTAGTGGGGCAGCTGAATGTGGAGGCAAGTTGCAGTGCTCAGAGGTCACTGACCAAGAAGGCACTTCACAGCAACCTACAGCAGAGATCAGGGACAGTGACCTCCTCCACTCCAACAACTAACTTCTCAGATTATTATCCTTCCTGAGATTGTTTTGTAATTCTGAGAAAAGCACATTGTAGCAGTGCCTAGCACAACAACTACTTTGCCAGATGATCTGAAATTTGGCAGGTGGAATCCCCTCCATGGGGGATGCCAGGTTCCCAAATTTCATGTGTTTAGCATGAAAACTGTAAACCTGACAGCCATTTCTATTTTTCAATGCCAGTCAATGAGATGATGTCATATCAGAATGATTTGGATATTTAAATCTTGCTTTGGACTGGGTTCTGAAGAGTAGTGGATGGGGTCAGAATCAGTCTGAAGCAAAGCAGGGCTGTTTCAGAAGGCCTAAAGTCACATCCAAACCGTAATGGGGACTCTGTTCACAGCCCTGCCTTTGAATAACTGCTGCCAGCCCTAATACCCCCCTTTGGCTAGTGGTCTCAAGGGGGAGGGTGATGACAGCCCAGCTGCAGTTCCTGATGGTCTAGCTCCTTTCCATTTGGATTCTGTCTCTGGTTATGTGTCTGAATAACTCTTGGTCTCATGAAGGATGACCATTAAAGGAAACAAGGGAAAATCCACGCTGTTGATTCTACTTGATCTCACATCTCCTTTGACATGTCTGTTTCATGTTTCCCACCTGAGCAGTGCAGAGTAAGCTCCCAGAGAGGGCGCGATCACCGCAAGCGAACAGGAAGAGCAGAAGGGAGTTGACCAGGGGAGTTGCAGGGGAAGAGGCGATGAAGGCAAAGTAGGGAGTGGGCTGGAGTAAGCCCAGGGGGCTGTCCTTTCCCTTCTGAGTCTCTGTGTGCTCCCCATGTGCTCCTGCGAGCTCCAATTGAATTGAGGAGATGTGGCCTGAGTGATCCCTGCAGCTGTGTGGGCAGGAAGGTTCAATCTCTGTCCTACCTCCCAGGTGAGCAGAGCAGAGGAGGCTGCTCCAGATGGTCTAGGGACTATGCAAGGAAGCAAGCTCCCAAACAGCGAGCCATCAGAGGGAGTGAACAGGGAGAGAAAACAGGAGTTGGCCTGGGGGGTTCAGCAGGGGAGGTCAAGAGGGAGGCAGCTAATGATGGTTTTTTTTTTTTTCATTTTTTAAATCCTTTTCTTGTAACACACACTTCCATACCAGTGGGGCTGTGTTTTTAACTTCCAATGAATAGAGGATGAAGCACAGGCTATTCCAGTACAATCGGAAAGCGAGAAACATAAAGCTAGAACAGCAAAAGCAAGCTGAGGCAGAATGGGAAACTGCTGAGGCGAGGAAAAATGAAGTAGGGGATACTCCTTGGAAAAGGGTGAGAATTAGGAGCAGAACAACTGGAAGCCACTCTACACCAGTGGAAGCGTTGGAACAATGGAATCATTTCCAGGTACTTGAGGATGAGACTGGAGGACACCATGCAGAGGAAGAATTACAGGCGACCCCGCATGAGAGCAAGCAAGAGGTTGAAGGTCAGTCAAACAGAGGCGATGAAAGCAAGGCTTACAACAGGAAGAAGAGATGACTAGTAGTAGTGGGAGACTCCTTGCTGTTTGGGATCGAAATCTAAGTATGTTGTGAAGACCCAAGGACTCACCAGGTAAGCAGTCTCCCTGGAAATGGACTAGAGATGTGTCTGAAGGGTTCTCTATGCTCATAATGCCCAATGACAGGTATCCCTTCCTTCTCATCTATGTGGGAACAAATGATACTGACAAGCAGAGCTACAAAGAAATCACGTCAGACTTTGAAGCTTTGGGAAGGAAACTCAAGTACTTTGGGGCCCAGGTAGTTTTCTCATCCATCCTTCCAGTAGTTTGAAGAGGGATAAAATGGGAAAGAAAAATACTCCAGGTGAATGACTGACTATGAAGGTGGTGCTGGCATGAGAAATTTGGAATCTAGGACCGCGGGCTACATTTCCTGGAAGATGGACCCGTGGCAAGGGTCCATAAGGTGGATCCACAGTTGGCTACAGAATCGGACTCAAGGAGTGCTTATCAATGGGACCTTCTCAAACTGGGGAGAGGTATCGAGCGAGGTACCACAGCGCTCAGTCCTGGGCCAAGTGCTCTTCCACATTTTTACTAATGAGTTGGATGAGGAGATGCAGGGAATGTTGATCAAATGTGCAGATGACACAAAATTGGGCAGGATAGCTAATACCATGGAAGAAGTTAAGAATTCAAAGAGATCTTGAGAGGCTGGAGCTCTGGGCAGAAAACAACAGAATGAAATTTAGTAGGGATAAATGCCAAGTTCTGCACCAAGGAAAAAGTACCCAAATGCACAGTTACAACGTGGGGAATACTTGGCTCCAAAGGACAACAAGCAAGAAGGATCTTGGAATTGTTGTCGATCACAACCTGAATCTGAGACTTGCAAATCACATGAAGTACAAGTTGCCCTCTACTCTGCACTGGTTAGGCCTCATCTGGAGTACTGTGTCCAGTTCTGGGCACCACACATTAAGAAGGATGCAGACAAACTGGAGAGGATTCAGAGGAGGGCAGGAAAGATCATCAGGTGACTGGAAACAAAGCCCTAATGGGAGAGGCTGAAAGAACTGGGCATCTTTAGCCTTGGGAAGCAAAGACTGAGAGTAGATACAACAGTGCTCTTCAAGTACTTGAAAGGTTGTCACAGAGAGGAAGGCCAGAATCTCTTCTCGATCATCCTAGAATGTAGGACATGGAATCATGGCCTCAAGTTACAGGAGGCCAGATTCCAGCTGAACATCAGGAAAAACGTCCTGACCGTTAGAGCAATATGACAATGGAACCAATGACCTAGGGAGGTGGTGGGCTCTCCCACACTGGAGGCATTCAAGATGAGGCTGGACAGGCACCTCTCAGGGATTCTTTGACCTGGATTCTTGCATTGAGCAGGGGGCTGGACTCAATGATCTTATAGCCCCCTTCCATTCCTACTATTCTATGATTCTAAGATTTTACCATCAATGCTCGTAACCTTCTGGGCCTTCTACACTGGTGCTGGAGGCACTGAACGCCAGTTCCCCTGCTACCTGAAAGGTTGGTTCCAGAAATTAAGGTTCAGTGATCATTCTTTGATCTCTTGAGCTGTGGTATCCCAGACAGTATATGACCTTGTCCACCAATGTTGTTTTTATTTTAGTAACCATCCTCTCTCCATTGTTATCTGGCTATCTTCTTGATGTGTTTTGTGAGCATCCCATCTTCTGTGGCATGAAAGGGCTCCTGGCATTCACTCCTGGTGGCCTCTCCTGGGTCCAAAATAGCTCTTGGCTGTAGAGAAAGCCCATGGCGGTTAGAGCATTGGCAGAGTGGAAGAGACTCTATCCAGCAGACTCTATGGTCATGGACTGGAAGTCCTCTGGAGCCTGTTGGAACCCTGGGGAGCCCGCCAGATGACACGATAAGTCACCTCGGCCCCTTAACACTTTTGTAGAGAGATCGTTAGTTGGGGTGGCTTACTAAGCATGAGGAATGTGGTTTTCTCCCCCACATGACACGCTAAGCCACCAAGGTGAGCAGAGATTCCTTAAACATTAAGGCTTAGCATGATGTCTGAACATGCCTGGTATCTTCATTATGAGTAGGAATGGGCAGGATTTGTTTTAAAATCTCTGCAGATGATCAGGCATCTTTACTTCTGCCCTCTGTTCATTGATGGGATGCACTTTTTTCTATGAGGATTTTGGTCATTTGCAAAGGCGCACTTTGTACTAACGTACACTTGCACCTCCACCCCCCTGTAAAACAACAACAAAAAAGCCCTGCAAGTTTCCCTAGTCTGTGCAACTTGGGAAAAGCCCTCTCTTAAATATGATCCTTTTGAATTGATTGCGGATCATTCTGACAACTCTAGTTGTGACTGTGAACAGCCAAAGAATGGCATTGTGAGCCCAGATGGGATGTGCACTGAACATGGACGATCACAGCTCAAAGTGATGAGGCCTAAGATATGGACTACATTTTCATGATTTCTAAATCCGGGCTGTTTTCTCTGTCATTCTAGCTTCACACTTCCTTACGAGACATCCAGTTTTCTAATGCTTCCATGGGCGGACTGTATCTGGATAAGACTGGGGAACTGGCAGCTGACTTTGATATCGTGAATTGGGTGATGTTTCCCAATGAGTCTCGTGCTAGAGTGACTATTGGGAGTGTGGAGAGACAGGCATCTCCAGACATGAAACTCACCATTAAGCAGGAAGCCATTGCCTGGCCCAGCCATTTTAATGAGGTAGGGGAAAGGATTTGTGATCCTATTATTGGCCTGTGATCTCTTAAGCTCTAAGAATATCCACCCTGTCTTGTGTGTCACACCCCCAACCCCAGCTTCTAAACATTTATTTATTTATTTATTTATTTCTATACGCCTAATAGCCGAAGCTCTCTGGGTGGTTCACAAAAATTAAGACCAAATGCCCGCAATAAAACAATTTAAATATATAGAACTTCCAAACCACAATATAACAATACAACCACAATAAAACCTAGCAACAGTGCAGGAATTTAAAATACAGGTTTAAAACAGCAAAGCTAAAAGTCTAGAAAGCTAAAATGCTAAAATGCCTGGGAAAATAAAAGGTCTTCACCTGGCACTGGAAGGAATACAATGTAGGTGCCAGGCGAACCTCTCTAGGGAGCTCATTCCACAGCCGGGGTGCCACAGCAGAAAAAGCCCTCCTCCTAGTAGTCACCCGCCTCACTTCCTTTGGCAGGGGCTCACGGAGAAGGGCTGCTGAGGATGACCTTAAGGTCCATGGATGGGTGTTTCTATGCTGTATTGATCTGGGGTCCTGATCCTGTCAGTTCCAGTCTTCAAGTCTTTTGGTTATCAAGCTGAAACAAGCCAATTGTGCAAAAGGTGGCAGTTTCTGGATAGAAAATGGATGTAGAATAAATATGTACAAAGAAGTATCCACACCTCCCTTCAGGTGACAAAGCAGTTTGCACCGTGAATGTCTATTAGGGTCCCAGGGGCACAATTTTCTCTAGGCTGGTTGCTTGCCTATTTCTCCTTAGAGCACGACCAAAGGAGCCAGCAAGCGGGATCTTACAAGTGTCTCTGTTAGATGCCTCCTTCTACCTATGAGCAATGCCTCTCCCCTCCTCTCTCACACCAAACGGCTGACACACTCACAAGAGTAGGGGGCTTCTCCCTTACCCAACAGGTGCTCAAAACATTTGGCCTGGGAATCTAATTGACCTGGGGACGGGGTTGGGAGAGTCGTCCAACTCTACTGTGATACTCAGGACAACTCACCCTCAGGTCTAAGAAGTTGATATTTTCTGCTCA
The DNA here is from genome assembly GCA_026122225.1 of Heloderma charlesbogerti. Classification (NCBI taxonomy): domain Eukaryota; kingdom Metazoa; phylum Chordata; class Lepidosauria; order Squamata; family Helodermatidae; genus Heloderma; species Heloderma charlesbogerti. The sequence continues at coordinate 231,923 of JANEZZ010003038.1, forward strand.
CAAACCAGCTCACTACGTATGCCAGTGCTGGAAGCCTTTGATTTGTTTATTTATTCCATTTTTATACCGCCCAATAGCCAAAGCTCTCTGGGTGGGTCCCGAAAATTAAAACTACAAAGCGCAGCATGAAACAATGCAAAATATGAAAGCTTGAAACCACAACAGAACACTACAACCAGAATGAAACCTTTCAGCAATGCAGAGATTTTACAATACAGATTTAAAACACTGAAGCTAAAAGACTAGGAAGCTAAAACGCTGAAATACTGGGAGAATAAAAGGTCTTCACCTGGCGCCAGAAGGAGTACAACGTAGGTGCCAGGCGAACCTCCCTAGGGAGCTCATTCCACAGCTGGGAGCCACCGCAGAAAGGGCTCTCCTCGTGCCAGCGAACTGCCTCACTTCCTTGGCAGGGGTGCATGGAGAATGGCCTCTGAGGATGATCTCAGGGTCTGAGCGGAACACATGGGAGGAGGCTATCCTTCAGATAACCTGGACCCAAATGCTTAAGGACTTTAAATGTTACTACCAGCACTTTGAATCGGGGCCAGAAATGGATTGGCAGCCAGTGCAGCTGGTAAAGTACTGGCGTAATATGAGCTCAAAGTCCAGTCCCTGTTAACAATCTTGCTGCCCCATTTTGCACCAGCTGAAGTTTCTGGACCGCTTTCAAAGGCAGCCCCATGTATAACGCATTGCAGTAATCCAGGCGAGAGGTTATCAGAGCATGGATAACTGTAGCTAGGCTCTCTCTGTCCAGATAAGGGCGTAGTTGGGTATACCAGCCAAAGCTGATAAAAAGTGCTCCATGCCACTGAGTTCACCTGTGCCTCAAGTGACAGTTCTGGATCCAAGAGCACCCCCAAACTATGAACGTGATCCTTTGGGGGGAGTGCAACTCCCTCCAGAACAGGTTGAATATCACCTAGCCGGGCAGATGAACCACCCACCAGCAGTACCTCCATCTTGTCTGGATTGAGTTTCAGTTTATTGGCCCTCATCCAGTCCATTACCGTGCCCAGGCCCGATTCAGAACAGCCACTGCCTCAGCTGGGTTTGATGAGAAAGTGACGTAGAGCTGGGTGTCATCCGCATATTGATGGCGCCTCAGCCCACACCTCCGGATAACGTTCCCCAGAGGTTTCATACAGATGTTAAACAGCATGGGGGATAAAATAGAGCCCTGTGGAACCCCATGGCACAATTGCCATGGCGCAGAGCAGTAATCCCCCAGCACCACCTTCTGGAGTCGGCCATCCATGTAGGAGCAGAACCACCGAAGTGCAGTGCCTCCAACGCCCAGCCCAGACAATGTGTGCAGAAGGATATCATAGTCAATGGCATCGAACGCTGCTGAGATGGTATCTCACTCCCCCGTCCCTCTCAAAGCAGAGGTCATCCGACTGGGTGACCAAGGCAGTTTCCATTCCAAAACCAGGCCTGAAGCCCGGATCTAGATAATCTGTTTCATTCAACAGTAGCCTGGAGCTGTCCTGCAACCACCCGCTCGAGCACCTTGCCCAGGAAGGGATGTTGGCCACTGGCCTATAATTGTTATCATCCTCCAGGTTTGGCGTTTTTAGGAGTGGTCTGATTACCGCCTCTTTTAAAGTGGCCAGCACCACTCCCTCTCTCAAGGAGGAATTTACAAACTCCTGGAGCCAGCTGGACATCCCCTCCTTGTTTGATTTAATAAGCCATGAAGGGCAAGGGTCAAGCACACAAGTGGTTGATCGGACTTGGCTAGGGATGGATGGAACACTTACCTTCCATTCCGTTATGTTTCCGCTGGGGGGGAGGCGCTCCATCCCTCCCCCTAGAATCCTCGACGGGGGGGGAGGCACTCCGTCCCTTTCCCCCGGAATCCTGCCTGGCTGGCTCCGCTCTGCGGCCAAGCCGTGGAGCCGCCAGCCGGCTCTGGCTGCCCGCAGCTCTACATCCATAGCCGCCGCCATTTGCGTTCCTTATTTTTGCCATCTTAGTCTACGGCAATATTTACGTCGATTATTACTGCAAAAAGAAAGGGGAACACAAATACCTTGCTAGTGGGCTCTTACCTGTGTTCGGTCAGAGTCAGCATGAGTTTTCCTCCACCTGCATTCTAGCCGTCTCCCCACTTGCTTCACTGCCCTCAGCTCAGTTGTATACCAAGTAGGGATGTAGGAAACAACTTACCAGTTTCATTTCATGACATCCGTGGTGGGGGGGAGGCACTTCGTCCCTCCCCCGATATCCTTGCCTGCCGGCTCCACTCCGCAACGAATCTGCAGAGCCACCGGACGGTGCTCCCCACAGAGAAATCCGGCCTCTGCTGGACTGCGCAGGGACGCAAATGGCGGTTGCTGTAGCAGCCGCCATTTGCATCCCTTTTTCTAACCATGATGGGATACGTAAATATTTATGTTTGTTTGTTTATTTATTTATTTATTTATTATTAAATTTATTAATTGCCCATCTGGCTGGTCACCCAGCCACTCTGGGCGATGTACAACATACCATAAAACAATTTAAAACAATAAAATTCTACCATAATTTTTTTTTTAAATACCTTAACCCACCCGAAATGCCTGCCTGAACAACCACGTTTTTAATGCACGACGGAAGCTCATTAAAGAGGGGGCATGACGGTGTTCCCTAGGGAGGGAGTTCCACAGAGTGGGGGCCTTTTCTGTGGTCTCCGTCATGATAGTTTATGTAGACTTTCATGGGCTCCGCAGGGATGCATATGGGTTCCCGCCCTTAACCGAGATAGGCTACGTAAGTATTTACATAGCCTATCACAGGGAAAATGGTGAAGCGAATGGCAGCCACAGCCCTGGCCACCATTCGCTATGTGGCGCAAACAGCACCAAGTAGGTTCTCCGTTTCGCGTACCTTTCGTGGGGTGGTGAGGCGGGGGGGATTCGTTCCATGATGGATTTCAGGGGGCCACATGCACTGGCATTCGGCCTCACTGAGATACATGGCTGAATTCTCTGAATTCTCTGCCATCCCTAATACCAAGGAGCTGGCCGGGCTCTGCTCAGAGGGAGAGGGTGCTTGGGCATGATCATGTCAACCGCCCGAAGTCATCTCTGCATTCCACAGAGCGACCTGGGCTTCAACAGGAGCACCAGCCATACCAGCAGGAACCCCCCCAAGAGCCCTCTGGAATCCATCGGAATCCATTAGCCTCTCGGGGTGGACCATTTCAACAGGTCCCCCACCCTTGCAGAGGGAAAAGGCTGCCAGGAGTCTAAACATCAACAGGAAGTGATCTGACCATGACAAATGGACAGATGTTAATTCCTCCACTTTCACATCACCATCCTCCTGCCCAGTCATGAGGTTTCAGGCAAGAGTTATTGCAGTCCTACCAGGGATGCCAGGGATTGAACCTGGAACCTTGTGCATGTAAATCAGGTGCTGTAATGATGAATTATGGCCCCACTGTGGGTAGAATAGGATTGAGTTAAAGAGGTGGTGAAACCTGTGGCGGAATGGCCTCCCACTCCCCTCCACCCCCCGGAATCCCCCTGAGACAAAGCTTACCTGGGACGGAGGCAGAGGCGGCGGCGGTGGCTCCCGCGGCGGCGACTGGTCTCTCGGCCGGCTGCTGTGGTGGCAAATGGTGGATGTTGTAGAGGCCACCATTTGCGTCCTTCCAGGCTGCCATGATAGGCTACGAAGAGCAGGGACACAAATGGCCACGGCTATGCCATTTGGGTCCCTGCTCTTTGCTGTGATAGGTTACATCAATACCATTAGTGGCTGCTGCAGCCCAGCCGTGGCTGGAACTCAAGAGGATTCCAGGGGAAGGGACGGAGCGGCTCCCCCACCCCCACGGATGCCCCAGTGCGGAATCAGGTAAGTGTTTCGTACATCCCTAGCAGAGACAAGGGGCAGACTGTAAGAAGTAACACAATGCCCAGTTGGGGCAATACACATTGGAGCCAGACTCAAGGTGAGATTTTGTGAGGAGATGCCCATCCTCCCCATCTGTTCTGGGGAGCCACAGAGGGATATTCTGAAAGCATTCTGGTTCAGGGTTGATCTCTGCAGTATTCTACATTAACAGACCTGAATCTTCCTAAAAAGCAAAGGGTTGGAGTAAAATAATGTCCCCCTTTCACACGCATCTCGGGCAGTTGTAGGAAGGGTGGGTGATGACCCCACTTGCTGATAAGACTCTTCCAGTTCAATTTAGCATCCCTGCAATCTGAAAGAGCAAAATATCGCCCACATCTGAAGATAGGGATGTATTAAAGTCGCTTCCCTTTCCGCGGATGTGATTCACGGTTGGGGGGCGAGGAGCTCTGTCCCTCCCCCTGGAATCCTCGATGGGGGGGTAGGTGATCCGGTACTGCCCCTGGAATCCTGCCCGGCCAGTTTCGCTCTGCGGCGGTTCCGCAGAGCAGCTGGCCAGGGCAGTGCGCAGCCTGACTTCCAGCCACGGACGGGCTGCTGCGGACGCAAATGGCGGCCGACATAGCCGCCGCCATTTGCGTCCAGCCAGGCTGCTGTGATAGGCTACATAAGTATTTATGTCGCCTATCACTCCAGGTCAAAAAAACTCAAAACAAAAAAGGGGACGCAAATGGCTGCAGCTACAGCGGCTGCCATTTGGGTTCCGTCTTTTTCGCCATTTTAGCCTACGTAAATATTTATGTAGGCTGTCACGGCGAAAAAAAGGGGAATGCAAGTAGCGTAGTGGGCACTATTTGCATTTCTTTTTTTTTCACCGTAATAGATGACGTAAATATTTACGTAGGCTAAAATGGCGGAGGGGAAAAGAAACACAAATGGCACCCACTACGCCATTTGCATTCCCCTTTTCTTTGCTGTAATAGCCTACGTAAATATTTGCGTAAGCTAAAACAGCGAAAGATAGTTAAAGCAAATGGCAGCCGCCATAGCCGCCGCCATTTGGGTACACTTTTTTTTTTTTGGCTTTCGTGATAGGTTATGTAAATACTTATGTAGCCTATCACAGCAGCTTCACAGAATGCAAATGGCAGCCGCTACGGCAGCCCCCATTTGCATCCGCAGCAGCCTGTCCACGGCCGGACCTCTGGCTGCCGATGGCCCTGGCCGGCAGATCCGCAGAGCTGCCGTGGAGCAGATCCGGCCCACGGAGGATTCCGGGGGGAGGGACGGAGCGCCTCCCCCCCCCCACGAATCCAACCTGCGAAGAGGTAAGTGACTTTCATACATCCCTAATATCTCCTCTATCCCATTTATGTAGCAGATAATCTGGCTTGGATTTATTGCTGGTCCCTGGCCTCCCGCCCCCTACCATTTGCAGAATGCCATCATCCTATTCAGATGGCGCAATTTGGGAGCAATAGCACAGGAAGACAGATGTTCCTCTAAACTCAAGAAGTACAGAGGTCAGAGAGTTGGGTTGGAGGTGCCAGGTGGGCCTTCCTCTGAAGGCAGTGGAGAGAGATCTGGTGACCCCTCAGTTGACAACTGGGGCAGGGTGGAGAGACAGCACCACACCTGTTTTAAAAGAGATTCCTTGCCTAACACTCAGCTTCAGGGTGCAGATTAAGGTGCTGATCCATTTGAAGCCCTCTAAGATCAGGGTAGCAAAAATTAGGGCCATGCACAGCCCACCTAACCCAATCAGTCTGAACTCGCCTCACACCGCCCCTGAAGCTGGGTTGACCCACTTCTCCAGTTCTGATGCAACATCTAGAGACCTGAAGCAGAAGGGGGGAAACCCGCACCGAAAGTGACCCCCCCACTGTCAATGCCACCGCCACAGAACCCCCACTCCTTACCTGGATCTGTCAGGAGTAGGGATGGATGAAAGGGACTTATCTCATCCCGCAGCTTGCTTCGCGGTGGGGGGGAGGCGCTTCGCTTCTCCCCCCGAAGTTCAGGTGAGGGGGAGAGGCGCCCCGCCTCGCCCGGCCGAAATTCAGGGCGGGCGGAGAGGCACCCCATCCCTCGCCACAGAAATTTAGGCTGGGGAGGAGTGCCCCGTCTACCTGGCTGCGAAAAAAAAAGGAAAGTAAAAACACACACACACACACAACTGTGATAGGCTACGTAACGATTTGCGAAGCCTATCACAGCTAGATTTCCAAAGTGAGCCGTGATAGGCTATGTAAATCGTCACGTAGCCTATCACGGGTGACTTTGAAAAAAAAAAAGGGCATACGCAAATGGCGTAGAGCGATGGCTGCATGTGATTCCCTGGAGGCCAGGTAAGGAGTGAGGGGCTCACACAGCAGGGTGGGGTTGCTATCCGCATCATGCTGAACACCCCCAAAGCTCTTCAGAGTGATCCAACCCATATTGGAGTTCTTTGGCCTGATCCTGTCCTGCTCCGAAATTGCACCGCTTTGCACCGCAGCACCCAGACATACTAGGGATTCAGGCTTCAGACTGACGTGGCTAAGAGCCCTAGTAAAAATGCCCTCTTCCACATGACCCTTGGATATGTTGTCTTAGAGCATCTGATGAGGCCTGCTCCAAGTGCAAGGCCAGCTGAGATTTGGCTGGTGACAATTGGCAGGAAGGCGTTTTGTGGTGTGGCAATGTCCCTGGAGATGTTAGTCTGCCATGAGTCTCAAGCAGGAAGTCCTTTCTGTTTCAAGAGGGCTTTCTATTATTTGAATGGGATTTTCATGTTGTGATCCTTTTGTGCTGAATTGTTGGTTTTTACGTAGTGCTTTTAATCATTCTATTTGATGTATTCTGTGTGTTGGTACTAGGGATGTACGAAACTCCCCTTACTTGGTTCCGCTGGGTTCTGCTGGAGGGGGAGGCACTCTGTCCCTCCCCCCAGAATCCTGGCCAACTAGCTCTGCTCCGCGGGGATCCACGGAGCAACTGGCTGGCTCCTCCAGCAGCTGGAAATCTGGCCACTTGCTAGCAGGGACGCAAACGGCGGCGGCCATAGCTGCCGCGCTTGCTTCCCTGTAGTCAGCTGTGATAGGCTACATAAAGACTTACATAGCCTATCACGTCTTGTAATAAAAGGGGATCCGGGGGTGGCGGATCCCGACAAGCCTGCAAATGGCAGCGGCAGCAGCCGGTCGGAAGCCCAGCTGCCGCACCCACTGCCGCTGGAGCTGCCACCGGAGCCGCCGCCACCCGGAATATCTGCCCCAGTTAAGTCTCATGCCGGAGGGGATACGTGGGTTGTGGGGGGGGGTGGCAGGCCGTTCCTCCACAGATTTCGGGGGGCCGAATGCACTGGCATTCGGTCTCACTGAGATCCGTGGTGGAATTCTCTGCCATCCCTAGTTGGTACAGTGGAGACTGATGGCTCTGATTAGGGTGGGGCTGTGGATCCCTTCTGGGTTTTAGTCAGAACCATCCAGAACTATACAACAGTTATCCAAGGTACTGAACTTATTTGGGGGATATAAATCCATCAGGTACCCCGCTCCTTAAAATGCCTTTCCGTCTCCAGCTGGGCCATGAGGCCTCCTATTCTTCCTTTGCCTTCTGCCCTGCCACTGAAGATCAAAACACAGAAGAGGAGAGGGCCTTTCCAATGGTGGTGCCTATCCTCCCGCAAAAAGCTCATCTCCCTCCCCCATCGTTCACTGTCATTGCATGCACATGTCTTGAAGCTTGTCCTTTTATTGCTGTTGCTTGTAATTTCTGTTATTCTGGGACTGTCTTTTAGTTTATTTCATTGTCGTACCTTTTCCCCTCCAGTTATTATATTGGCTTGAGTACATGTATAGTATAGGTGGCATAAACATTTTGAAACAAACAGACCAAAAATGTCCGTCCCATGTTGTGATGCCTAAATAGTGCTTCCCTGAAACAAAGACCTGGGATCCCTTCTACTTCATTTAGGGTCACAAGCACTAGAAACCCTGTTTGGTCCTGTCTAAATTGCAGGACTCATTTCCATAGGCACAAATATTCATACACTGTTTTCCTGGATGATCCTTCTCTTTGTTGCTAGACAGTGCCTCAATCCAGATGCACTGAGAGCTGTCGACGTGGGTGCTACAAGGAGGTCCAAGAAGGAAAGCCACCATGCTGTTATGCTTGCGCTCCATGTGCGGAAGGAACCATCTCCATTCAGGAAGGTAGGCAAGATCAGAAGAATGGGAGTTCCCTAGGGCAACTCCTTGAATATGCCAAATAGTCTTCACAGCCCTATTTTACTTCTCTCTTTTTTTTCTCATAAACACCTTTAGCAAAACATTCCATGAGTAGGTAAGAGGAGAAGGCTTCTTAAATGACTGTTGCTCCTAGTGTAAAACATCATGGGAATCCCTTATGGTCATGGGCCATTCACTACTGCTCAGCCTGAAATACCTCATGATGCTAGGGATGTACGAATCCCTTACTTTGCTCTGCTGAGGGGCATCCGTGGTGGAGGGGAGATGCTCCTTCCCTCAATGGGGGGGAGGCGCTCAGCCCCTCCCCCCAGAATCTTGCCCAGCCGGCTCCGCTCCACAGCCAAGCCGCGGAGCCGCCTGCCAGCTCTGGCCAGCTCTGGCAACCCGCAACCGGACATCCAGCCGCTGGGCAGCCCTGCAAGGACGCAAATGACGGCTGTCGTAGCCGTTGCCATTTGTGTCCCTGTATTGAGCCATGATAGGCTACATAAACATTTACGTCGCCGATCACGACAGGGGGAAAGTATCATGGCTTGAAGAGGAGGTAGCGAATGGCTGACGCAGGACGACAGACATTCGCAAAGCAACACGGACTGGAGCAGGTAAGTGCTCCATTTCGCACGCCTTTTGTGTGGTGGGGAGGCAGGGGCTTCGTTCCGCGATGGATTTCAGGGGGCCGAATGCACTGGCATTCTTCTAGTATGATACTTTGCGGAATTCTCTGACATCCCTACATAATGCTCTTCTAGTACATAGCGTCATTTTAATGAAGACTTGTTCCATTCGACTGAATGCTAATTTTATTTGTTATTACTTGCTACTATACAAGGTTTTATTCTTCTGGTCTGTACATCGTTGTGATCATTGTTGTGATGTGCAGTCTCAAAAACATTTTAATTAACACATTAAATATATATATACATGTTTGGAACAGGTGCTAAAGACTTTTGGAACTCTGACCCCTACTTGGCTTCAGTTTATTTTTAATCTCCACCATTAATCCCATTAAGTGAGTGGAAAGAAAAGATGATGGGAGTGAATCTCTGGTGTGCAAAGCAGGGGGGAAGTTTAGTGCACACTGTTCCTGGTACAAATCATGCCCCTCCCCCAAAAAAACTACTCTGCTTTTTCCATTATTGGGACACGGCAGCATGTACAGACATGATGGGCCTTTCTCCATTATCCGCAAAGAACTGTCTGCACTGTGCTGTGATCCTGTGGTAGGAAAGCAGGGGGTCCCTGACAGAAAAGGGGATGTGAAAATGGTGCCAAATGCTGATTCAGTCTTCTGGTTTTTTTAAACCTCTTTAGTAAAACTTGATTAAAAAATAAGAAAGCTTTATCGAAGTTTCCTACTCCAGATTTCACAATTAACCAGGAGTCCCTTGAGCACCGTCTTGTGGTAGAAAGGTGGAGCATAAGTTGAGTAAATACATAAATCAAAAGCCACTCAGCTACCAGGTAGCTTTACATGCCTTACAGGAATATTATGAAGATAAGAACAGGATAACCTCACAGACACTCGCTTACCCTGAACAACCTTAGGATTAATACCCTCACTTTTCCATATTTAAACCAGGTTAGGAGCTGTGTTTATTCCAAGTCAGCCGATCAATCCATCTAGCCCACTCTTCTCTGTTCTTATCTGACTGACAACCACTTTGTAATGCCCAGCAGAGATATTACAGTACCTTTCCTGGCCCTGCTACTACTAAGGTCCTCGCCTGGTGATGAGGCCATAGACTGGTCTGATCACAAAACAGGTCCTCTGTGAGGGAATGTTTGTCTCTCTCCCTGCCGAACTGCACATTTTTTCTGGAGTTACAGTTGATGTGAATCCTGCTGAACTCACTCTCCGTCTTCTCAGATGCCGACCATTGCATGAAGTGTCCGGAAGATCAGCATCCAAACACAGGACAGAGATCAATGTGTCCCCAAGGAGATATCCTTCCTCTCCTATGAAGAACCTTTGGGCATTGTCCTGATTTCCTTTAGTCTATTCTTGTCCTTATCCACGGGCTTCGTATTAGGAATCTTCATGAAATACCAAGAAACTCCAATAATCAAGGCCAACAACCGAGACCTGTCCTACATTCTCCTCATCTTCATCATGCTTTCCTTCTTGTCCTCCTTCCTGTTCATGGGGCGGCCAAGGAAAGTGACTTGCCTTCTCCGACAAACAGTCTTCAGCATCATCTTCTCAGTTGCCGTTTCTTCGGTGTTGGCCAAAACCATCATGGTGGTGTTGGCTTTCCTGGCCACCAAACCAGGGAACAGAGTGAAGAGATGGCTGGGGAAGAGTCTTGCAAACTCCATTGTCAGTTCTTGTTCTGGTGTCCAAGTTGTCATCTGCACCATCTGGCTGGGGAGCTCTGCCCCTTTCCCTGACTCTGACATGCATTCCCAGCCTGGACAGAACATCCTGCAGTGCAACGAAGGATCTGTTGTCTTCTTCTATACTGCCCTTGGCTACATGGGCTTCTTGGCTGCCATCTGCTTCACAGTGGCTTTCCTGGCCAGGAAGCTGCCTGGGGCCTTCAATGAAGCCAAACTGATCACCTTCAGCATGCTGGTCTTTTGCAGTGTTTGGCTGTCCTTTGTGCCCTCCTACCTGAGCACCAAGGGGAAATACATGGTGGCTGTGCAGGTCTTCTCCATCTTGGCCTCCAGTGCTGGGCTGTTGGGCTGCATCTTTCTTCCCAAGTGCTACATCATTGTACTGAGACCTGATCTGAATACGAAGGAGCATATCATGTTCAAAACAAACTAGTGCATCTGATCCATAGAAGTAGAGTTGTGGGAGAATATTTGGCGTAGGTTTGGAGGAGATACAAGTTTGGTGAGATCTTAGTTAACAGAGCATTTTGATGTGTTTATCGCTTCTGTTGCACAGTTTTGGTGTTTCTTTTACAGGAGACAGGCAAAGCTGAGCCTTGGGGCTATCACTCTGCCAGTGACTGCCATTCACATCTGAGGTAGTGTTGAGGCTGGAACTATACCATACTGACATTGTCCAAGTAATGCATCTGTTGAAGGTGTGGCCCTTAACAGCTGCAGTGTACCAGTATTTTGCAGGTTGCATGCACATGGAAAGCCCTGAATGCAAGAAATTAAATGGATGTTTGTTACTGGCATTAGTGTATTCTGATTGCTCTGCTTGCTGTGATGGTTTCATGCACTTGTTGTCATTAAGAATTATTCTCAAAGAATGCAGGAGTTTAATTCGGTACTTCCATTTCCTTGCTTCTCATTGTCATCTATGGTCGTCACACATTTACTGCACAAGAAATGATGTTTTTGATTGAAGGGAATTGGGTTTTTTTGGAAGGGGACAGTCTCCCAAACAGAGAGATATTTGACATGGGATAGTCTTGTGCTCAGTTTTTGCTCCTGGGTGATTTAAACTTTAGATCCTGACATTCTCAGCCTGAGATTTGGGGCTGCCGCCGGTGGAGGCCGGCAGCTCTGATTTCAGTGGAACTGTGAAAGCATCCTTGGTTTCAGGCAGAAACCACGTCTTGCAAAAATGTTTGCAAATGGCCAGATGTGTGCTCATGTTCAATTGGCACAACTTCCCCAGTTCGATTTGTGCAAATATCCCTGGAGACTGGATCATTCCCACTTTAGTTTATGGAGGAAAGTTTCAAAAATCAGGAGATGGGTACAAAGTTTGGGAAATGTGTGCACATTTCACATTCAGTTGCTGCTTGATTTGCCTGATTTTCCTGTTCCTGCAGAGTGAGCAGACATCATGAACAGGAAAAGTGACAAGCGGTGATACAATATTTGGAAGATCCTAGCAGTCTCGAGTCTCACTCATTCACCCGTCCCTACCAAAGGCAGCCCCACATACTGGAAGTTACCGCAACCCAAACAGGGTATAACTTAGGCATGTGTCACCTCGATCAGATCTGGCATCTCTGTAATGGGTGCAGTTGGTACTCTTGCCTCATCCTGGCCACTGCCCAAGCCTGCATTCATGATCATGATCTCCAATCCCTGCTCCTTCACAGCAGTTATATTTTAAAAAAAACTTTGACAGGCCGGCAGAGAGACGTGTGAGTAGGGATGTTGGAGGAATCTGCAATACAACTAAGTGAGTTCAGATTTTTATGAGCCCTACCAGCTTTTCCCCTGGAGGGTGGATTCCACAGATTTTTGTCAAACCCCATGAATTACAGCTGAAAGTCCTGACTTTGCTCCCATCTGGGTGTGTTTCTTTTCAACTTCAGTGTGGTGGTGTACAGAGGCCAACTGCCAAAACAGTTATCCTTGTTCCAATATTTCTGGCCCTTACTGTATGTTCCAATAGCTGAGAAGGTGGATGAAGGCTGCAGCAGATAACGGACCACCAATTGTCATGATATCCATGCCATCGGATTAGAGCCTTTTCTGTGAAGACTGTGTGTTGATCACTGTGCACTGATCTCCACATATAAAACACATTCACGCACAGGCCTCTTCCAATCTAAACCCAACCAACCAAAAGTCCCATGGTGATTGGTGAATGGCAATGGGGGCAGGAATGTGAAATCCAGAAGACCCTAGTCATGGACTGGCACATGGGCAGTGGATACAGATTCAGTTGTGTTGACTCAAGGACCGAAGCACTTGAGTAATTCGGCAGCTGTATCCATGCCTCAGCAGGCCTATTCAGGATCTTCATGGAGGGAGGGAGAGCCAGGCGAAAAGCAACAGGGTTAATCTGTGCCGTTATCTGGAAAGGCTTTTTGCAGAGCCTTGCAGAGATGGACCCGGCTGGCGCCGCCGGTCCTCAGAGGCCTTGTAGGCTGTCTTGGCTTGCTCTTGGGGTTAGTCCCAAAAGAGGTGGTGTACCACTCTCAACTCCTCTAAAAAGTCATGGGCCGCCGGCACCAAAGAGGGAGCTAGGGTGGACGGGAAAGCCTTTGGGTGGTAACCAAAATTGGCAAAAAAAGGAGGTTGGTGGGTGGAAGCATGGCAGGCATTGCTATAAGCACATTCTGTGAGTGGCAGCAAGGAAAACCAGTCATCTTGCTGGTAACTGACATAACAGCACAGATATTGCTCCAGAATTGCATTGGTGCACTCGGTCTGACTGTCCGTCTGTGGACGACAGACGGAGGAAAGACGGAGCGTCACATGGAGCAATGCAAGTAGCTCCCTCCAGAAATGGGCAGTGAATTGGGCCCCCTTATCCGAAATGAGACCCTCAGGCCATCCGTGGAGGCTGAAAACATGCGCCAAGAACAGCTCTGCCATCTCCCTGGCTGTGGGCAACCCAGAGCAGGGGATGAAATGGGCCATCTTAGAAAACAAATCCACCACCACCAGAATGGTGCTCTTACTGTGTGAGTGAGGCAAGTCAGTGGTGAAGTCAAGGGAGAGCAGTTTCCAAGGTCCTGAAGGGGTAGGGCTTGCCTGAGAGGGCCTTCGCCCGCTGGCAGGTTGGCCAGGAGTTGACATAGGTCTTGACGTCCCACCACACACAAGGCCACCAAAAATCCCTTGTCACTCCATGCAGGGTCTTGGTGATGCCAAAATGCCCAGCTATGGGGGAGTCATGGCACTGATGGAGGACCTTCTCATGGAAGTGTCTAGAATGCACATAGACCTGGCAGGAATGGTAAAGCAGGCCACCTCGCAAAGAGAAGGGGGTAGAGTGGGGGGGCAGAGGCTAGCCCCAATTCCTCCACCTTTGGGCGAACAAAAGCATCCTGAGGCTGTGCAGAAGAGAAGGAGCTCCTCCCAAGAATGAGGCACCGCAGCTTCCACCAGCCTTGGAGGGGAAGAATCAGAGAAGGGGGGGATTTTCCTCACTCCCTGGCTGGAGGTCAGGCTTATGAGAAAGAGCAGCCGCTTGTAGGTTGTCGGAGGCTATCACATGGCAAATCTTAAGGTGGAACCGAGAAAAAAAAGCAACCACCTAATCTGCCTCTGGTTTAAGTCACGGGCTCTCTGAAGATGTTCCACGTTGTGATGGTCGGTTCTAACTTCGACTGGGTGCTGTGCCCCCTCCAGGAGATGACGCCAGGGCTCCAAAGTGGACATGATGGCCAACAGTTCCTTCTCCCAAATGGTATAATTCCTCTCAGACATGTTCAGCTTCCTGGAGTGGTAGGCGCAGGGTTGCAGCCCGCCACCCTCCCGATCTGGCTGAAAGAGCACCACCCCCACCATAAAGTCAGAGGCATCAGTCTGCACTACAAAAGGCTTCCTTGGGTCAGGATGTAACAAGATCGGCTCAGAACTGAAAAGTAGGGGTGGACGAAAGTCGCTTACCTGTCGTTGAAGGCCGTTCGCGGTGGGGGGGAGCGCTTCGCTGGTCCCCCCGCGAAGTTCAGGCCGGGGGGGGAGTCTTCCCGCCTCGCCCGGCCGAAATTCAGGCCGGGGGGGGAGGCTTCATGCCTCGCCCGGCCGAAATTCAGGCCGGGGAGGAGGCTTCCCGCCTCGCCCGGCCGCGAACGCGGAAGTAAAAAAAAAAAAAAAGCCCCCTGATAGGCTACGTGACGATTCACGTAGTCTATCACGGCTAGATCTGCAAAGTCAGCCGTGATAGGCTACGTGAATCGTCACGTAGCCTATCACGGGTGACTTTTAAAAAAAAAAAGCGCGTACGCGAATGGTGGCCCCCATAGGGAGCCGCCATTCACGTCCCTTATTTAGTGGCTGTCGTCTACGTAAATGTTTACGTAGACTACGGCGAAAATAAGGGCAACGCAAATAGCGTTGACTTATTTTCGCCGTAGTCTACGTAAACATTTACGTAGGCGACAGCCACCAAATAAGGAATGGGAATGGCGGCTCCCTATGGGGGCCGCCATTATCCATACACACTTTTTTTTTTTTTTAAGTCACCCGGGATAGGCTACGTGACGATTCACGTAGCCTATCACAGCTGACTTGGCAAATCTAGCCGTGATAGGCTACGTGAATCAGGGGAAGTGTTTTTTTTTTTTTCTTTGATTGCAATGGCGGGGGCGGCAGCCAGTCGAAAGACCGGCTGCCGCTCCCACCCCGCTCGAACACCGGACGAACCGCCAGCCGGACCCGCCGCCGGGAGGGACATTCAGGGAAGGTAAGTCCCATTTCGGGGGGGGGGCGGGCTGCGGGGGGGGTGCGGAAGGTTTCTCACCGAAACTTGTTCGGGGGGCCGAATGTGTTGGCGCTCGGCCCCCCGAAGTTTCGGGGAGAAATTCTCCGCCATCCCTACTAAAAAGCTTCTTAAGTTCCTCAAAAGCCTATTGTGCCGATGCCGTGCAATGAAAAGGAGATTTCATGACCTTAAGGAGGTCCTTGAGAGGAGAAGTCAGCTGAAAAAACTGGGCAGGAACTTTCTGTAAAAACTGGCAAACTGCAGAAAACGTTGCAAGTCCTTCTTGGTGGATGGAAGCTGCCAGGAGAGGACAGCCTGGACCTTTGCAGGATCCATCCTGAAACCATCAGGTGAAATAATGTAGCCAAGAAAGTCCAAAGAGATTAGGTCAAATGCACATTTCTCCAGCTTGGCATAAAGATGGTTCTTGTGGAGGCACTGGAGGATGGCGGAGACATGAAGCTGATGGGCGTGGGGGTCCTCAGAAAATATAAGTAAATCATCAAGATACACAATGAGGAAAGTGTCCAAATAGTCCCAGAAGATGGCATTCATAAAACGCGAAAAAGTGGGGAGAGGTGCGGGCGAGCCCAAAAGGCATCACTAGGTCTGCATACGCTCTGTACCAGGTCCCGAAAGAGGTCTTCTACTCATCCCCCTCCCGGGTATGAATGAGAATGTAGGCGCCACGCAGGTCCAAGTCTGTGATAATCTTGGCACTCCAGCATCTCAGGTATGAGGGGGAGGGGGTACTTGTCAGGGATGGAGACTGAATTTAGATTTCTGAAATCATGCACTGGGCAGAGTTCTCCAGATCGTTTGGCCACAAAGAAAGTAGGAGCGCAGGCAGGGGAGTAAGACGGGTGAATGAAGCGCGTTTGAGATTCTTGTCCAAAAACTCCCGCAGAGCTCGCAGTTCCGGCCCCAACATTGAATACAGCCGGCCAGCAGGGATGGTTGCCCTAGGAACGAGGTTAATGGCACAGTCAAAAGGGCGGTGTGGGGGAAACTGGTAAGCCTCCTTCTTGTCAAACACATCCAGAAAAGCTGCATACTTCTCTGGGAGGATCATGGTAGCTGAAGAATTGCCAGAAGCAGACAAGGAGGGGGAGGAAAGGGTTAAGGCCTGGGCTTGGACTGGCACCTCCTCTGGGAGGCAATGCTTCCGGCAGTAGGGAGACCCAAACTCCACTTGCTGAAGCCCCAAAGAAATCTGAGGGTTGTGCTTAGATAGCCAGGAAACACCCAGCATGATTGGGTACAAGGGAACCTTGGCTAAGTGAAACTGAATCTGCTCAACGTGGGACTGGGCATGCAGAGTGAGTGGAGCTGTACTCGGGGTCACCGCACCCGAAGTGAGAGGACGCCTATCGATGGTGCTGGAAGGGGCAGGGTAGGAATCATGTGGAAGAGGGCAAAGGTCTCATCCATGAAACTGGCCATAGCCCCCGAGTCCACTAAAGCCAGGGCCTCCACCCCACCCCACTGGGAGGAGCAGAGGTGAACATGCAACAGCAGATGGGAGGGTGGGGGGGTGGGGGAAGGCACCCACCTGGTGGGGAACTGACCTCCACACTGGAGGGCCCAACAAACTTGGGGGGCAGTCTAGTCAGGCCTGGGGATGAGGAGGAGGAGGGGGAAGGAGAGGAGGGGGAGGCAGTGGAGCTGTGGATTGAACTCAGCAGGTCTTGGTGAAATGCCCCAGCTTTCCACATGGAAAGCATCAGCGTTCAGCTGGCCGACGCTCAAGCTCCTCTGTCGGCAATGGGGCTCGGGTAGCTCCCAGCTGCATCAGGGTCTCCTCCACCCAAGCGCCGGAGTGGGGGCTGGGGGAGGGGCAGGAAACATGGGGAAATGGGAGGAGGGAAATCCTGGCCCCCGGCACCCCACCGGTCTGCCGGGGCCCCTCAGCTGACTATCTCTCTGAAGGCAGGTCTGGATGAGGTCGTCCAAAGGAGGCGGGCTGGGCGTGCGCACCAACTCATCTAAGATCTCGTCGTTCAAAACATCCAAAAACTGAGCCACTAGCAGAGCATCATTCCACTGTAACTCCTGCATTAGCAAGCGAAAGGTTGTCGCGTAGCTGGAAACTGAGTCCTTGACCTGATGGAGGCAGTGTATCGCCCGAGAAGCCATCTGTGTGCGCAGGGTGTCACTGAAAAAATGGGCCATGGCTGTCATGAAACCTTGATAGTCCCCGAGCAGGGGGTCATTAGCGAGCAGGAGCCCCGAAGCCCATCTAGCCGCCATGCCTGACAGTAGTTTAATGATGAAACCCAAATGAACCTGTTCCGTCTGGAAATCCTCAGGCCAAAGACACATGTACAGCTCCGACTGGGCCCTGAAAATCTGAAAAACTCCTTTCTCACCAGAAAACTTCTCTGGCAAAGCCACCAGGCACTTGCAGCGGGGGGGAATCGGAGGTGGAGGGGGCTGAACCGCAGCCTGTAGATTTTTCATGGCAGCCGTCAGTTGAGCCATCTGATCATGGAGCATCTGGTTCTCTTGCGCTAGAGCTTGCACTGCCGGGTCCCCAGCACCCTCCATAAGGCAATAGGAGAAGAGAGAGAGAGAGAGAGAGAGAGAGAGGAAGGGGACCAAGGTGTCAAGGACACCTTGGAGGCCTCTCTCAGTCTAATCCAGTAGCCAAGTCCAGACACAGACAAAGGGATTCTTTTCAAAGCTTTATTCCTCTTTTACAACTTAAGAATGCTACTGTTAGCAATTAGATCTGAGCAGCACAGTCCCTATGCCCTAAGTTGGAACAGTTGGTCCCCATGTGAAAGGGAATCACGGGCAGACCCTGAACTTATGGGCTAGGGATAGTGCCTCCCCTTTTCCCTTGGATCCTCTGGGCGCAACTGTTGTTTGCACGCCAACCGGGCACTACACCTCCTTTCCGCACCCTCCTCCATTTGGCACCGCTCCCTGCGCATCCAGCAAGTCTGCTTCCCTTGCTCTGTCACTTCCAGGACTGCTATCTAAGCTAGGAATGCTGGTGGGACAAATCTCCATCAGCTGTTGGCCCTGGGAAAGAGGAGCGCACTCCTCTCCCAGGAGCAGCTCCTCTACCTCAGAATCAGAACTACTCTGGGATTCTATGGGCTCAGTGTACACCCTGAAACTGAGACATTTTAAGATTGACATAGCAGCACTCCAAGAAACTTGAAGAGCAGGAGAAGGATAACTGAAGGAAGAAAAAGGAGGTTACACCTTCGTCTGGAAAGGACTGCCTGAACAAGAAGGACGAATACATGGAGTAGGCTTTGATATTAAAAATGATTTTATGAAGCTCTTGTCAGAAGTTCCTACTGCTGGCATTAACGAACGACTCTCAACCCTTCGAATAAAACTCACCAAAACCAGCAGGCAACTATTCTAAGTGCCTATGCACCATCATTAGATGCTGATGAAGACATCAAAGAAAAATGTTACTCCCAACTGGACACCATCTTATCAGAGATACCTAAGGAGGATAAAATCCTCCTCCTGGGCAAGTTTAATGCAAGAGTTGGGCGTGGTTTTGATTTGTGGCCAGGGACCATTGGGAAAGAAGGAGTCAGCAATAGCAACCAGAATGGAATTCTACTTCTGACTAAACGTGCAGAGCATAATATCATCATTGCCAACACACTTTTTGGTCAGAAAAATAAATTTAAAACATCGTGGAAGCACCCCTGGTCGAAGCACTGGTATCTTCTAGATTATGTAATTGTCCATGCCAGAGACCGCTGTGATGTTCTCTTCACTAGAGCCATGATGAACGCAGATGACTGCTGGACAGACCACTGATTAATTTGGTACATGATGAACATTAAGATTGTCCCTCAACATAGGCTCCAGGGAAGAAAACCAAGGCGTAAAATGAACCCCCAAGCCCTTCAAGACCCTGTTAAGTGAGCCTGCTTTCAAACAACCCTCAAGGAACATCTGCCTAAGGAAACCCCTGAAAATGTCGAGGAACACTGGAATAAACTGAAGACTTCCAGTATCGCAGCCTGTGAACAAACTATCGGATACCAAACTAAGAAACATCAGGACTGGTTTGATGAGAATGATAGGGAGATTGAACATATTATTGATAAGAAAAGGAAAGCTTTCCAAATATGGCAAAAGGACATCAACTGTGCCACTAAGAAAAAAAACCTATGTCAATGCAAAGGCTGTGGTCCAAAGAAGAACTAGAGAACATAAGAACACCTGGTAGATAAAGAAAGCTCGAGAAATCCAGCATTTTGCAGATGCCCATGACTCACGGGGCTTTTTTCATGCCGCAAAGGCCACTTACAGACCAACAAACTAGCTGCCTCTTACAATCTACTCCTATCGCCAGCTCAAGACACAGACAAAAGGATTCTTTTCAAGGCTTTAATCCTTTTACAATTTAATGACTGTTGCAGATGCTAATCATCAGTGACTAAGCAAGGAACAGAACTGGGGAAAGATAGCAGAGTAGCCTATGCTCCAGATTAGGCAGTTGGCCCCCATTTGAAGGAGAATCACGGGAAGACCCTGAACTTATGGGCTAGGGAGAGATCCTCTCTCTTTCCCTTGGGTCCTCGGGATGCGACCGTTGCTTGTGCGCAAAACGAGCGCTATGCCTCCTTTCTGCTTTCTCACTGCCAGCGTCACTATCTATCCCAGGAGTGCTGGCAGGAGGAATTTCTGCCAGCTGCTGTGCCTGTGAGAGATGAGCGAGATCCTCTCCCACGGATTGCGGTTCCTCCTCAGAATCAGAACTGCTCTGGGGTTCCACCCTGACAGACGCGTCATTGCGCCGATCTTATTCTCTATCTTCATCGCTATGATTCTACACCTTGTTGAAGGGAAATTTCCCACTGGTGTAGAAATCATACATAGAACAGATGGAAAACTTTTAATTTCAGTAGGCTGAAAGCAAAAAGTAAGGTAATTACATCCTGTGTCATAGAACATCAATATGCTGATGATAACGTAATCTGCGCACATTCAAAGGAAGATCTCCAAACTATCCTAAAGTCTTTGCAAAAGCATGTGAACAGCTCGGCCTCTCGCTTAACATCAATAAAACCCAAAGTGCTTTACCAGCAAGCACAAACCAACCCCTCTGTAGAGCCATCAATCCAGGTTAAAAGTGTGATGCTGGAAAATGTTGACCACCTTTCTTATCTTGGCAGCCATCTCTCCACAGAAGCTGACTTCCATGCTGAAATTCAGCATCTCCTGAGCTCTGTGACTGTAGCATTCTCCCGTATGAAGCGTAGAGTGTTTGAGGATCGGGACATTCGCAGGGAGACCAAAATGCTTGTTTACAAAGCCATTGTACTACCAACCTTACTGTATACCTGTGAAACATGGACCATCTATAAATGCCACTCCCAACTTCTCGAAAAATTCCACCAACGCTGCCTCCGCTCCGAAAAATTCTGCAAATTACTTGGGAAGACAGACGGACTAATGTGAGTGAACTGGAAGAAGCAAAGACCACCAGCATTGAAAGAATGATTCTCCAACATCAACTTCGCTGGATCGGCCATGTTGTTCGAATGCCTGATTATCGACTTCCAAAGCCGTTACTCTATTCCCAGCTTATGAATGGAAAACGGAATATTGGTGGACAGCAAACGAGATTTAAAGATGTTCTTAAAGCTAATCTAAAAAAATGTAACATAAGCATTGAAAACTGGGAAGCTCTAACACATGAGTACTCCAACTGGAGGTCAGCCTATATTAAAGGTGCTATAGACTTTGAAGAAGCGGAAGGCATGTCAAGCAAACCCTCACTGTGACCACCTTCCAGCTGGAAACCTATGTCCTCGCTGTGGGAGGCTGTGTAGATACGGAATAAGCCTTCATAGCCACCTGCAGACCCACTGCTAGAGATTAATGTGTTGATTGACCTATCTTCTATGAATGTCTAATCCTTTTAAAGAGTTATCCACATAGACTCTGTCTTTGGAAGACAATCTTACTCGGTCACGGGTGATCACCCTGATGATGATGAGTAACCTATGGCTGCGAGAGCTGGACCATAAGGAAGGCTGAGAGAAGGAAGATAGACAATTTTGAACTGTGATGTTGGAGGAAAATCCTGAGAGTGCCTTGGACCGCTAGAAGATCAAACCAGTCCATCCTCCAGGAAATAAAGCCAGACTGCTCCATTGAGGGAATGGTATTAAAGGCAAAAGTGAAGTACTTTGGCCACATCATGAGAAGACAGAATGCCCTGGAGAAGATGCTGATGCTAGGGAAAGTGGAAGGCAAAAGGAAGAGGGGCCGACCAAGGGCAAGATGGATGGATGGTATTCTGGAGGTGACGAACTCAACCTTGGAGAAGCTGGGGGTGGTGAGTGCTGACAGGAAACTCTGGCATGGGCTGGTCTATGAAGTCACAAAGAGTCGGAAGCAACTGACCGAATAAACAACAAACAGTTAAAAGTAACCCGTCAAAATTTATTTGTTGCTCAGAAAGGAATTCTCAAGCTGTTACATTTTATTTATTTATTTATTTATTTATTTATTTATTTATTTAGTGCATTTATACCCTGCCTTTTTTCCTCTTGCAAGGAACCCAAGGCAGCTTACATTATTCTCCTCCTCTCCAATTTATCCTCACAACAACAACCCTGTGAGGTGGGTTGGGCTGAGAGCGTGTGACTGGCCCAAAGTCACCCAGTGAGCTTCCATTACCGCTTGGGCTCTAGAACCTGGGTCTCCCAGCTCCTAGTCCAACACTCTTGCCACTACACCACACTGGCTCTCACAAAATGGCCTTTTAAGGATGTACGAAAGTCACTTACCTTTCGTGGATTATGTTGATGGTGTGGGGGGAGGCATTCCGTCCCTCCCCCCAGAATCCTCGCTGCGGGGGAGGCGATCCGTTCCTCCACCCCGGAATCCTCCGCGGCCGGCTGTGCTCCGCAGCCACTCCACAGACCAGCCAGCCAGGCCCAGCCAGGCCAGAGCCGTCCGCAGCCGGATTTCCGGCCACGGAGGCCCCTGGGGGGGGAACCGTGTTCACAAATGGCAGCAGCGATGGCTGCTGACTTTTGCATCCCTTATTTTTGCCCTCAATCTACGTAAGTATTTACGTAGACTGTGATGGCGAAAATAAAGGGGAACGCAAATAAGGTAAATTAAGGGTTGTGAGCAGTGTGACGCCTTCCTTTTCAAGTGTGAATTGTCAACTCTTTGCTGCCATGGCAGAAAGTTTTCACTACCACCACCCTTGGTTCCCATTTTCATCTGCAACATTGTCACCGATGGCTCCATTCTGGGCAAGAAATTCCTGAAGGACGTTCGCAAGGACAGCAGTACTCTAGGCCTTGCTTCCTGGCATGCACCCCTCAAGATTGCACAGCCACAAGATCCCAATCCATTTGTGTTCAGAGTTCAAGGGTCACTTTGCCGTCCAATGAGCACTGTGTGGTCGGATGCGCCTCCAAGCTGTGGCCAGCTGTACATCCTTGACACTGATGAGGCCACTATGGCTCAACAGCACACTGGGCTGCACCTTGATGGAATCACTCACTAAGCTGCTACTCAATGTTTACCCATGCGCTACTGAGAACTGGCAGGTCAGTGAAGTCCTTGAGCATTTGAACTCTGCTGCATTTGCTATACCTATGGACGTATCATTGTGCTTCCATCATGATGGCAGAATGATGAAGTTTCTGGCTCAGTCTGTAAGATCTAATATTCCCCGTGTCTCTCAAATTGCTTCTGTGTTCTTAGCTTGGATGGCTTTCCTCTGGCTGATGGTTGTCTGCCTACACCTCTCTTCTGCCATGGACAACACTATGTTGTCATGAGTCACATGCACTCATTGGTAAACCTTAAGAATCGAATGACTGATGGACCAGAACAAGGACGTTACAGGGGCATCCCTGGAGTCGACACCAAGAACACAGTATTTGAGGAAGTTTTGAAAAGATCAAAGATGTAACACTTGGAATGTTTCAAATAATAAGGTTAGTTACCTTAAACTTATCTTTACATTTCATTTTTCTCTGCAAACTGGGGTCATAACTAACCAATTTGTTGAATAGAATTTAGTTCTTCCCGAACAAGATGATGCACAGTTCTAATGAGCTCACTGGAAGTACTAATAGGGGGAGATCCTTCCGTTGTATGGCAACCACCATTCGTTCTTTGATCACTGGTAATCCTGGCTGGGAAACTCCCCCAAGTAGTGTGCACCTTCATGCGAATAAGGAATGGGGAAATGTGGCCCTCCTGATGTTCTCGGACTGCAACGCCCATCATTTTTCCCCATGGGCTAGGCTAGTTTGGGCTGTTGAATGTGCAGTCCAGTGCAGTCCACTGCTATCTGGAGGGCCACACCTTCCCAAACACTGGTATACATCCTTAGAGATTTTCTTGATCTTGGCTCTTTTGCGTGAGTTTTTCCCATACAGGCCAGTGCAGGCTCACTTTTCCCCCTTGCCAACCAGAAGATGGAGCTGCCTGTGTGACTTCTCACAAACATGTTTTTCCCCAGTTCTACAGCTCGCATTGAGGCAATCAGGGAATCCATGAAGTTGCAGCTGTGAAGCTTCCCCTGATCATTATCCAAAACATAGTGATCTATTCTGAGTCTTGCCAAAGCTCCAGAGATGTTTTGCTTCCTGTTTCCCTTGGAGACCAATGATGTAAACATCAGAATGAAAGGCAGCTCCAGGAACCCTCCTGCACTGTGCCTGAAAATCTTGGTGAATAAAAATCTCCTGTGCTCCCGAGAGCCTGGACTCAAATTTAGACAGGCCGAGATGTCCATGCCTGTGGTGTAGTTTAGTACAGCACCTCCCATCGCTGCCTATGGCTCAGAATTGGATGTCATTGTAAAGACACTGCAGCCTTGATCTCGCAAGACTTTTCTCACATCTCCTGATTAGCTGGCTGTGGAGGTGAAAGGACACTCTGAAAGCAGGAAGAGCAGGAGGGAGGCAGACCAAGAATGATATCATTGCTGCTGCTGCTGTTGCTACTGCTTCCTTATGCGGCCGGTCAGCTGGAGAAGTCAGACTGCCTGAGGACTCAGAAGAAAGAGCAAGAGTTAGGGTCCTATTATTACCGGCCAGGAGACTACCTCATCAGCGGAGTCCTGTCTTCACAGTATTTCGTTTGCAATGAACCATACATTTTCTCTGAGTCCCCTTTAACCAGGGTTGTCACGTAAGTGATGCTGATGATGTACTGCTTCCAAACCCGCACTCCGGTTGTCCCCATTTAAGGGAGACTGTCCATCTTTTCTGGTATCTCTGGTCATCCCTGATAAATTGCTCTCCTGACTTTTCCCACTCTGCACTTTTTGAAGAAGAATTCGGAGCTTCATTAAAGAGAAGGCACCATTTAGTTCAGTACACTCACATATGACTGGATCCATGGGGTTCCCTTGCATTGTTTCAGCCAAAAGAACCAGCAGCCTCTTTGATAGTAAATGTTGTGCTAAGACACAGGCTGGAGCTGGAGAGGTTCTTTCTTGGGAGTGGTCCAAATGCAAATGTCCGCACAGAGGTTCCCTGTCTGGAATAATTACAGGGCCATAGTTCTAAGGCTGAGCATCTTTCTTCCTCATCCACATCATGACTGTAAATCCTACTGCACTCTGAGGGATTTACTTCTGAAGAAACCACATGTGTGTGTGTGTGTGTGTGTGTTTATGTAATGGGCGTTAGACCCATTCAAGATAAAACACAAGGGATAATATCAGGACACAGGGATACAGTTTCTTCAGTTTAGCTTGTGCAATCAGCTGAGTGCTCATACGCATGATGATTAGGAAATAATTAGCCACCTCTTTGTTGAGATAGCTGACTTTTCCCAGGACAGTGAATAACTAATCTTTCCTCAGAATGCCCTGGGAAGTTAGTCAGCAGAACATACAGCATATGGCCTCTCAAATCAGAATAAAAATTACAATGAAAGAGTCCTTGGGTCAGAGTTGCAGGGACTCCTGCCTTACACAGACATGATCTGCTTTGGAATGGAGTTTCCCAAAACCTCCCCTGAAATGCAGCTGCTGGTCAAAGATTAAGTCTTGCATGAATGAATGCTTCATGGTCCTGTTTATTCTGAGGAGGCATCAAAAAGAGGGTGAAGTACCAGAAGTAGGCAGCATCACATCGAGTCACTGAGGGAACACGTTCTGATGGGCAGAAGAGTAGTTCCTGTCACTTTGTATCATCAAGTCTCTGAATCAAGACTGCAGAAGCCTGTGGTTGCTCCTGCGTTAGAAGAGATTCAAGCCAAACACCAGTTGAATTCATTTTGAGTTCTGTGCATAGATTCCCTATAATGGAGAAAAGGCTTCTGGGATGGCAATGAACCAAAGCCCTTGGTTATCTTTTCGTTGATCTGTTCATTTAGGTTATTAGAAATAGGAGAATTAAGAATCTGTATAATGTGTCTCCAAATTTTGTCCATCTATATCCGTGTATATCAAATATATGGTGGCAGATCATTGGCACCGAGCTACGCCTCTTGGATTATAAATATGTAGATCTCTTCTTCTTCCCCCACTCCTCCCGCTGAATATAACATGGCTTAAGACTATTAACATCCTTCGTGCTATTAAGGACTAGTTAATATCCCAGACTGGCTGAGTGGCTGGTGTGGAAATTATTTTCTATTTGAATGCCGTCTTAAAATGGGGTAAAAACCTTGAAATGCCTTATAGCTTTCTGAGGCATTGTATATTCTACAACTTCTTCCTTCCTAAGAGGACAAACTGTTTTCCAAGAGACACTGTACAAACAGAAGAAATGATCCTCCAAAGTAGACAATGTAACTCAAGTGGGAAAAAAATCCAGACAAAATCTGTCAAACTGCAGGAGCTTGCCTATCAAAATTAAACCTCCTAGAAAAAAGCAATTTCTGACCAGTTCTACTTCAAAATTGCCACAGGCCATCCTCAAATACACGTCTCCTCCACTATGAAGATTCAGCCTGGTCTGTTGAGGCATTTTCTCAACATAAGGAATAGAATCTACTACCCCACCCCCAACCTCTGGTTATAAGAGAATACGATACCCCAGTTTTCTCCTCCACAACTGGAGTGGCACAGGCGAAAAGGCGCTTGTCTTACTAGCCACCCACCTTGCTTCCTTTGGTGGGGGCTTCTGAAGTCAGACTGCTAAAGCTGATCTCAGGTCTGGGCAAGGGTAGATGGGAGGATACGATCCTTCAGGTAGCAAGGGGGGTGCTGGGGGGCAGATTGAGCATTCGGGGGCACCAAGCTGAGCTGAGGGGCTGTGTTTTTTGAATATCCTGTCTGCAGTGAGCTAAGATGGCAAAAGCAAGTGTCTGTTACCCTCCATTCAAGGTTCTACAGGTTGTGTGACTACCGACTGGAAAAATGGTGATCCTTCCAGAAGCGTTAAAGAGTGCTTCATTTTCAGTTTCCACTTTGATGTTATTTCCAGTGAGTAAAAGTGAGTGGGACACAGCTGTTCTTTGAGGTGATGTTCCCGAGCCCTTAACACTTCAAATCCTGTATACACTATAAGGTCTATGTAGGTAATAATAAAAAACATTGTTATTTTTATTTATACATACTGAAACAACATGGACAAGAGGGCATAGTTAATCTTTGACATCCCCTCCCCATATTACTCACTTTTAAGTCTCTATGGGTGATACTCAGTAACAAAGCTTGCAAAACTAAAAGAGAAGTGATTTAAAGATAATTTTGGGGAAAAGAGAGAGTGAAGCTGAACTCAAACCATAAGTGAAATCCTTGAAAGTTGAAACACATAGAACTATAAAGGCAGGAAGAAGGAGACCCTTGGACCCGTGCATGCCCATGCCCACACAGGTGCACACAGAAGACCTGAAATTAGCATTTCTTCAAAGCATTTACTTACTTTTAAATATGCCAGCCTACTTTACCATCATTTGATTGGTCAGTACATACCCACTACATGTACCTCCAGACATTTTTCATAGAGATGTCAAAGAATTTCGCCACGAATCTCGGGGAGGCTGAATGCCAGTGCATTCGGCCCCCCGAAATTGGTAGCGAAATGGTCTGCCACCCCCCCGCCCCCAGGATGGGACTTACCTTTGGCGAATCTCCCTGGCGGCAGCGGCTCCGGCCACGGTTCGGCTGAGGTTCGGCGTTGGTGGTCGCCATTTCCAGTAAATAAAAACAAGAAAAAGCAAAAAAAGTGATAGGCTACATAAAGATTTATGTAGCCTATCATGGCTAGATTTTTAAAAAAATACCGTGATAGGCTACGCAAATGTTTACGTAGCCTATCACGGCTGAGTGAAAAACAAAAACTAAAAACCGCGCGTACACAAATGGCGTACGCTGCAGGTTTTCTCCCCTTCCTCCTCAACATCCAAAATCAAAAAGTGAGAGGAGATCCTATTGACTTGCATACAAATTAAAAGGATTATTTTTAAAAAAAGTTTTCCACCATCCCCACTACATGAGGAATAGGAAAGCATCAATGTTTTATACTTAAAACAAACAAACAAAAAGTTTTGTTTTTTCTTCACAAACTCAGATCCAGAAAAGGTTGTTGGTACAAACTCTCAAAGTTGCTCTGGACAGAGAGAGGGGTTTGTTCGTTTGCTTGCTTGCTTTTTCTCTTTATACTGCTGTTTCTCTCCCCATAGTTCACCAATAGACCTGGAAATTTCATGGCATGTAAACGCAACACTTCTTTTGGCACCTGTAATTTTCGAAAACATTGGTGAAACCTTTCTGAATGATACCACACCCCTATTAGGATTCTACATGACAGAATGATTGTTTTTACTGATAAGCCTTAACAAAAGAGACGCGTGTGTGTGTGTGTGTGTGTGTGTGTGAGAGAGAGAGAGAGAGAGAGAGAGAGAGAGATTACCTCTCTAAGTATAGTCAGACAGACACTTATCTCCTTGATCCTTGCAATCTGCCAACATCCCCGCTCAAGGGATGTGGTACACATATCTCCATCTTTCCTTTCATCGGGTAAATGGATATTGAATTACCTTGCAACACAGGTATGTTTGCTGCTCCCTATGAATGTCCAAACCATTATGTGATGATCAGCTCTACTGGGATTGAAAAAGCATGAAAAACAATTTGAGGGTATAAAAGAAAGAAACTGAGTTTTGTTTTGGTTCAATGGAGAACGACAGCACAAGCTATTGCATTTAATTTTTGTTCATTTTTTGCAGTTTCCACGCTACAAGGCACTGGCACATCCTGTATTACATGTTTGCCATTCAGGAGATCAACCGGAACCCCAGACTCTTACCCAACATCACCCTGGGCTACAACATCTACAAGTCCTTCTTCGACGGAAGAGCCACCTCCTACGCCATGTTGCAGCTCAGTGTTGCAGCACTACGCCTCCTTTCTGCATCCTCCATCTGCATTGCGCGCCCAGCAAGCCCCCCCCCCCAGCACTCTCTTACTGCCAGGGTCACTATCTATCCCAGGAATGCTGGCAGGAGGAATCTCTGCCAGCTGCTGTGCCTGTGAGAGATGAGCAAGCTCCTCTCCCACGGATTGCGGTTCTTCCTCAGAATCAGAACTGCTCTGGGGTTCTATTGGCTCAGTTTCCACCCTGACAGATGCGTCATTGAGCCGATCTTATTCGCTATCTTCATCGCTATGATTCTACACCTTGTTGAAGGGAAATTTCCCACTGGTGTAGACATCATACATAGAACAGATGGAAAACTTTTTAATCTCAGTTGGCTGAAAGCAAAAAGGAAGGTAATTATATCCTGTTTCATAGAACCTCAATATGCTGATGACAACATAATCTGCGCACATTCAAAGGAAGATCTCCAAACTATCCTAAACATCTTTGCAGAAGCATATGAACAGCTCGGCCTCTCGCTTAACATCAAAAAACCCCGAAGTGCTTTACCAGCAAGCACAACCCAACCCCTCTGTAGTGCCATCTAGGGATGTACGAAAGTCACTTACCTGATCCCGAAGTTGATTCGCGGTGGGGGGGAGGTGCCCCGTCCCTCCCCCCGAAATTCTGGCCAGGGGGGAAGCACACCATCCCTCCGGCCATGAATCCTGTCCTGCCGGGACATATATGGCAGCGGCCGTAGCCGCCGCTGTTTGCGTCCCTGCAGTCAGCCGTGATAGGCTACGTAAATGTTTATGTAGCCTATCACAGCTGAGTGAAAAAAACCCACACACACATGCGCATACTCAAATGCATTTGCGTACGTGCGTTGTTGTTTTTTTCACTCAGCCGTGATAGGCTACATAAATCTTTACACAGCCTATCACATTTTTTTTTATTAACTTGGAAATGGCGGCGCAGCCGGTCGGAAGACTGGTCTCCGCAGCAACCACCGCCAGGAAGATCTGCCCGAGGTAAGTCCCATCCCGGGAGGGGGGCAGGGGGCCATTTTGCCACTGATTTCGGGGGGCCGAATGCGCTGGCATTCGGCCTCTCTAGATCTGTGGCGGAACTTTCGTACCTCCCTAGGATGGTTTGCTTGCTGGGCCCATGTGTGCTGAGGACTCCAGCAGTTAACCCCTGTGGAGGCAGGTGGGGCAGCTCACTTGGATGACCTTGCAAGGCAAGCTGGGAGGCTGGGTGAGGGGCCTTTGGACCTCCCCCATGCCTTGGACAGAGGTGAGTCCATCCAGCCCTAGTGGAGAATGCATCCCGATGTGAGGGGGTAGTGCCTGCTGTTCCTAAGGGAGCAGTAGTGTGACGATTTATTTTTAAACGTTGTCTGGACTCTATGGTTTTGGATAAGGCTGTGCACATCTTCAGACTGAATCCTGAATAACTAAGCAAAGTGGGCTGCTTTGGAGGTGCCTTGTCATGATCCAAAGTGGATCAGAACAGTGCCAAGGTGCCCCGAAGCGAAGCAGCTCATCGCCCAGGCTCCTCAGTTCCACTTGGATCTTCAGAGGCATTCTGATGCCTTCTGTAGCACAGACAGCCCATCTCCAAAAGGCAGCAACTTGCAAAAGATATGGGAGGGGGAGAGGAGGGGGAGGCGGGAGGGGGAAATGGTGAGCCTTGGTGAATGGCATCTCCAATTGCCAAATGAGGGCAGAGTTTAACCCAGCAGTCTCCAAACAGTGACAGTGGTGGAGGAGGGGGGCAGAATTGGAGTGGACTCATTGGAGAGTTCAGTCTGCTTTCATTTCAGTGTATGTGTGTGTGTGTGTGAGAGAGAGAGAGAGAGAGAGGGAGAGGGAGAGGGAGAGGGAGAGGGAGAGGGAGAGGGAGAGGGAGAGAGCGAGCACTGATTAGTTGGTCATTTTGTTTTATGGCATGTTGTGTGTACATGGTGTGCGAACTTGTACTTTCTTTTTCCTTCCAAATCCAACTTTCCTTTCCCTTCATTTCCTTTCCTTTCCTTTCCTTTCCTTTCCTTTCCTTTCCTTTCCTTTCCTTTCCTTTCCCTTTCTTTCTTTCTTTCTTTCTTTCTTTCTTTCTTTCTTTTGTAGATCCTTTATTTGAAAAACCAAACACTTGAAAAGTATGGAGTTTGTGTTTCCCTCTTTCTGTTCCTGGTTCTTTGTCTCTCCCCTCCCCCTTCTCTAATACCTTTTACACTTTATTCTTTTCTTGACTGTTTATTTCAAGAAGGAGAAATACAATAAAAACTACTTTCCTTTTCCTTCCCTTGCCTCTTTCTTTCACTTCCACAACACCCTTCTCAATTTCTTTGCCCTTACTTTCATTCTGTCTAGATTTTACACACACACAGAGACATACACACACACTCCTCTCCTGTCCTTTTTCATGGCTCTCCTCCACCTGCCCCTCTCCTTCTTTCTCATATTCCTTCCTTTCCCATTTTTGATCCCATTTCCCTTAAACAACAGCAAGAACAAGAACAGTTAAAAACAACGTTGACTTCTGTTGTCCTCCTGCCTTGCTTGTAGGTAGTCCAGCATTTGCTTTTCTTTTGATCCTCTCTCTCCCTCTCTCCTTGTGTGTTCGTTTTTGTGTTTGTGTGTGTGTTGTGCTCAAGCAAGCAGTGTGTGTCAAAGTACGACACAGTCCACATTTCAAAAGACAGTAGGCAAAGCACTAAACACACATGAACATCTATTATTTGAATAACTGAAAACCACCCTGTGTTGCAAAGCAAGCAAGCCCAATACGGGGCAGCTTCAGAGTCTTGTTGGCAGGTGGACGAGGTGGGGCTGGGATTAGCAGCCCTGGTCGGCAGTCAGGCTCTCCCCCGGTCCAGATCATGAGTGCTGGTGTAGTGGGGCAGCTGAATGTAAGGCAAGTTGCAGTGCTTAGAGGTCACTCACCGAGGAGGCACTTCACAGCAACCTACAGCAGAGATCAGGGACAGTGACCTCCTCCACTCCAACTACTAACTTCTCGGATTATTATCTCTCCTGAGTTTGGTTTGTAATTCTGAGAAAAGCACATTTTAGCAGTGCCTAGTGCAACAACTCCTTTGCCAGACTGTCTGAAATTTGGCAGGTGGAATCCCCTCGATGGGGGATGCCAGGTTCCCAAATTCCATGTGTTTAGCACAAAAACTGTAAACCTGACAGCCATATCTATTTTTCAGTGCCAGTCAATGAGAACATGTCATATCAGAATGATTCGGATATCCAAATCTAGCTTTGGATTGGGGTCTGAAGAGAAGCGGAAGGGGTCAGAATCAGCCTGAAGCAAAGCAGGGCTGCTTCAGATGGTCCAAAGTCACATCCAAACTGTGATGGGGACTCTGTTCACAGCCCTGGTTTTGGATAACTGCTGCTGGCCCTAATACACCCCTTTGGCTAGTGGTCTCAAGAGCGAGGGCGGTGGCAGCCCAGATGCAGCTCCTGATTGTCTAGCCCCTTTCCATTTGGATTCCCTCTCTGGTTATGTGACTGAATCAGTCTTGGTCTCAGGAAGGATGACCATTAAAAGAAATAAGGGGAAATACATGCTGCTGATTCTACTCAATCTCACATCTCCTTTGACATGTCTGTTTCCCACCTGAGCAGTGCAGAGGAAGCTGCTCCAGCTGGTCTCGGGACTATAGAAGCAAGCAAGCTCCCAGAGAGGGTGCGATCACAGCAAGCGAACAGGGAGAGCAGACGGGAGTTGGCCAGGGGAGTTTCAGGGGAAGAGGAGATGAAGGCAAAGCAGGGAGTGGGCTGGAGTAAGCCCAGGGGGCTGTCCTTTCCTTTCTGAGTCTACATGTGCTCACCATAGGCTCCTGAAAGCTCCAATTGGATTGAGGGGGTGTGGCAGGAGTGATCCCTGCAGCTGTGTGGGCAGGAAGGTTCAGTCTGTGTCCCACCTCCCAGGTGAGCAGAGCAGAGGAAGCTGCTCCTGCTCGTCTAGAGACTATGCAAGGAAGCCAGCTCCCAAAGAGTGAGATATCAGAGGAAGTAAACAGGGAGAGAAAACAGGAGTTGGCCAGGGGAGTTTGGCAGGGGAGGTCAAGGGGGAGGCAGCTAATGATGGGGTTTTTTATTTGTTTTTTTTTTAATCATTTCCTTGTAACACACACTTCCATATCAGTGGGACTGTGTTTTTCACTTCCAGTGAATAGAGGACGAAGCATAGGCTATTCCAGTACAATCAGAAAGAGAGAAACATAAAGCTAGAAGAGCAACAGCAAGCTGAGGCAGAATAGGAAACTGCTGAGTCGAGGAAAAATGAAGTAAAGGATACTCCTTGTAAAAGCGTGACAGTTAGTAGCAGAACAACTGGAAGCCACTCTAGACCAGTGGAAGCATTGGAACTATGGAATCGTTTCCCGGTACTGGAGGATGAGACTGGAAGTCACTGTGCAGAGGAAGAATTACAGGGGACCCCGCATGAGAGCAAACAAGAGGCTGAAGGTCAGTCAAACAGAGGCAATGAAAGCAAGGCTTACAACAGGAAGAAGAGATGACTAGTAGTAGTGGGAGACTCCTTGCTGTGTGGGATCGAAACCTAAGTATGTTGTGAAGACCCATGGACTTGCCAGATAAGCTGCTCCCAGGAGGATGGACTAGAGATGAGTCTGAAGGGTTCCAAATGCTCATAAAGCCCAATGACAAGTATCCCTTTCTTCTCATCTATGTGGGAACAAATGACACCGACAAGCAGAGCTACAAAGAACTCACATCAGACTTTCAAGCTTTGGGAAGGAAACTCAAGAACTTTGGGGCCCAGGTAGTTTTCTCATCCATCCTTCCAGTAGTTGGAAGAGGGATAAAAAGGGAAAGAAAAATACTCCAGGTGAATGACTGGCTATGAAGGTGGTGGTGGCATGAGAAATTTGGAGGCCAGGATGGTGGGCTATATTTCCTGGAAGATGGACCAGTGGCAAGGGTCCATCAGGTGGATCCACAGTTGGCTACAGAATCGGAGTCAAGGAGTGCTTATCAATGGGACCTTCTCAAACTGGGGAGAGGTATCAAGCAAGGTACCACAGGGCTCAGTCCTGGGCCAAGTGCTCTTCCACATTTTTCTTAATGAGCTGGATGACGAGATGCAGGGAATGCTGATCAAATGTGCAGATGACACAACATTGGGCAGGATAGCTAATACCATGGAAGACAGTTACAGAATTCAAAGTGATCTTGAGATGCTGGAGGTCTGGCCAGAATACCACAGAATGAAATCTAGTAGGGATAAATGCCGGGACCGTGGTGGCTTAGTGGTTAAGATGCTGAACTGCAGACTGGAAGGTCAGCAGGTCAGCAGTTCGAGACCCGAGTGCTGCGTGATGGAGTGAGCTCCTGTCTTCAGTCCCAGCTTCTGCCAACCTAGCAGTTTGAAAGCAAGAAATTGCGAGTAGATAAATAGGTACCGCCTCGGCGAGAAAGGTAACAGCGTTCCGTGCACCTTGGTGTTCAGTCATGCCGGCCACATGACCACGGAAGCGTCTTCGGACAGCGCTGGCTCTCCGGCTTAGAAACGGGGATGAGCACCGCATCCTAGAGTCGGACACGACTGGTTGGGGACACCTTTACCTTTTTAGGGATAAATGCCAAGTTCTGCACTGAGGAAAAAGAACCTAAATGCACAGTTACAAGGTGGGGAATACTTGGCTCCAAAGGACAACAAGCAAGAAGGATCTTGGAATTGTTGTCTATCACAAGCTGAATCTTAGACTTCCAAATCACATGAAGTACAAGTTGCCCTCTACTCCGCACTGGTTAGGCCTCATCTGGAGTGCTGTGTCCAGTTCTGGGCACCACACTTTGAGAAGGATGCAGACAAACTGGAGAGGGTTCAGAGGAGGGCAGGAAAGATCATCAGGTGACTGGAAACAAAGCCCTTAAAGGAGAGGCTGAAAGAACTGGGCATCTTTAGCTTTGGGAAGAGAAGACTGTGGGGACATACAACAGTGCTGTTCAAGTACTTGAAAGGTTGTCACAGAGAGGAAGGCCAGGATCTCTTCTTGGTCATCCCAGAGTGCAGGACACAGAATCATGTGCTCAACTAAGAGGAAGTCAGATTCCAGCTGAACATCTGGAGAAACTTCCTGATGGTTAGAGCAATACGACAATGGGACCAATGACCTAGGGAGGTGGTGGTCTCTCCCACACTGGAAGCATTGAAGATGAGGCTGGGCAGCCACCTCTCAGGGATTGTGTGACTTGGATTCATGTATTGAGCAGGGGGATGGACACAATGGTCTTATAGCCCCCTTCCATTCCTACTATTCTATGTGTCTATGATTTTACCATGAAATCTCATATCCTCCTGAGCCTTCTACACTGGTGTTGGAGGCACTGAACTCCAGTTCCCCTGCTACCTGAAAGGGTGGTTTCAGAAATTAAGATTCAGTGATCATTCTTTGATCTCTGGAGCTGTGGCATCCCAGACGGTATATGACCTTGTCCACCAATTTTGTTTTCATTTTGGTAACCATCCTCTCTCCATTGTTATCTGGCTATCATCTTGATGTGTTTTGTGAGCATCCCATCTTCTGTTGCAGGAATGGGCTCCTGGCAGTCACTCCTGGTGACCTCTCCAGGTTCCAAAATAGCACTTGGCCATAAAGAAAGTTCATGGCAGTTACAGCATTGCCCACAGTGGAAGAGACTCTATCCAGCAGACTCTATGGTCATGGCCTGGAAGTCCTCTGGAGCCTGTTGAAACCCTGGGGAGCCCGCCAGATGACACGATAAGTCATCTCGGGACCCTTAACACTTTTGCAGAGGGATGGTTAGTTGGTGTGGCTTACTAAGCATGGGGAATGTGGTTTTCTGCCCCACATGACACACTTAGCCACCAAGGTGAACTAAGATTCCTTAACCATTACGGCTTAGCATGATGTCTGAACATGCCTGGTATCTTCATTATGAGTAGAAATGGGTATGTTTTGTTTTAAAATCTCTGCAAATTATCAGTCATCTTTACTTCTGCCCTCTGTTCATTGATGGGATGCACTTTTGTCTATGAGGATTTTGGTCATGTGCCAAGGTGCACTTTTTACTAATGTGCACTTGCACCTCCCCCCCCCCCGTAAAACAACAACAACAAGTCCTGCAGGTTTTCCTAATCTGTGCACCTTGGGAAAAGCCCCCTCTTAAATATGATCACTTTTGAATTGATTGCGGATCATTCTGACAACTCTAGTTGTGACTGTGAACAGCCAAAGAATGGCACTGTGAGCCCAGATGGGATGTGCACTGAACATGGACGATCACAGCTCAAAGTGATGAGGCCCAAGATATGGACTACATTTTCATGATTTCTAAATCCAGGCTGTTTTCTCTGTCATTCTAGCTTCACACTTCCTTACGAGACATCCAGTTTTCTAATGCTTCCATGGGCGGACTGTATCTGGATAAGACTGGGGAACTGTCAGCTGACTTTGATATCGTGAATTGGGTGATGTTTCCCAATGAGTCTCGTGCTAGAGTGACGATTGGGAGTGTGGAGAGACAGGCATCACCAGACCTGAAACTCACCATTAAGCAGAAAGCCATTGCCTGGCCCAGCCATTTTAATGAGGTAGGGGAAAGGATTTGTGACCTATTATTGGCCTTATCTCTTAAGCTCTAAGAATATCCATCCTGTCTTGCGTGTCACACCCCCACCCCCAGCTTCAAAACATTTATTTATTTATTTATTTATTTTCTATACTGACCAATAGCCAAAGCTCTCTGTGTGGTTCACAAAAATTAAAACCAAACTTCCCGCAATAAAACAAATTTAAATATATAGACTTTCCAAACCACAATATAGCAATACAACCGCAATAAAACCTAGCAACAGTGCAGGAATTTAAAATACAGGTTTAAAGCAGCAAAGTTAAAAGTCTAGAAAGCTAAAATGCTAAAATGCCTGGGAAAATAAAAAGGTCTTCACCTGGCACTGGAAGGAATACAGTGTAGGTGCCAGGCGAACCTCTCTAGGGAGCTCATTCCACAGCTGGGGTGCCATAGCAGAAAAAGCCCTCCTCCTAGTAGTCACCCGCCTCACTTCCTTTGGCAGGGGCCCACGGAAAAGGGCTGCTGAGGATGACCTTAAGGTCCATGGATGGGTGTTTCTATGCTGTATTGATCTGGGGTCCTGATCCTGTCAGTTCCAATCTTCAAGTCTTTTGGTTATCAAGCTGAAATATGCCAATTCTGCAAAAGATGGCAGTTTCTGGATAGAAAATGGATGTAGAATAAATATATACAAAAAATATCCACACCTCCCTTCAGGTGACAAAGCAGTTTGCACCGTGAATGTCTATTAGGGTCCCAAGAGCACAATTTTCTCTAGGCTAGTTGCTTGCCTATTCCTCCTTAGAGCACGACCAAAGGAGCCAGCAAGTGGGATCTTACAAGTGTCTCTGTTAGATGCCTCCTTCTAC
This sequence comes from Heloderma charlesbogerti, assembly GCA_026122225.1. Lineage (NCBI taxonomy): Eukaryota > Metazoa > Chordata > Lepidosauria > Squamata > Helodermatidae > Heloderma > Heloderma charlesbogerti. Next base: position 268,805 of record JANEZZ010003038.1, read on the forward strand.
CTATGAGCAATGCCTCTCCCCTCCTCTCTCACACCAACCGGCTGACACACTCACAAGAGTAGGGGGCTTCTCCCTTACCCAACAGGTGCTCAAAACATTTGGACTGGGAATCTAATTGACCTGGGGACGGGGTTGGGAGAGTCGCCCAACCCTACTGTGAGACTCAAGACAACTCACTCTCAGCTCTGTGGAGTTCAGATTTTATGCTCACAAAACAGCTCACTACGTATGCCCGTGCTAGAAGCCTTTGATTTATTTATTTATTCCATTTTTATACCGCCCAATAGCCAAAGCTCTCTGAATGGTTCACAGAAATTAAAACTACAAAGTACAGCATGAAACAATGCAAAATATGAAAGCTTGAAACCACAACAGAACACTACAACCAGAATGAAACCTTTCAGCAATGCAGAGATTTTATAATACAGATTTAAAACACTAAAGCTAAAAGACTAGGAAGCTAAAACGTTGGAATACTGGGAGAATAAAAAGGCCTTCACTTGGCGCCAGAAGGAGTACAATGTAGGTGCCAGGCGAACCTTCCTAGGGAGCTCATTCCTAGGTATGGCGGAAAATTTCTCCACGAATCTCGGGGAACTAGGCCTGAAGCCCAACTGAAATGGATCTAGATAATCCATTTCATTCAACAGTGCCTGGAGCTGTCCTGCAACCACCCGCTCAATCACCGTGCCCAGGAAGGGGATGTTGACCACCGGCCTATAATTGTTAACATCCTCCAGGTTTGGCTTTTTTAGGAGTGGTTGTGGGGGGAGGCTACATGATACAGGCTGCCGTGACAGGCTACATAAGTATTTATGTAGCCTATCACTCCAGGTCAAAAAAACTCAAAACAAAACAGAGTACACAGATGGCTGTGGCTACAGCGGCTGCCATTTGGGTTCCCTCTTTTTCGCCGTTTTAGCCTCCCTAAATATTTATGTAGGCTGTCACGGCGAAAAAAAGGGGAACGGAAGTAGTGTAGTGGGCAGTATTTGCGTTTCTTTTTTTTTTCACCATAATAGCTGACGTAAATATTTACGTAGGCTAAAATGGCAGGGGGGGGGGGAAGAAACACAAATGGCACCCACTACGCCATTTGCATTCCCCTTTTCTTTGCCGTAATAGCCTACGTAAATATTTGTGTAAGCTAAAACAGCAAAAAATAGGGAATGCAAATTGCAGCCGCCATAGCCGCCGCCATTTGTGTACACTTTTTTTTTTTGCCTGCCGTGATAGGTTACGTAAATACTTACGTAGCCTATCACAGCAGCTTCACAGGATGCAAATGGCAGCGGCTACGGCGGCCCCCATTTGCATCCGCACCAGCCCATCCACGGCCGGACCTCTGGCTGCCGATGGCCCTGGCCATCCGCAGAGCTTCCGTGGAGCGGATCCGGCCCATGGAGGATTCCGGGGGGAGGGATGGAGTGCCTCCCCCCCCCACAAATCCAAGCTGCGAAAAGGTAAGTCACTTTCTTACATCCCTACTATCTCCCCTATCCCATTTATATAGCAGATAATCTGGCTTGGATTTATTGCTGGTCCTTGGCCTCCCGCCCCCAACCATTTGCAGAATGCCATCATCCTATTCAGATGGAGCAAATTGGGAGCAATAGCACAGGAAGACGGAAGTTCCTCTAAACTTGAGACGTACAGAGGTCAGAGAGGAGGCTTGGAGGTGCCAGGTGGGCCTTCCTCTGAAGGCAATGGAGAGAGGTCTGGTGATCCCTCAGTTGACAACTGGGGCAGGGTGGAGAGACAGCACCACACCTGTTTAAAAGAGATTCCTTGCCTAACACTCAGCTTCAGTGTGCAGATTAAGGTGCTGATCCATTTGAAGCCCTTAAGATCAGGGTAGCAAAAATTAGGGCCATGCACAGCCCACCCAACCTAATTCAGAGCTCAGTTTAGAAGACTCCAATTGGCCTGAACTCACCTCACCCGCCCCTGAATCTGGGTTGACCCACTTCTCCAGTTCTGAAGCAACATCTAGAGACCCGAAGCAGAAGGGGGGAAACCCGGACTGAAAGTGACCCCCCCACTGTCAATGCCACCGCCACTGAACCCCCACTCCTTACATGGATCTGTCGGGAGTGCCTGCACCCATTGGCCTCTGCAAGGGGGGTCACCTTTCATTTATTTTTTAAAATGACATTTTGTCTTACTGGAAGAAGAAGAAGAGTCACCATTTTGAAAGGAAATGGCAACTCCTGGTAAGAGAGTGATGGCTGCATGTGATTCCCTGGAGACCAGGTAAGGAGTGAGGGGCTCACTCAGCGGGGTGGGGTTGCTATCCGCATCGGGCTGAAGCACCCCCAAAGCTCTTCAGAGTGATCCAACCCATATTGGAGTTCTTTGGCCTGATCCTGACCTGCTCCGGAATTGCACCGCTTTGCACCACAGCACCCAGCCACTCTAGGGATTCAGGCTGCCGACTGACATGGCTAAGAGCCCTAGTAAAATGCCCTCTCCCACATGACCCTTGGATATGTTGTCTTAAAGCATCTGATGAGGCCTGCTCCAAGTGGCAAGGCCAGCTGAGATTTGGCTGGTGACAATTGGCAGGAAGGCGTTTTGTGGTGTGGCAACGTCCCTGGGGATGTTAGTCTGCCATGAGTCTCAAGCAGGAAGTCCTTTCTATTTCAAGAGGCCTTTCTATTATTTGAATAGGATTTTCATGTTGTGATCCTTTTGTGTTGAATTGTTGGTTTTTACGTAGTGCTTTTATTCATTCAATTCCACGTATTCTGTGTGTTGGTACTAGGGATGTATGATACACCCCTTACTTGGTTCCCCTGGGTTCTGCTGGAGGGGGAGGCACTCCGTCCCTCCCCCCAGAATCCTGGCCAGCCAGCTCTGCTCCGCGGAGATCCATGGAGCCACTGGCTGGCTCCTCCAGCAGCCGGAAATCCAGCCGCTGGCTAGCAGGGACGCTAACGTTTGCGTCCCTGTTGTCAGCTGTGATAGGCTACATAAAGACTTACGTAGCCTATCACATCTTGTAAAAAAAGGGGATCCGGGGGTGGCGGGGGGGTGGCAGGCCGTTCCTCCACAGATTTCGGGGGGCCGAATGCAATAGCATTTGGCCTCACCAAGATCCGTGGCGGAATTCTCTGCCATCCCTAGTTGGTACAGTGGAGCCTGATGGCTCTGATTATGGCGGGGCTGTGGATCCCTTCTGGGTTTTAGTCAGAAACATCCAGAACTATACAACAGTTATCCAAGGTACTGAACTTATTTGGGGGATATAAATCCATCAGGTACCCCGCTCCTTAAAATGCCTTTCCGTCTCCAGCTGTGCCATGAGGCCTCCGATCCTTCCTTTGCCTTCTGCCCTGCCACTGAAGATCAAAACATGGAAGAGGAGAGGGCCTTTCCAATGGTGGTGCCTATCCTCCCGCAAAGAGCTCATCTCCCTCCCCCATCGTTCACCGTCATTGCATGCACATGTCTTGAAGCTTGTCCTTTTATTGCTGTTGCTTGTAATTTCTGTTATTCTGGGATTGTCTTTTAGTTTATTTCATTGTCGTACATTTTCCCCTCCAGTTATTATATTGGCTTGAGTACATGTATAGTATAGGTGGCCTAAACATTTTGAAACAAACAGACCAAAACCGTCCATGCCATGTTGTGATGCATAAATAGTGCTTCCCTGAAACAAGGACCTGGGATCCCTTCTACTTCATTTAGGATCACAAGCACTAGAAACCCTGTTGGGTCCTGTCTAAATTGGAGGACTCATTTCTATAGGCACAAATATTCATAACACTGTTTTCCTGGATGATCCTTCTCTTTGTTGCTAGACAGTGCCTCATTCCAGATGCACTGAGAGCTGTCGCCATGGATACTACAAGGAGGTCCAAGAAGGAGAGCCACCATGCTGCTATGCTTGCACTCCATGTGCGGAAGGAACCATCTCCATTCAGGAAGGTAGGCAAGCTCAGAAGAATAGGAGTTCCGTAGGGCAATTCCTTGAATATGCTGAATAGTCCTCACAGCCCTATTTTACTTCTCTCTTTTTTTTCTCATAAACACCTTTAGCAAAACATTCCATGAGCATGTAAGAGGAGAAGGCTTCTTAAGTTACTGTTGCTCCTAGTGTAAAACATCATGGGAATCCCTTATGGTCCTGGCCATTCACTACTGCTCAGCCTGAAATACCTCATGATGCTAGGGATGTACGAATCCCTTACCTTGCTCTGCTGAGGGGCATCCGTGGTGGAGGGGAGATGCTCCTTCCCTCGATGGGGGGGAGGCGCTCAGCCCCTCCCCTCAGAATCTTGCCTGGCCAGCTCTGCTCCACAGCCAAGCCCGCAGAGCCCCCGGCCAACTGCGGCCAGCTATGGCAACCCGCAGCCGGACATCCAGCCGCTGGGCAGCCCTGCAGGGAGGCAAATGGCGGCTGTCGTAGCCGCTGCCATTTGCGTCCCTGAATTGAGCCATGATAGGCTACATAAATATTTATGTCGCCAATCACGACAGGGGGTAAGTATCACGGCTTGAATAGGAGGTAGCGAATGGCTGACACAGGACGACAAACATTCGAAAAGCAGCGCAGACGGGAGCAGGTAAGTGCTCCATTTTGAACGCCTTCTGTAGGGCGGAGGGGCGGGGGCTTCGTTCCGCGATGGATTTCGGGTGCCCGAATGCACTCACATTCCTCTAGTATGATACTTTGCGGAATTCTCTGACATCTCTACATGATGCTCGTCTAGTACATAGCGTCATTTTAATGAAGACTTGTTCCATTCGACTGAATGCTAATTTTATTTGTTATTACTTGCTACTGTACAAGGTTTTATTCTTCTGGTCTGTACATCATTGTGATCATTGTTGTGATGTGCAGTCTCAAAAACATTTTAATTAACACATTAAATATATATACATGTTTGGAACAGATGCTAAAGACTTTTGGAACTCTGACCCCTACTTGGCTTCAGTTTATTTTTAATCTCCACCATTAATCCCATGAAGTGAGTGGAAAGAAAAGACGATGGGAGTGAATCTCTGGGGTGCAAAGCAGGGGGGAAGCTTAGTGCACACTGTTCCTGGTACAAATCATGGCCCCCCCGCAATAAACAACTCTCCTTTTTCCATGATTGGGACAGGGCAGCATGTACAGACATGGTGGGCCTTTCTCCATTATCCGCAAATAACTGTCTGCACTGTGCTGTGATCCTGTGGTAGGAAAGCAGGCGTCCCTGACAGAAAAGGGGATGTGAAAATGGTGCCGAATGCTGATTCAATCTTCTGGTTTTTTTAAACCTCTTTAGTAAGACTTGATTAAAAAATAAGAAAGCTTTATCGAAGTTTCCTACTCCAGATTTCACACTTAACCAGGAGTGCCTTGAGCACCGTCTTGTGGTAGAAAGGTGGGGCATAAGTTATACATAAGTAAATACATAAATCACAAGCCACTCAGCTACCAGGTAGCTTTACATGCTTTACAGGAATATTATGAAGATAAGAACAGTATAACCTCACAGACACTCCCTTACGCCGAACAACGTTAGGATTAATACCCTCACTTTTCCATATTTAAACCAGGTAGGGAGCTGTGTTTATTCCAAGTCAGCCCATCAATCCATCTAGCCCCCTCTTCTCTGTTCTTATCTGACTGACAACCACTCTGTAATGCCCAGCAGAGATATTACGGTACCTTTCCTGGCCCTGATACTACTAAGGTCCTTGCCTGGTGATGAGGCCATAGACTGGTCTGGTCACAAAACAGGTCCTCTGTGAGGGAATGTTTGTCTCTCTCCCTGCCTAACTGCACATTTTTTCTGGAGGTACAGTTGATGGGAATCCTGCTGAACTCACTCTCCGTCTTCTCAGATGCCAACCATTGCATGAAGTGTCCAGAAGATCAGCATCCAAACAAGGACAGAGATCAATGTGTCCCCAAGGAGATAACCTTCCTCTCCTATGAAGAAACTTTGGGCATTGTCCTGATTTCATTTAGTCTATTCTTGTCCTTATCCACGGGCTTTGTATTAGGAATCTTCATGAAATACCAAGAAACTCCAATAATCAAGACCAACAACCGAGACCTGGCCTACATTCTCCTCATCTTCATCATGCTTTCCTTCTTGTCCTCCTTCCTGTTCATGGGGCGGCCAAGGAAAGTGTCTTGCTTTCTCCGACAAACAGTCTTCAGCATCATCTTCTCAGTTGCCGTTTCTTCAGTGTTGGCCAAAACCATCACGGTGGTGTTGGCTTTCCTGGCCACAATACCAGGGAACAGAGTGAAGAGATGGCTGGGGAAGAGTCTTGCAAACTCCGTTGTCAGTTCTTGTTCCGGTGTCCAAGTTGTCATCTGCACCATCTGGCTGGGGAGCTCTGCCCCATTCCCTGACTCTGACATGCATTCCCAGCCTGGACAGAACATTCTGCAGTGCAACGAAGGATCTGTTGTCTTCTTTTATACTGCCCTTGGCTACATGGGCTTCCTGGCTGCCATCTGCTTCACGGTGGCTTTCCTCGCCAGGAAGCTGCCTGGGGCCTTCAATGAAGCCAAACTGATCACCTTCAGCATGCTGGTCTTCTGCAGTGTTTGGCTGTCCTTTGTGCCCTCCTACCTGAGCACCAAGGGGAAATACATGGTGGCCATGCAGGTCTTCTCGATCTTGGCCTCCAGTGCTGGGCTGTTGGGCTGCATCTTTCTTCCCAAGTGCTACATCATTGTACTGAGACCTGATCTGAATACCAAGGAGCATATCATGTTCAAAACAAACTAGTGCATCTGATCCATAGAAGTAGAGTTGTGGGAGAATATTTGGCGTAAGTTTGGAGGAGATACAGGTTTGGTGAGATCTTAGTTATCAGAGCCTTTTGATGTGCTTGTAGCTTCAGTTGCACAGTTTTGGTGTTTCTGTTAGAGGAGACAGGCAAAGCTGAGCCTTGGGGCTATCACTCTGCCAGTGACTGCCATCCACATCTGAGGTATTGTTGAGGCTGGAACAATTCCATACTGACATTGTCCAAGTAATGCATCTGTTCAAGGTGTGGCCCTTAACAGCTGCAGTGTACCAGTATTTTGCAGCTTGCGTGCACATGGAAAGCCCTGAATGCAAGATATTAAATGGATATTTGTTACTGGCATTAGTGTATTCTGCTTGCTCTGCTTGCTATGACAGTTTCATGCACTTGTTGTTATTAAGAATTATTCTCAAAGAATGCAGGAGTTTAATTCGGTACTTCCATTTCCTTGCTTCTCATTGTCATCTATGGTCGTCACACATTTACTGCACAGAAATGATGTTTTTGATTGAAGGGAATTGGTTTTTTTGGAAGGGACAGCATCCTGAACAGAGAGATATTTGACATGGGACAGTCTTGTGCTCAGTTTTTGGTCCTGGGTGATTTAAACTATAGATCCTGACATTCTCATCCTGAGATTTGGGGCTGCTCCCAGTGGAGGTCGGCAGCTCTGATTTCAGTCGAGCTGTGAACCCATCCTGGGTTTCAGTAGGGTTGGCGGAGAATTTCTCCCCGAAACATCGGGGGGCCGAGCACCAACATTTTCGCCCCCCTGAACAAATTTCGGGGAGAAATTCTCCGCACAACCCCGCACCCCCCCCCCGGGACGGGACTTACCTTTGGCGAATGTCCCTCACGGTGGCGGGTCTTCGTCCGGGGCGGGAGCAGCAGCCGGTCTTTTGACCGGCTGCCGCCGCCGCCATTCCAATAAAAGGAAAAAAAAATGCCCCCGTGATAGGCTACGTGACGATTAATGTAGCCTACCATGGCTAGATTTGCAAAGTCAGCCGTGATAGGCTACGTAAATTGTCACGTAGCCTATCACGGGTGACTTAAAAAAAAAAAAAAAGCGCGTACGGATAATGGCGGCCCCCATAGGGAGCCGCCATTCCCGTTCCTTATTTGTTCGCTGTAGCCTACGTAAAGATTTACGTAGACTACAGTGACCAAATAAGGAACGCGAATGGTGGCTCCCTATGGGGGCCGCCATTTGCAACGCGCTTTTTTTTTTTTTTTAAAGTCACCCATGATAGGCTACGTGACGATTGACGTAGCCTATCAGGGCTGACTTTGCAGATTTAGCCGTGATGCGCTACGTTAATCGTCACGTAGCCTATCACGGGGGCGTTTTTTTATTTTTTAACTTTTTAGTTCGCGGCCGGGTGAGGCGAGGCGCCTCCTCCTCGTCCTGAATTTCAGCCGGGTGAGGCGGGAAGCCTCCCCCCCGGCCTGAACATCACGGGGGGAGCAGCTAAGCGCCTCCCCCCCACCGCAACAAGGGTGCACAAGGGACTTTCGTGCACCCCTAGGTTTCAGACAGAAACCACGTCTGGCAAAAATGTTTGCAAATGGCCAGATCTGTGCCCATGTTCAATTTGCACAACTTCCCCAGTTCAATTTGTGCAAATATCCCTGGAGACTGGATCATTCCCACCTTAGTTTATGGAGGAAAGTTTCACAAATCAGGAGATAGGTACAAAGTTTGGGAAATGTGCGCACATTTCACATTCAGTTGCTGCTTGATTTGCGTCATTTTCCTGTTCCTGCAGAGTGAGCAGACATCATGAACAGGAAAAGTGACAAGTCGTGATACAATATTTGGAAGATCCTAGCAGTCTCGAGTCTCACCCATTCACCCGTCCCTACCAAAGGCAGCCCCACATACTGGATGTTACCCCAGCCCAAACAGGGTGTAACTTAGGCATGTGTCACCTTGATCAGATCTGGCATCTCTGTAATGGGTGCAGTTGGTACTCTAGCCTCACTCCTGGCCACTGCCCAAGCCTGCATTCAGGATCACGATCTCCCATCCGTGCCCCTTCCCAGCTGTTTTTTTAAAACATTTTTTGACAGTCTGGCAGAGAGACTTGTGAGTAGGGATGTTGGAGGAATCTGCAAGAGAACTAAGTGAGTTCAGATTTTTATGAACCCTACCAGCGGATGGGCTTTTCCCCTGGAGGGTGGATTCCGCAGGTTTGGGGAACCATCCAGCTCATTATCAAACCTCCTGTTAGTTATTTCACTGACTGGGTGACTTTGGGCTGGACTCTTAACTACTACACCATACCTCTGTTCTGAAACTCAAGAAGAAAAAGAGACAGTATAATGGAAAGTTCTTTCTGAAGCAGTCACACTTGTACAACTGCAGCATGAAGGGAAAGATCAGCAACCTTCTCTTTGTTTGAATAAAAAGCACACTCTGCACATGCTCAGGGAATGGACAAAATGAGGAATTTGAGGAATACTTGAAGAACCAGGGAATATGAAGAACGATATTCTTCCATTCTGTTTGTGTGTGGGGAATCTCCCGCAATCCAGGTGTTCCCCTCCCCCCTTTCCCCAAGGCTTTACACTCCAGCCTGGTTGGTTCCACCCTCACCTCAATCAGTCTGGATATGCGGTGGCGGGTCGCAGCGGCGGTTCGGCAGGGCGTCGACAGGGGCAGGGGCAGCAACCGGGCTAATGACTGGCTGCCGCCGCTGCCGCCATTCCAAGCAAAGGAAAAAAAAAAAAAAACGCCCCCGTGATAGGCTACGTGACAATTTAAGTAGCATATTACGGCTAGATCTGCAAAGTCAGCCGTGATAGGCTACGTTAATCGTCACGTAGCCTATCACGGGTGACTTAAAAAAAAAAAAAAAAACGCGTACGCAAATGGCGGCCCCCATAGGGAGCCGCCATTCGCATTCCTTATTTGGTCGCTGTAGTCTACGTAAAGATTACGTAGACTACAGCGAAAATAAGGGCAACTCTATTTGCGTTGCCCTTATTTTCGCTGTAGTCAACGTAAAGATTCACGTAAATCGTCACGTAGCCTATCACGGGGGCGTTTTTTTTTTAAACTTTATTTCATGGCCGGGCGAGGCGAGGCGCCTCCTCACCGGCCTGAATTTTGCCCTGGAGAGGCGGGAGCCTCCCCCCCGGCCTGAACTTCCGGGGGAGCAGTGAAGCACCTCCTTCCCTCCGCGAAGCAAGCTGCGAGACCAGGTAAGTGACTTTTGTGCACCCCTAGTTGATCCCCGTTTGAAAGGGAATCACTGGCAGTCCCTGAACTTAAGGGCTAGGTAGAGTCCCTCCCCTTTTCTCTTGGATCCTCTGGTCGCATCCGTTGTTTGCGTGCCAACCAGGCACTACGCCTCCTTTCCGCGCCCTCCATTTGGCGCCGCTCCCTGCGTTGGCATCCCACGTCCAGCAAGTCTGCTTCCCACGCTCTATCACTCCCGGGACTGCTATCTATGTCAGGAATACCGGTGAAAGGAATCTCTGCCAGCTATTGGCCCTAAGAAAGATGAGTGTGCTCCTCTCCCAGGAGCGGCTGCTCTTCCTCAGAAACAGAACTACTCTGGGATTCTATGGGCTCAGTGTCCACCCTGACATAATCCCCACTCCCATGCGACCCCTCCTCATGCTCCTTTCCTGGGGCCCTGGGTTTGTGGGGGTACAGCTGGTGGAAGTGCCTCAGCAGCAATGGAACATGCACATTTTCTGCAGGTTCCCAGGATTGCTCATCAGGCCCGTACCCCTTCCAGTCCACCAGATATTGCAGGTGTCTGTGAGAAAGGTGGGAGTCCAGAATCTCCACGATCTCAAACTCCTCCTCCCCATCCACCAGCACTGGTGGGGGGGAGCCGACTGCCTGATGAGGGTCGCCAGAAACCAGGGGGGACAGCAAGGACTGATGAAAAACAGGATGGGTCTTCATGGAGGGGGGGAGAGCAAGGCAAAAAGCAACAGGGTTAATCTGGGCCGTAATCTGGAAAGGCCCCGTATGGTGAGGCTCGAGCTTCCTTGCGGGTGAGTGAGAGGGGAGGTAGTGGGTGGACAACCAAACCCAGTCCCCCGGTTGCAGAGATGGCCCTGGCTGGTGCTGCCGGTCTGCAGAGGCCTTGTAGGCTGTCTTGGCTTGCTCGAGGGAGTCCCGTAAGAGGTGGTGTACTGCTCACAACTCCCCTAAAAAGTCATGGGCCGCCGGCACCAAAGAGGGAGCTAGGGTGGATGGGAAAGCATTGGGGTGGTAACCAAAATTGGCAAAAAAGGGAGTTTGGCAGGTAGAAGCATGGCAGGCATTGTTATAAGCAAATTCTGTGAGAGGCAGCAAGGAAAACCAGTCATCTTGCTGGTAATTGACATAACAGCAGAGATATTGCCCCAGAGTCGTATTCGTGTGCTCGTTCTGAGCGTCCGTCTGTGGATGGTGGGCGGAGGAAAGACAGAGCGTCACATGGAGCAACGCCAGTAGCTCCCTCCAGAAATAGGCAGTGAATTGGGCCCCCCTATCGGAAACGAGACCCTCGGGCCATCCGTGGAGGCAGAAAACATGCGCCAAGAACAGCCCTGCCATCTCCCTGGCTGTGGGCAACCCAGAGCAGGGGATGAAATGGGCCATCTTATAAAACAAATCCACCACCACCAGAATGGAGCTCTTGCCGTGTGAGTGAGGCAAGTCAGTGATGAAGTCAAGGGAGAGCAGTTTCCAAGGTCCTGAAGGGGTAGGGCTTGCCTGAGGGGGCCTTCGCCCACTGGCAGGTTGGGCAGGAGGCGACATAGGACTTGACGTCCCAACACACACGAGGCCACCAAAAATCCCTTGTCACTCCATGCAGGGACTTGGTGACGCCAAAATGCCCAACTATGGGGGAGTCATGGCACTGATGGAGGACCTTCTCATGGAAGGGTCTAGAATCACATAGATCTGGCGGGAATGGTAAAGCAGGCCACCTCGCAAAGAGAAGGGGGTAGAGTGGGGGGGCAGAGGCTTGCCCCAATTCCTCCACCTTTGTGCGAACAAAACCATCCTGAGCCTGTGCAGAGAGAAGGAGCTCCTCCCAAGAATGAGGCACCGCAGCTGCCTCCAGGCCTTGGGGGGGAAGAATCAGAGAAGGGGGGGATTTTCCTCACTCCCTGGCTGGAGGTCAGGCTTATGAGAAAGAGCATCTGCTTGTAGGTTGTCGGAGGCTATCACATGGCAAATCTTAAGGTGGAACCGAGAAAAAAAAGCAACCACCTAATCTGCCTCTGGTTTAAGGCACGGGCTGTCTGAAGATGTTCTAGGTTGTGATGGTCGGTTCTAACTTCGACTGGGTGCTGTGCCCCCTCCAGGAGATGACACCAGGTCTCCAAAGTGGACTTGATGGCCAACACTTCCTTCTCCCAAATGGTATAATTCCTCTCAGACATGTTCAGCTTCCTGGAGTGGTAGGCGCAGGGTTGCAGCCCGCCGCCCTCCCGATCTGGCTGAAAGAGCACCACCCCCACAATAAAGTCAGAGGCATCAGTCTGCACTACTAGGGGTGGACGAAAGTCACTTACCTGTCGTCGAAGGCCGTTCACGGTGGGGGGAAGCGCTTCGCTGCTCCCCCCGCGAAGTTCAGGCCGAGGGGGAGGCTTCCCGCCTCGCCCGGCCGAAATTCAGGCCGGGGAGGAGGTGCCTCGCCTCGCCCGGCCACGAACGCGAACGCGAAAGTAAGAAAAAAAACTTCCCCTGATAGGCTACGTGACGATTCACGTGGCCTATTACGGCTAGATCTGCGAAGTCAGCCATGATAGGCTACGTGAATCGTCACGTAGCCTATCACGGGTGACTTAAAAAAAAAAAAAAAAGCGCGTACGCGAATGGCGGCATGGTGCATGAAGGGGCAGGGTAGGAATCTTATGGAAGAGGGCGAAGGTCTCGTTCATGAAACTGGTCATAGCCCCCGAGTCCACTAAAGCTAGGGCCTCCACCCCACCCCACTGTGAGGAGCGGAGGTGAACATGCAACAGCAGATGGGAGGGTGGGGGGGTTGGGGAAGGCACCCACCTGGTGGGGAACTGACCCCCACACTGGAGGTCCCCAACAAGCTTGGGGGGCAGTCTAGTCCGGCCTGGGGATGAGGAGGAGGAGGAGGGGGAAGGAGAGGAGGGGGAGGCAGCAGAGCTGTGGATTTAACTCAGCAGGTCTTGGTGAAATGCCCCAGCTTTCCACATCGAAAGCATCGGCGCTCAGCTCGCCGACGCTCAAGCTCCTCTGGCGGCAGTGGGGCTCAGGTAGATCCCAGCTGCATCGGGGTCTCCTCCACCCCAAGCGCCCGAGTGGGGGTGGGGGAGGGGCAGGAAATGTGGGGGAATCGGAGGAGGGAATTCCCGGCCCCCGGCGCCCCGCCGGATATGCTGGTGCCCCTCAGCCGACTATCTATTTGAAGGCAGGTCTGGATGAGCTCCTCCAAACTAGGTGGACTGGGCGTGCGCGCCAACTCATCTAAGATTTCGTCGTTCAAAAGATCCAAAAACTGAGCCACTAGCGCAGCATCATTCCACTGTAAATCCTGCATCAGTAAGCGAAAAGTTGTCGTGTAGCTGGAAACTGAGTCCTTGCCCTGCCGGAGGCAGTGAATCTCCCGAGAAGCCATCTGCATGTGCAGGGGGTCACCGAAAAAACAGGCCATGGCTATCATGAAGCCTTGATAGTCCCTGAGCAGGGGGTCATTAGCGAGCAGGAGCCCCAAATCCCATCTAGCTGCTATGCCTGACAGTAGGTTAATGATGAAACCCACACGAACGTGTTCCGTGTGGAAATCCTCAGGCCAAAGACGCATGTACAGCTCCGATTGGGCCCTGAAAATCTGAAAAACTCCTTTCTCACAAGAAAACTTATCTGGCAAAGCCACCGGGCACTTGCAGCAGGGGGGAATCAGAGGTGGAGGAGGTTGAACCGCAGCCTGTAGATTTTGCATGGCAGCCGTCAGTTGAGCCATCTGATCATGGAGCATCTGGTTCTCTTGCACTAGAGCTTGCACCGCCGTGTCCCCGGCACCCTCCATAAGGGACTCTACTGTTAGCAACTAGATATGAGCAGCACAGTACCTATGCCCTAAGTTGGAACAGTTGGTCCCCATTTGAAAGGGAATCACTGGCAGACCCTGAACCTATGGGCTAGGGATAGAGCCTCCCCTTTTCCCTTGGATCTTCTGGGTGCAACTGTTGTTTGCACGCCAACCGGGCACTACGCCTCCTTTCCGCACCCTCGATTTGGCACCGCTCCCTGCTTCGGCGTCGTGCATCCAGCAAGTCTGCTTCCCGTGCTCTGTCACTCCCAGGACTGCTATGTAAGCTAGGAATGCTGGTGGGCGGAATCTCCATCAGCTGTTTGCCCTGGGAAAGAGGAGCGCACTCCTCTCCCAGGAGCAGCTCCTCTACCTCAGAATCAGAACTACTCTGGGATTCTAAGGGCTCAGTGTCCACCCTGACACTGAGACATTTTAAGATTGACATAGCAGCACTCCAAGAAACTTGAAGAGCAGGAGAGGGATAACTGAAGGAAGAAAAAGGAGGTTACACCTTCTTCTGGAAAGGACTGCCTGAACAACAACGATGAATACATGGAGTAGGCTTTGATATTAAAAATGATCTTATGAAGCTCTTGTCAGAAGTTCTGACTGGCATTAACGAACGACTCTCAACCCTTCGAATAAAACTCACCAAAAACCAGCAGGCAACTATTCGAAGTTCCTATGCATGATCATTAGATGCTGATGAAGACATCGAAAAAAAATGTTACTCCCAACTGGACACAATCATATCAGAGATACATAAGGAGGATAAAATCCTCCTCCTGGGCCATTTTAATGCAAGAGGTGGGCGTGGTTTTGTTTTGTGGCCAGGGACCATTGGGAAAGAAGGAGTCAGCAATAGCAACCAGAATGGAATTCTACTTCTGACTAAATGTGCAGAGCATAATCTCATCATTGCCAACACACTTTTTGGTCAGAAAAATAAATTTAAAACATCAAGGAAGCACCCCTGGTCGAAGCACTGGTATCTTCTAGATTATGTAATTGTCCATGCCAGAGACTGCTGTGATGTTCTCTTCAGTAGAGCCATGATGAATGCGGATGACTGCTGGACAGACCACCAATTAATTCGTTCCACAATTAACATTAAGATTGTCCCTCAACATAGGCTCCAGGGAAGAAAACCAAGGTGTAAAATGAACCCCCAAGCCCTTCAAGTCCCTGTTAAGTGAGCCTGCTTTCAAAAAACCCTCAAGGAACATCTGCCTATGGAAACCCCTGAAAATGTCGAGGAACACTGGAATAAACTGAAGACTTCCATTATCGCAAGCCTGTGAACAAATTATCGGATACCAAACTAAGAAACATCAGGACTGGTTTGATGTGAATGGTAGGGAGATTGAACATATTATTGATAAGAAAAGGAAAGCTTTCCAAATATGGCAAAAAGACATCAACTGTGCCACTAAGAAAAACACCTATGTCAGTGCAAAGGCTGCAGTCCAAAGAAGAATTAGAGAACTTAAGGACACCTGGTAGATAATGAAAGCTCAAGAAATCCAGCATTTTGCAGATGCCCATGACTCACGGGGCTTTTTTCATCCTGCAAAGGCCACTTACAGACCAACAAACTAGCTGCCTCTTACAATCTACTCCTATAGCCAACTCAAGACACAGACAAAAGGATTCTTTTCAAGGCTTTAATCCTTTTACAATTTAATGACTGTTGCAGATGCTAATCAGCAGTGACTAAGCAAAGAACAGCACTGGGAAAACATAGCAGAGTAGCCTACGCTCCAGGTTAGGCAGTTGGCCCCCGTTTGAAGGAGAAGCACGGGAAGACCATGAAATATGGGCTCGGGAGAGATCCTCCCTCTTTCCCTTGGGTCCTCGGGATGCGACCGTTGGTTGCGTGCAAAACGAGTGCTATGCCTCCTTTCTGCGTCCTCCATCTGCATTGCGCGCCCAGCAAGCCCCCCCCCCCCAGCACTCTCTCACTGCCAGGGTCACTATCTATCCCAGGAATGCTGGCAGGAGGAATCTCTGCCGGCTGCTGCGCCTGTGAGAGATGAGCGAGCTCCTTTCCTACGGATTGCGGTTCCTCCTCAGAATCAGAACTGCTCTGGGGTTCTATCGGCTCAGTTTCCACCCTGACGGATGCGTCATTGTTCCGATCGTATTCGCTATCTTCATCGCTATGATTCTACACCTTGTTGAAGGGAAATTTCCCACTGGTGTAGACATCATACATAGAACAGATGGAAAACTTTTTAATCTCAGTTGGCTGAAAGCAAAAAGGAAGGTAATTATATCCTGTGTCATAGAACCTCAATATGCTGATGACAACATAATCTGCGCACATTCAAAGGAAGATCTCCAAACTATCCTAAACGACTTTGCAGAAGCATATGAACAGCTCGGCCTCTCGCTTAACATAAAAAAAACCCAAAGTGCTTTACCAGCAAGCACAACCCAACCCCTCTGTAGTGCCATCTAGGGATGTACGAAAGTCACTTACCTGATCCCGAAAGTTGATTCACGGTGGGGGGGAGGCGCCCCATCCCTCCCCCCGAAATTCTGGCCAGGGGGGAAGCACACCATCCCTCCGGCCATGAATCCTGTCCTGCCGGGACATAAATGGCGGCGGCCGTAGCCGCCGCTGTTTGCGTCCCTGCAGTCAGCCATGATAGGCTACGTAAATGTTTACGTAGCCTATCACGGCTGAGTGAAAAAAAACCACACACACACGTGCATACTCAAATGCATTTGCGTACGTGCTTTTGTGTTTTTTTTTCACTCAGCTGTGATAGGCTACATAAATCTTTACACAGCCTATCACATTTTTTTTTTTTATTAATTTGGAAATGGCGGCGGCAGCCGGTCGGAAGACTGGTCTCCGCAGCAACCACCGCCAGGAAGATCTGGCCCAGGAAAGTCCCATCCCAGGAGGGGGGCGGGGGGCCATTCTGCCACTGATTTCGGGGGCCCGAATGCGCTGGCATTCGGCCTCCCTAGATCCATGGTGGAACTTTCATACCTCCCTAGGATGGTTTGCTTGCTGGGCCCATGAGTGCTGAGGACTTCAGCAGTTAACCCCTGTGTAGGTGGGTGGGGCAGCTCACTTGGATGACCTTGCGAGGCAAGCGGGGAGGCTGGGTGGGGGGCCTTTGGACCTCCCCCATGCCTTGGACAGAGGTGAGTCCATCCAGCCCTAGTGGAGAATGCATCCCGATGTGAGGGGGTAGTGCCTGCTGTTCCTAAGGGAGCAGTAGTGTGACCATTTATTTTGAAACGTTGTCTGGACTCTATGGTTTTGGATAAGGCTGTGCACATCTTCGGACTGAATCCTGAATAACTAAGCAAAGTGGGCTGCTTTGGAGGTGCCTTGTCATGATCCGAAGTGGATCAGAACAGCGCCAAGGTGCACCGAAGCGAAGCAGCTCGTCGCCCAGGCTCCTCAGTTCCACTTGGAACTTCAGTGGCATTCTGATGCCTTCTGTAGCACAGACAGCCCATCTCCAAAAGGCAGCAACTTGCAAAAGATATGGGAGGGGGAGAGGAGGGGGTGGTGGGAGGGGGAAATGGTGAACCCTGGTGAATGGCATCTCCAATTGCCAAATAAGGGCAGAGTTACCCCAGCAGTCTCCAAACAGTGACAGTGGTGGGGGAGGGGGGCAGAATTGGAGTGGACTCATTGGAGAGTTCGGGCTGCTTTCATTTCAGTGTGTGTGTGTGTGTGTGTGTGTGAGAGAGAGAGAGAGAGAGAGAGAGAGAGAGAGGGAGAGGGAGAGGGAGAGGGAGAGGGAGAGGGAGAGGGAGAGGGAGAGAGCGAGCACTGATTAGTTGGTGGTTTTGGATTACGGTGTGTTGTGCGTACATGGTGTGCATGCTTGTACTTTCTTCTTCCTTCCAAATCCAACTTTTCTTTTCTTTTCTTTCTTTCTTTCTTTCTTTCTTTCTTTCTTTCTTTCTTTCATTTGTAGATCCTTTATTTGAAAAACCAAACACTTGAAAAGTACGGACTTTGTGTTTCCTTCATTCTGTTCCTGGTTCTTTGTCTCTCCCCTCCCCCTTCTCTAATACGTTTTACACTTCATTCTTTTCTTGACTGTTTATTTCAAAAAGGAGAAATACAATGAAAACTACTTTCCTTTTCCTTCCCTTGCCTCTTTCTTTCACTTCCACGACACCCTTCTCAATTTCTTTACCCTTACTTTCATTCTGTCTAGATTTTACACACACACACACACTCCTCTCCTGTCCTTTTTCATGGCTCTCCTCCACCTGCCCCCCTCCTCCTTTCCCATATTCCTTCCTTTCCCAGTTTTGCTCACATTTCCCTTAAACAACAGCAAGAACAAGAACAGTTAAAAACCATGTTGTCTTCTTTTGTCCTCCTGCCTTGCTTGTAGGTAGTCCAGCATTTGCTTTTCTTTTGATCCTCTCTCTCCCTCTCTCCTTGTGTGTTCATTTTTGTGTTTGTGTTTGTGTTTGTGTTTGTGTTGTGCTCAAGCAAGCAGTGTGTGTCAAAGTATGACACAGTCCATATTTCAAAAAGCAGTAGGCAAAGCACTACACACACACTAACATCTATCATTTGAATAACTCAAAACCACCCTGTGTTGCAAAACAAGCAAGCCCAATATGGGGCAGTCAGCTGCTCCCCCGGTCCAGATAGTGAGTGCTGTTGTAGTGGGGCAGCTGAATGCGGAGGCAAGTTGCAGTGCTCAGAGGTCACTGACTGAGGAGACACTTCACAGCAACCTACAGCAGATATCAGGGACAGTGACCTCCTCCACTCCAACAACTAACATCTCGTATTATTATCCCACCTGAGTTTGTTTTCTTATTCTGAGAAAAGCACATTGTAGCAGTGACTAGTGCAACAACTCCTTTGTCAGACTGCCTGAAATTTGGCAGGTGGAATCCCCTCTATGGGGGATGACAGGTTCCCAAATTTGATGTGTTTTGCACAAAAACTGTAAACCTGACAGCCATTTCTATTTTTCAGTGCCAGTCAATGAGAACATGTCATATCAGAATGATTCAGATATCCAAATCTAGCTTTGGTCTGAAGATAAGCGGATGGGGTCAGAATCAGCCTGAAGCAAAGCAGGGCTGCTCAGATGGTCCAAAGTCACTTCCAAACTGTGATGGGGACTCTGTTCACAGCCCTGGTTTTGGATAACTGCTGCCAGACCTAATACCCCCCTTTGGCTAGTGGTCTCAAGAGGGAGGGCGGTGGCAGCCCAGCTGCAGCTCCTGATTGTCTAGCCCCTTTCCATTTGGATTCCCTCTCTGGTTATGTGACTGAATCAGTCTTGGTCTCAGGAAGGATGACCATTAAAAGAAAGAAGGGGAAATCCATGCTGCTGATTCTACTCAATCTCACATCTCCTTTGACATGTCTGTTTCCTGTTTCCTAGCTAAGCAGTGCAGAGGAGGCTGCTCCAGCTGGTCTCAGGACTATAGAAGCAAGCAAGCTCCCAGAGAGGTGCGATCACAGCAAGTGAACAGGGAGAGCAGATGGGAGTTGGCCAGGGGAGTTGCAGGGGAAGAGGTGATGAAGGCAAAGCAGGGAGTGGGCTGAAGTAAGCCCAGGGGGCCGTCCTTTCCCTTCTGAGTCTCTGTGTGCACCCCATGTGCTCCTGAGAGCTCCAAATGAATTGAGGGGGTGTGGCCAGAGTGATTCCTGCAGCTGTGTGGGCAGGAAGGTTCTGTCTGTGTCCCACCTCCCAGGTGAGCAGAGCAGAGGAAGCTGCTCCAGATGGTCTAGGGACTATGCAAGGAAGCCAGAGCCCAAACAGCAAGCCATCAGAGGGAGTGAACAGGGAGGGAAAACAGGAGTTGGCCAGGGGAGTTCGGCAGGGGAGGTCAAGGGGGAGGCAGCTAATGATGGGTTTTTTTTTTTTTTTTAATCATTTCCTTGTAACCCACACTTCCATACCAGTGGGGCTGTTTTTTTAACTTCCAGTGAATAGAGGACGAAGCACAGGCTATTCCAGTACAATCAGAAAGCGAGAAACATAAAGCTCGAAGAGCAACAGCAAGCTGAGGCAGAATAGGAAACTGCTGGGGAGAGGAAAAATGAAACAGGGGATACTCCTTGGAAAAGGGTGAGAATTAGAAGTAGAACAACTGGAAGCCACTCTAGACCAGTGGAAGCACTGGAACTATGGAATCATTTCCAGGTACTTGAGGATGAGTGTGGAGGACACCATGCAGAGGAAGAATTACAGGGGACCCCACATGAGAACAAGCAAGAGGCTGAAGGTCAGTCAAACAGAGGCAATGAAAACAAGGCTTACAACAGGAAGAAGAGATGACAAGTAGTAGTGGGAGACTCCTTGTTGTTAGGGATGGCGGAGAATTTCTCCCCGAAACTTCGGGGGGCCGAGCGCCAATGTGTTCAGCCCCCGAACAAGTTTCGGGGAGAAATCCTCCGCACCCCCCCGCCCCCGCACCCCCCCCCGGGACGGGACTTACCTTCCCTGAATGTCCCTCCCGGCGGCGGGTCCGGCTGGCAGTTTGTCGGGTGTTCGAGCGGGGCGGGAGCGGCAGCCGGTCTTTCGACTGGCTGCCGCCCCCGCCATTGCAAACAAAGAAAAAAAAAAAAGTCCCCTGATAGGCTACGTGACAATTCACGTAGCCTATCACGGCTAGATTTGCAAAGTCAGCTGTGATAGGCTACGTGAATCGTCACGTAGCCTATCACGGGTGACTTAAAAAAAAAAAAGTGTGTACGGATAATGGCGGACCCATAGGGAGCCCCCATTCCCGTTCCTTATTTTCGCCGTAGTCTACGTAAACATTTACGTAGACTACAGCAACTAAATAAGGAACGCGAATGGCGGCTCCCTATGGGGGCCGCCATTCGCGTACGCGCTTTTTTTTTTTTTTTTTAAAGTCACCCGTGATAGGCTACGTGACGATTCACGTAGCCTATCATGGCTGACTTTGCAGATCTAGCCGTGATAGGCTACGTTAATCGTCACGTAGCCTATCAGGGGGCGTTTTTTTTTTTCTTTACTTCCGCGTTCGCGGCCGGGCGAGGTGAGGCACCTCCTCCCCGGCCTGAATTTCGGCCGGGGGAGGCGGGAAGCCTCCCCCCCTGGCCTGAACTTCGCGGGGGGAGCGGCGAAGCGCTCCCCCCCACCGCGAACAAGCTGTGAGAAAAGGTAAGTGACTTTCGTCCACCCCTACTTGTTGTGTGGGATCGAAACCTAAGTATGTCGTGAACACCCATGGACTCACCAGGTAAGCTGTCTCCCAGGAGGATGTACTAGAGATGTGTCTGAAGGGTTCCCTATGCTCATAAAGCCCAATGACAGGTATCCCTTTGTTTTCATCTATGTGGGAACAAATGATACCGACAAGCAGAGCTACAAAGAAATCACATCAGACTTTGAAGCTAGAATGACTGGCTATGAAGGTGGTGCTGGCATAAGAAATTTGGAGTCTAGGACCGCAGGTTATATTTCCTGGCAGATGAAGGGTCCATCAGGTGGATCCACATTTGGCTACAGAACTGGACTCAAGGAGCACGTATCAATGGGACCTTCTCAAAATGGGGAGAGGTATAGAGCGAGGTACCACAGGGCTCAGTCCTTGGCCAAGGGCTCTTCCACATTTTTATTAATGAGGTGGATGAGAAGATGCAGGGAATTTTGATCAAATGTGCAGATGACACAAAATTGTGCAGGATAGCTAATACCACGGAAGACAGTTACAGAATTCAAAGTGACCTTGGTAGGCAGGAGCTCTGGGCAGAAAAAAACAGAGTAAAATTTATTAGCGATAAATGCCAAGTTCTGCACCTAGGATAAAGAAGCCAAATGCATAGTTACAAGGTAGGGAATGCTTGGCTCTAAAGGTCAACAAGTGAGAAGGACCTTGGAATTTTTGTTGATCACAAGCTGAATCTGAGACTTCCAAATCACATGAAGTACAAGTTCCTCTCTACTCAGCACTGGTTAGGCCTCATCTGGAGTACTGTGTCCAGTTCTGGGCACCACACCTTAAGAAGGATGCAGACAAACTGGAGAGGGTTCAGAGGAGTGCAGGAAAGATCATCAGGCGACTGGAAACAAAGCCCTAATAGGAGAGACTGAAACAACTGGTCATCTTTAGCCTTGGGAAGAGAAGACTGAGGGGAGATACAACAGCGCTCTTCAAGTACTTGAAAGGTTGTCACAGAGAGGAAGGCCAGGATCTCTTCCCCATCATCCCAGAATGCAGCACACGGAATCATGGGCTCATGTGACAGGAAGCCAGATTCCAGCTGAACATCTGGAAAAACTTCCTGACGGTTAGAGCAATATGACAATGGAACCAATGACCTAGGGTTGTGGTGGGCTCTCCCACACTGGAGGCATTCAAGATGAGGCTAGAAAGCCACCTGTCAGGGATTCTTTGACTTGGATTCTTGCACTGAGCAGGGGGCTGGACTCAGTGGTATTATAGCCCCCTTCCATTCCTACTATTCTATGATTCTATGATTCTACCATCAAACCTCGTATCCTTCTGGGCCTTCTACACTGGTTTTGGAAGCACTGAACTCCAGTTCCCCTGCTACCTGCAAGGGTGGTTTCAGAAATTAAGATTCGGTGATCATTCTTTGATCTCTTGAGCTCTGGCATCCCAGACGGTATATGAACTTGTCTACCAATGTTGTTTTCATTTTGGTAACCATCCTCCCTCCATTGTTATCTGGCTATCTTCTTGATGTGTTTTGTGAGCATCCCATCTTCTGTGGCACGAAAGGGCTCCTGGCATTCACTCCTGGTGGCCTATCCAATGTCCAAAATAGCACTTGGTCATACAGAAAGCCCATGGCAGTTAGAGCATTGCACACAGTGGAAGAGACTCTATCCAGCAGACTCTATTGTCATGGCCTGGACGTCCTCTGGAGGCTGTTGAAACCCTGGGGAGTCCGCCAGATGACACGATAAGTCACCTCGGGCCCCTTAACACTTTTGCAGAGGGGTGGTTAGTCGAGGTGGCTTACTAAGCATGGGGAATGTGGTTTTCTCCCCCACATGACACACCAAGGCACCAAGGTGAGCAGAGATTCCTTAACCATTATGGCTTAGCATGATGTCTGAACATGCCTGGTATCTTCATTATGAGTAGGAATGGGCAGGATTTGTTTTTAAATGTCTGCAGATAATCAGGCACCTTTACTTCAGCCCCCTGTTCATTGATGGGATGCACTTTTTTGTACGAGGATTTTGGTCATGTGCCAAGGCACTTGCACCTCCACCTCCCATGTAAAACAAAAACAAAAAAGTTCTGCAAGTTTACCTAATCTGTGCAACTTGGGAAAAGCCCCCTCTTAAATATAATCACTTTTGAATTGATGCGGATTATTCTGACAACACTAGTTCTGACTGTGAACAGCCAAGGTATGGCATTGTGAGCCCGGATGGGATATTCACTGAACATGGAAGTTCACAGCTCAAAGTGATGAGGCCTAAGATATGGCCTACATTTTCATGATTTCTAAATCCGGGCTGTTTTCTCCGTCATTCTAGTTTCACACTTTCTTACGAGACATCCAGTTTTCTAATGCTTCCATGGGCGGACTGTATGTGGATAAGACTGGCGAACTGGCAGCTGACTTTGATATTGTGACATGGGTGATGTTTCCCAATGAATCTCGTACTAGAGTGACTATTGGGAGTGTGGAGAGACAGGCATCTCCAGACCTGAAACTCACCATTAAGCGGGAAGCCATTGCATGGCCCAGCCTTTTTAATGAGGTAGGGGAAAGGATTTGTGTCTTATTATTGGCTTGTGACATCTCTTAAGCTCTAAGAATATCTATCCTGTCTTGTGTGTCCCAACCCCCACTCCCATCGTCTAAACATTTATTTATTTATTTATTTATTCATTCATTCATTCATTCATTCATTTCCCTTCATTTTATTTCTATACCGCCCAATAGCCGAAGCTCTCTGGGTGGTTGACAAAAATTAAATCTACAAAGCATAGCAAGAAACAATGTAAAATATGAATGCTTGAAACCACAACAGAACACTACAACCAGAATGAAACCTTTCAGCAATGCAGAGATTTTATAATAAAGATTTAAAACGCTAAAGCTAAAAGTCTAGGAAGCTAAAATGCTGAAATACTGGAGAATTAAAAGGTCTTCACCTGGCGCCAGGAGGAGTACAACGTAGGTGCCAGGCAAACCTCCCAAGGGAGCTCATTCCACAGCTGGGGATCCACAACAGAAAGGGCTCCCTTTGCGCCAGCCACCGGCCTCACTTCCTTGGAAGGGGCCCACGGAGAATGGCCTCTGAGGGTGATCTCAGGGTCTGGGCAGGAACACATGGGAGGAGGCGATCCTTCAGATAACCTGTCCCCAAATTGTTAAGGGCTTTAAAGGTTAATACCAGCACTTTGAATCAGGGCCGGAAATTGAATGGCATTCAGTGTAGCTGGAAAAGTACCGGTGTAAAAAGTACCTGCTAACAATCTTGCTGCCTTATTTTGCACCAGCTGAAGTTTCTGGACTGCTTTCAAAGGCTGCCCCACGTATAACGCATTGCTGTAATCCAGGCGAGACGTTATCAGAGCATGGATCACTGTAGCTGGGCTATCTCTGTCCAGATAAGGGCGTAGTTGGTATAGCAGCCGAAGCTGATAAAAAGTGCTCCATGCTACTGAGTTCACCTGTGCATCAAGTGACAGATCTGGATCCAAGAGCAACTTCAAACTATGAACATGATCCTTTGGGGGGAGTGCAACCCCTCCCAGAACAGGTTGAACATCACCTAGCCAGGCAGACGAACCACCCACTAACAGTACCTCCATCTTGTCTGGATTGAGTTTCAGTTTACTGGCCCTCATCCAGTCCATTACCATGCCCAGGCTAGGGATGTACGAAAATTCTGCCACGGATCTCAGGGAGGCTGAATGACAGTGCATTCAGCCCCCTGAAATCGGTGGTGGAACGGCCTGACCCCCCACCCCACCCAGGGACAAGACTTACCTTGGGCGGATCTTCCAACCGGCAATGGCTCTGGCAGCAGCTCCGGCGGCAGTGCGGTGGCGGCGGCTGTGGCGGCTGGTCTTCTGACCGGCTGCCGCCGCCACCGCCATTTCCAGTTAAAAAAAAACAAAAAGACATGATACGCTACGTAAAGATTTATGTAGCCTATCAAGGCTAGGTTTTAGAAAAAATCGTGATAGGCTACGTAAATATTTAAATACTTTTTTTAAAAAAAACAACAACAACGCGCGTACATATCCGCTACACTATTTGCGTTCCCCTTATTTTCACCTTCTTAGTCTACGTAAATGTTTACGTAGACTAAGATGTGCCAAAATAAGGAACACAAATGGTGGCGGCCGTGGCCACCGCCATTTGCGTACGCGCGTTGTTGTTGTTGTTTTTTAAGTCAGCCTTAATAGGCTATGTAAACATTTATGTAGCCTATCACGGCTGACTGCAGTGATGCAAACGGCAGTGGCATTTTGAGTCCCTGCTAGCCAGCGGCCGGATGTCCGGCTGCTTGCGGAGCCGGCCGGCAGCTCTGCAGAATTGATGCGGAGACAGCCGGCCGGCCAGGATTCCAGGGGGGGAGGAATGGAGCGCCTCCCCCCCAGCAAGGATTCCAGGGGGAGGGATGGAATGCCTCCCCCCCAACCATAAACATAATCCAGGAAAGGTAAGTGCCTTTCGTACATCCCTAGCCCAGGCCCCGATTCAGAACTGCCACTGCCTCAGCTGGGTTTGATGAGAAAGAAAGGTAGAGATGGGTGTCATGCGCATATTGAAGGCGCCTCAGGCCACACCTCCGGATAACCTCCCCCAGCGGTTTCATGCAGATGTTAAACAGCATGGGGGATAAAATAGAGCCCTGTGGAATCCCATGGCACAATTGCCATGGCGCAGAGCGGTAATCCCCCAGCACCACCTTCTGGAGTCGGCCATCCAAGTAGGAGCAGAACCACTGCAGTGCAGTGCCTCCAACTCCCAGCCCAGACACTCTATGCAGAGGGCTCTCATAGTCAATGGCATCGAAAGCTGCTGAGATGTTCTCACACTCCCTCTCTCCCTCTCAAAACAGAGGTCATCCCTCAGGATGACCAAGGCAGTTTCTACTCCAACACAAGGCCTGAAGCCTGACTGAAATGGATCTAGATAATCCGTTTCATTCAACAGTGCCTGGAGCTGTCCTGCAACCACCCGCTCAAGCACCTTTCCCAGGAAGGGGATGTTGGCCACTGGCCTATAATTGTTAACATCCTCCAGGTTTGGCTTTTTTAAGAGTGGTCTGATTGCCGCCTCTTTTAAAGCGGCTGACACCACTCCCTCTCTCAAGGAGGAATTTGCAACCTCCTGGACCGAGCTGGACATCCCCTCCTTCTTTGATTTAATAAGCCATGAAGGGCACGGGTCAAGCACACAAGTGGTCGATCGGACTTGGCCAAGCACCTTGTCTGCGTTAGGGATGTCAGAAAATTCCACGACGGATTTTGGTGAGGCCAAATGCCAGTGCATTCGGCCCCCCGAAATCCATCGCGGAACAAAACCCCCGCCCCCCCCCCACAAAAGGCACCTGGGACGAAGTCCCCGCTGCCCCCACCCTACGAAAGGCATGCGAAACAGAGCACTTACCTGCTCCCGTCTGCGCTGCTTTGCGAAAAGAAGCCGTCCTGCCATTCCAGAGGGGCCTGGGGGGGGCACCGCTACACCATTTGGGTCCCTGCTTTTTGTCGTGATAGGCTATGTAAATACTTATGTAGCCTTTCATGGCAGCCTGGAAGGACGCAAATGGCGGTTTCTACGATGGCCACCATTAGCGTCCGCAGCAGCCTAGTCGCTGCCAGAACTCAGGAATATTCCGGGGAGAGGGACGGAGTGCCTCCCCCCCACCGCAGATGCCTCAGCACAGAACCAGGTAAATGTTTTGTACATCCCTAGCAGAGACAAGGGGCAGACTGTAAGAAGTAACACAATGCCCCGTTGGGGCAAGACTCATTGGAGCCAGACTCAAGGTGAGATTTTGTGAGGAGATGCCCATCCTCCCCATCCGTTCTGGGGAGCCATAGAGGGATATTATGAAAGCATTCTGGGTCAGGGTTGATCTCTGCAGTATTCTACATTAACAGACCTGAATCTTCACAAAAAGCAAAGGGTTGGAGTAAAACAATGCCCCCCCTTTCACACGCATCTCATGCAGTTTTAGGAAGGGTGGGTGAAAACCCCACTTGCTGATAAGACCCCTACAGGACATTTTGAAAGAGCAAAATATCTCCCACATCTGAAAATAGGGATGTCCGAAAGTCACTTACGTTTTCGTGGATGTGATTCGCGGTGGGGGGTGGAGGCACTCCGTCCTTCCCCCTGGAATCCTTGATGGGGGGGAGGTGATCCGGTCCTCCCCCCTGGAATCCTGTCCATCCAGTTCCGTCCATGGACGGGCTGCTGTGGACACAAATGGCGGCCGCTGTATCATCCGCCATTTGTGTCCAGCCAGGCTGCCGTGATGGGCTAAGTAAGTACTTACATAGCCTATCATGCAGGGTCAAAAAACCCCAAAACAAAACAGCGTACGCAAATGGCTGCGGCTACGGCAGCCGCCATTTGGGTTCCCTCTTTTTCGCCATTTTAGCATACTTAAAGATTTACTTAGGCTGTCACGCCGAAAAAAAGGGGAACGCAAATAGCGTAGTGGACACTATTTGCATTGCTTTTTTTTTCACCGTAATAGCCGATAATAATAAATGTTTACGTAGGCTAAAACTGCGGGGGGGGGGGAAGGAACGGAAATGGAGCCCACGACGCCATTTGCATTCCTCTTTTCTCCGCCGTAATAGCCTATGTAAATATTTACGTAAGCTAAAATGGCGAAAAATAAGGAACGCAAATGGCAGCCGCCGTAGCAACCGCCATTTGCGTACGATTTTTTTTTTTTGGCTTGCCGTGATAGGCTATGTAAATACTTACGTGGCCTATCACAGCAGCTTCACAGGATGCAAGTGGCGGCTGCTACAGTGGCCCCCATTTGCATCCGCAGCAGCTTGTCCGTGGCCAGAACTCCGGCTGCCGAAGGCCCTGGCCGGCAGCTCTGCCGAGCCGCCATGGAGCAGACCCGGCCCATGGAGGATTCCTGGGTGGAGGGATGGAGTGCCTCCCCCCCCCCACGAATCCAAACTGTGAAAAGGTAAGTGACTTTCATACATCCCTACTATCTCCCCTATCCCATTTATATAGCAGATAATCTGGCTTGGATTTATTGCTTGTCCCTGGCCTCCCGACCCCAACCATTTGTAAAACACCATTATCTTATTCAGATGGAGCAAATTGGGAATAATAGCACAGGAAGACGGACGTTACTCTAATCTTGAGAAGTAAAAAGGTCTGAAATGAGGCTTGGAGGTGCCAGGTGGGCCTTCCTCTGAAGGCAGTGGAGAGAATTCCGGTGAGTCCAAAGTTGAAAACTGGGTCAGGGCGGAGAGACAGCACTTCACCTGTTTTAAAAGAGATTCTTTGGCTCACACTCACCTTCAGGGTTTAGATTAAGGTGCTGATCCATTTGAATCCCTCTAAGATCAGGGTAGCAAAAATTAGGGCTGTGGACAGCCCACTCAACCTAATACAGAGGTGAGATTAGAGGACTCAAATCGGCCTGAACTCTAGGGATGTATGAAAGTGACTTTCCTTTCTCAGATTATGTTGATGGTGGTGGGGAGAGGCGTTCCATCCCTCCCCCCAGAATCCTGGCCGGGGGGGGAGGCTCTCCATTCCTCCCCCCGGAATCCTCGAATGGCCGGCTGTGCTCGCGGCAGCTCCACGGAGCAGCCAGCCACGGCCGGCCCAGCCAGGCCAGAGCCATCCACAGAGACGGAGATCTCTGGGAAAAACAACAACAACAACAACCAAATGCGTACACAAATGGTGCCGGCTATGGCCGCCGCCATTTGCGTTCCTTCTTTTTACCGTCTTAATCTACGTAAATACTTACGTAGACTATGACGGCGAAAAGAAAGGGGAACGCAAATAGTGTAGCAGGCGCTATTTGCGTCCCTTTTTCATTCACCGTTTTAGCCTACATAAACACTTACTTAGCCTATCATGTCTTGTAAAAAAAGGGGAACCGCGGTGGGTGGGGGGTGGCAGGCTGTTCCGCCATGGATTTCGGGGGGCTGAATGCACTGACATTCGGCCTCACCAAGATCCGTGGTGGAATTCTCTGACATCTCTATTCGGATGGAGCAAATTGGGAGCAATAGCACAGGAAGACGGAAGTTCCTCTAAACTCGAGAAGTACAAAGGTCTGAAAGGAGGCTTGGAGGTGCCCAGTGGTGGGCCTTCCTCTGAAGGCAGTGGAGAGAGTTCTGGTGACCCCTCAGTTGACAACTGGGGCATGGCAGAGAGACAGCACCACACCTGTTTTAAAAGAGCTTCTTTGCCTCACACTCAGCTTCAGGGTGCAGATTAAGGTGCTGATCCATTTGAAGCCCTCTAGGGTCAGGGTAGCAAAAATTAGGGCCATGCACAGCCCACCCAACTAATTCAGAGCTCAGTTTAGAAGACTCCAATCGTGCTGAACTCGACTCAACAGCCCCTGAAGCTGGGTTGACTCACTTCTCCAGTTCTGAAGCAACATCTAGAGACCCGAAGCACAAGGGGGGAAACCCCTACTGAAAGGGACCCCCCACTGTCATTGCCAGCCCCACTGAACCCCCACTCCTTACCTGGTTCTGTCAGGAGTGACTGCACCCATTGGCCTCTGCAAGGGGGTCACCTTTATTTTTTTTTTTTTTAATGGTATTTCCTCGTACTGGAAGAAGAAGAATCGCCATTTTGAAAGGAAATGGCAACTCCCTCCACGAGAGTGATAGCTGCATGTGATTCCCTGGAGACAAGGTAAGAAGTGAGGGGCTCACACAGCGGGGTGGGGTTGCTGTTTGCATTGGGCTGAAGCAACCCCAAAGCTGTACAGAGTGATCCAACACATCTTGGAGTTCTTTGGCCTGAACCTGACCTGTTCCAGTATTGCACCGCTTTGCACCGCAGCACCCAGACACACTAGGGATTCCGCCTTCAGACTAAAGTGGTTAACAGCCCTAGTAAAAATGCCCTCTTCCACATGACTCTTGGATATATTGTCTTAGAGCTCTGATGAGGCCACCCCCAAGTGGCAAGGCCAGCTGAGATTTGGCTGGTGACAATTGGCAGGAAGGCATTTTGTTGTGTGTAACATCCCTGGAGATGTTGGTCTGCCATGAGTCACAAGCAGGAACTCTTTTCTGTTTCAAGAGGCCTTTCTCTTATTTGAATGGGATTTTCATGTTGTGATCCTTTTGTGTTTAATTGTTGGTTTTTACGTAGTGCTTTTATTCATTTAATTCATTTAATTCAATTATTTCTGTGGTTTGGTACAGTGGAGCCTGGTGGCTCTGATTACAGCTGGGCTGCGGATCCCTTCTGGGTTTTAGTCAGAACCATCCAGAACTATACAACAGTTATCCAAGGTGCTGAACTTATTTGGGGGGTATAAATCCATCAGGTACCCTGCTCCTTAAAATGACTTTCCATCTACAGCTGTGCCATGAGGCCTCTGATCCTTCATTTGCCTTCTGCCCTGCCACTGAACATCAAAACAGGGAGGAGGAGAGGGCCTTTCCAACGGTGGTGCCTATCCTCCCACAAAAAGCTCATCTCCCTCCCCCATTGCTCACCGTCATTGCATGCACATTATTTGAAGCCATTTATTGCTGTTGCTTGTAATTTCTGTTATTCTGGGATGCATAAATAGTTTTTTCCCTGGAACAAGGACCTGGGATCACTTCTACTTCACTTAGGGTCACAAGCGCTAGAAACCCTGTTGGGTCCTGTCTAAATTGGAGGACTCATTTCCATAGGCACAAATATTCATAACACTGTTTTCCTGGATGCTCCTTCTCTTTTTGCTAGACTGTGCCTCATTCCAGATGCACTGAGAGCTGTTGCTGTGGATACTACAAGGAGGTCCAAGAAGGAGAGCCACCATGCTGCTATGCTTGCGCTCCATGTGCGGAAGGAACCATCTCCATTCAGGAAGGTAGGCAAGATCAGAAGAATGGGAGTTCCCTAGGGCAACTCCTTGAATATGCCAAATAGTCTCCACAGCCCTATTTTACTTCCCTCTTCTTTTCTGTTAAACCTCTTTAGCAAAACATTCCATGAGTAGGTAAGAGAAGAAGGCTTAATGAATGACTGTTGCTCATAGTGTAAAACATCACGGGAATCCCTTATGGTCATGGGCCATTCACTACTGCTCAGCCTGAAATACCTCATGATGCCCTTCTAGAACATAGCATGATTTTAATGAAGACTTGTTCCATTCGACTGAATGCTAATTTTATTTTTTATTAGTTGCTCTTCTTCTGCAAGGTTTTACTCTTCTGCTCGGTACATCATTGTGATCATTATTCTGATGTGCAAGCTCAAAAACATTTTAATTAACACATTAAATATTCATTCATCTTTGGAACAGATTCTAAAGACTTTTTGAACTCTGACCCCTACTTGGCTTCAGTTTATTTTTAATCTCCACCATTAATCCCATGAAGTGAGTGGGAAGAAAAGATGATGGGAGTGAATCTCTGGGGTGCAACGCTGGGGGGATGCTTAGTGCACACTGTTCCTGGTATAAATCATGTCCCCCCCCAAAAAAAACCACTCTGCTTTTTCCATGATTGGGACAGGGCAGCTTGTACAGACATGGTGGGCCTTTATCCAGTATACACAGAAAATTGTCTGCACTGTGCTGCGATCCTGTGGCAGGAAAGCAGGGGGTCCCTGGCAGAAAAGGGGATGTGAAAATGGTGCAACCCGCACATTCTGGTGATCAGAGTACTCCCCTGCCCAACGTTGATTCAGTCTTCTGGTTTTTTTTTTAACCTCTTTAGTAAAACTTGATTAAAAAATAAGAAAGCTTTATGGAAGTTTCCTACTCTGGATTTCAAAGGTAACCAGAAGTCCCTTGAGCACCATCTTATGGTAGAAAGGTGGGGTATAAGTTGAGTAAATAAATAAATCACAAGCCACTCCACTACCAGGTAGCTTTACATACCCTACAGGGTTATTATGAAGATAAGAACAGGATAACCTCACAGACACTCCCTTACTCCGAACAATGTCGGGATAAATACCCTTACTTTTCTATAATTAAACCAGCTGTGTTCATTCCAAGTCAGCCTATCAATACATCTAGCACACACTTCTCTGTTCTTTTCTGACTGACACACTCTCTAATGTCCCACAGAGATATGACAGTATTTTTCTTGGTCCTGCGACTACTAAGGTCCTCACTTGGTGATGAGGCCATAGTGGTGTGGTCACAAAACAGCTCCTCTGTGAGGGAATATTTCCCTCTCTCCCTGCCCAAATGCACATTTTTTCTGGAGGTACAGTGGATGTGAATCCTGCTGAACTCACTCTCCGTCTCCTCAGATGCCGACCATTGCAACAAGTGTCCGGAAGATCAGCATCCAAACACGGACAGAGATCAATGTGTCCCCAAGGAGATATCCTTCCTCACCTATGAAGAACCTTTGGGATTGTCCTGATTTCCTTTGCTCTATTCTTGTCCTTATCCACGGGCTTCGTATTAGGAATCTTCATGAAATACCAAGAAACTCCAATAATCAAGGCCAACAACCGAGACCTGTCCTACATTCTCCTCATCTTCATCATGCTTTCCTTCTTGTCCTCCTTCCTGTTCATGGGGCGGCCAAGGAAAGTGACTTGCCTTCTCCGACAAACAGCCTTCAGCATCATCTTCTCAGTTGCCATTTCTTCGGTGTTGGCCAAAACCATCACGGTGGTGTTGGCTTTCCTGGCCACAAAACCAGGGAACAGAGTGAAGAGATGGCTGGGGAAGAGTCTTGCAAACTCCATTGTCAGTTCTTGTTCTGGTGTCCAAGTTGTCATCTGCACCATCTGGCTGGGGAGCTCTGCCCCATTCCCTGACTCTGACATGCATTCCCAGCCTGGACAGAACATCTTGCAGTGCAACGAAGGATCTGTTGTCTTCTTTTATACTGCCCTTGGCTACATGGGCTTCCTGGCTGCCATCTGCTTCACGGTGGCTTTCCTGGCCAGGAAGCTGCCTGGGGCCTTCAATGAAGCCAAACTGATCACCTTCAGCATGCTGGTCTTCTGCAGTGTTTGGCTGTCCTTTGTGCCCTCCTACCTGAGCACCAAGGGGAAATACATGGTGGCCGTGCAGGTCTTCTCGATCTTGGCCTCCAGTGCTGGGCTGTTGGGCTGCATCTTTCTTCCCAAGTGCTACATCATTGTACTGAGACCTGATCTGAATACGAAGGAGCATATCATGTTCAAAACAAACTAGGGCATCTGATCCATAGAAGTAGAGTTGTGGGAGAATATTTGGCGTAGGTTTGGAGGAGATACAAGTTTGGTGAGATCTGAGTTAACAGAGCCTTGTTGATGTGCTTATAGCTTCAGTTGCACAGTTTCGGTGTTTCTATTACAGGAGACAGGCAAAGCTGAGCCTTGGGGCTATCACTCTGCCAGTGACCACCATCCGCATCTGAGGTAGTGTTGAGGCTGGAACTATACCATACTGACATTGTCCAAATAATGCATCTGTTGAAGGTGTGGCCCTTAACAGCTGCAGTGTACCAGTATTTTGCAGCTTGCGTGCACATGGAAAGCCCTGAATGCAAGACATTAAATGGATGTTTGTTACTGGCATTAGTGTATTCTGATTGCTCTGCTTGCTATGACAGTTTCATGCACTTGTTGTATTAAGAATTATTCTCAAAGAATGCAGGAGTTTAATTCGGTACTTCCATTTCCTTGCTTCTCATTGTCATCTATGGTCGTCACACATTTACTGCACAGAAATGATGTTTTTGATTGAAGGGAATTGGGTTTTTTTGAATGGGACAGTCTCCCAAACAGAGAGACATTTGACATGGGATAGTCTTGTGCTCAGTTTTTGGTCCTGGGTGATTTAAACTTTAGATCCTGACATTCTCAGCCTGAGATTTGGGGCTGCTGCCAGTGGAGGCTGGCAGCTCTGATTTCAGTGGAACTGTGAACCCATCCTGGGTTTCAGACAGAAACCACGTCTGGTGAAAATGTCTGCAAATGGCCAGATGTGTGCTCGTGTTCAATTTGCACAACTTCCCCAGTTCGATTTGTGCAAATATCCCTGGAGACTGCATCATCCCCACTTTAGTTTATGGAGGAAAGTTTCACAAATCAGGAGATGGGTACAAAGTTTGGGAAATGTGCGGACATTTCACATTCAGTTGCTGCTTGATTTGCGTGATTTTCCTGTTCCTGCAGAGTGAGCAGACATCATGAACAGGAAATGTGACAAGCGGTGATACAATATTTGGAAGATCCTAGCAGTCTCGAGTCTCACTCATTCACCCGTCCCTACCAAAGGCAGCCCCACATACTGGAAGTTACCGCAACCCAAACAGGGTATAACTTAGGCATGTGTCACCTTGATCAGATCTGGCATCTCTGTAATGGGTGCAGTTGGTACTCTGGCCTCACTCCTGGCCACTGCCCAAGCCTGCATTCCTGATCATGATCTCCAATCCCTGCCCCTTTCCAGCAGTTATTTTTTTAAAAAAACTTTGACAGCCCGGCAGAGAGACTTGTGAATAGGGATGTTGGAATCTGTAATCTGCAAGAGAACTAAGTGAGTTCAGATTTTTATGAACCCTACCAGCGAATGGGCTTTTCCCCTGGAGGGTGGATTCCGCAGATTTGGGGAACCATGTTTCTAACCTTCGACTGTTTTGCACTAATTAGGAGGCGTTAAAATGCATATAAGGGGGGAATTTTGCCCATGCAAATTTGCAGAAGTTCAGAAACTAAGAAAAATCAGACTCTGAGGACGATGGAATAGAAGGTGCCTGACAATCCGGGAAATGAACAGGTTTTTCACTATCCCTAATTCCCTACCTGGGAGCTGGAGTGGCAATGGTCAGGCCTTTTGCAGGGTGGGGGGGGTGGAGGGGCTTCGTTCTGCCATGGATTTTGGGGGGCCGAATGCACAGGCATTCAGCCTCACCGAGATCCATGGCGGAATTCTCTGACATCCCTAATCTCCCCCTATTAGTACTTCCAGTGAGCTCATCAGAACTAGGGATGTACGGATTCTGTACCTTCCATGCTGCTTGACTTCAGCAGTTTGTGGCCAGTGCTCCATACCGTCATTCACAAGCCCTTGGAATTCTCCTCTTTTTTTCTGCTCACGTCCCTGAGACGTGCAGTAATTATTTTCAGCCGAAACCCTTCCTCTTCCTCGGGGCTTCCCAAAACAAAGCTGCCCTATGTGTGCCTGAGCGATGCACTCTTTGTTTAAAGCAACGCTGTTTGAAAGAAAGAAAGAAAGAAAGAAAGAAAGAAAGAAAGAAAGAAAGAAAGAAAGAAAGAACCTTTTAAAATGACCATGCCATTCTGGAGCTCTGCACGAGGTATTATTCTCTCTGCTAAGCTTTATATTTCCACATCCAGTGTCGTTGTTGATTTGTGAGGCTAAAATGGAGAGGAGAACCAACCTTGTGCATGTCTACTCAGAAGAAAGGCTTATTGAGTTCAATGCGACTTACTCCTACACATGTCAGCACCCCACTTGCCCCAGCTCAGCTTTGTATTTCCACATCCAGCTCATGATCAAACCTCCTGTTAGTTATCTCACTGACTGGGTGACTTTGGGCTGGACTCTAACTACTACACCATACTTCTGTTATGAAACTCAAGAAGAAAAAGAGACAGTATAATGGAAAGTTCTTTCTGAAGAAGTCACGCTTGTACAAATGCAGCATGAAGGGAAAGATCAGCAACCTTCTCTTTGTTTGAATAAAAAGCACACTCTGCACGTGCTCAGGGAATGGACAAAATGAGGAATTTGAGGAATATTAGAAGAATCATGGAATATGAAGAACGGTATTCTTCCATTCTGTTTGTGTGTGCGAAATCTCCCTCAATCCAGCTGTTCCCTGGAACCCCTCCCCCCTTCACCCAAGGGTCTTCTGAGATCCTGACCTCGGGGTGCCGTTCTGCAGAGGATTCCGTGGCATGGACTGAAGGGAATTCGATCCCATTTCAGTCTGTGGTGGAATTCTCTGACATCCCTAATATATTCCACGAATTACTAACATGCTTAGACATCAAACACTTATTGGTAACAGCAACCAGTAGGTGAACCACGAGTCCCAGCACAACTCATGCTGCTGGGCAGCCACTAGAGAAGGAGCTTTACACTTCAGCCTGGTTGGTTCCACCCCACCTCAATCAGCCTGCATAAGCAGGCAACCCCTCGGCCTTTTGACAACAGCCAAGCTCTGCCCGCCTTGCATCCGTCAATATCTGAAACCAGCCCAGGCCTGGGAGGCAGGCTGTGCCTTTCAGCCTCCATCCTGCGACCAACATCGACAGTTTCCCTATCGGCAACGGCCTTAAGGTTTGTGAGCACTGCAACGCCTGGCTTTTCAATGCCGAATCATCACCTCCTAGCTGCCACAGCAGAAAGTTTTCACTACCCCCACTCGAAGGTCCGGATTTCACCCGCAACACTGACACTGATGGCTGCTTTCCGGACAAGCAATTCATGAAGGGCTTCTAGGCTGGGCTTCCTGGTCTGCACCACTCAAGACTGCGAGGCCACAAGGCCCCACCGCACTTGTGTTCGGGGTGCAAGGCTCAGTTCAGCCTCTGATGAGCACTTTGCGGTCAGATGAGCCTCCAAGCTATGGCCAGCTGTGCATCCCCGACACCGAGGAGGCCACTATGGCTTTCCTGGACTGAGCAGAGAACAGCACTGGGCTGCACCTTGCTGGAGTCACTCACTAACTGATACTCAATGTTTGCCCATGCGCTACTGAGTACCGGCAGGTGGGTGAAATCCTCGAGCACGAGGACGCTGCTGCACTTGCTGCTGGGCATGCACCAATGCACGTACCTCTGTGCATCCATCGCGACTGCAGAATGATGAACACTATGGCTCACTCTGGATGCGATAATGTTTCCGGGGTCTCTTGAATTGCTTCTGTGTGGACCAGCTCAGATGGCTTTCCTTTGGCTAATCGTTGTTTGGTAGTGTGCCCTCAGGGTTGAGAGTGCAGCACGGTCTCCTACATGGAGATTCTGATGCTAGGGAAAGTGGAAGGCAAGAAGAAGAGGGGCTGACCAAAGGCAAGATGGATGGATGATATTCTGGAAGTGATGGACTTGACCTTGGGGGAGCTGGGGGTAGGGATGTACGAAACTCACTTACCTTTTCGATGGGGCGATTCGCGGTGAGGGGGAGGCACACTGCACCTCCCACTGAAATCCTGACCCGGGCGGCTCCACTCCGCGGAGATTCCGCAGAGCCGCCGGTTGGCCTATCTGCAGCTGGAAATCCGGCCGCTGGGAAGTCTTCTGAAAAAAAAACCACCCGAGTACGCAAATGGCGGCAGCTACAGCCGCCGCCATTTGTGTTCCCTTTTTTTCACTGTTTTAGCCTTTGTAAATATTTATGTAACCTATTACGGTGGGGAAAAAAGTGGAACGCAAATAGCGTAGTGGGCGCCATGTGCATTCCTTTTCTCCCACGCCATTTTAGCCTACGTGAATATTTACGTAAGCTATTACAGCAGGGAAAAGAAGGAAGGCAAATGGCAGCCGCCATAGCAGCCGCCATTTGAGTACGTGGGTTTGGGGTTTTTTGCTTGCTGTGATAGGCTACCTAAATACTTACGTAGCCTATCACAGCAAAGAGCAGGATGGAA
Organism: Heloderma charlesbogerti; assembly: GCA_026122225.1. NCBI lineage: Eukaryota > Metazoa > Chordata > Lepidosauria > Squamata > Helodermatidae > Heloderma > Heloderma charlesbogerti. The sequence goes on from JANEZZ010003038.1 coordinate 306,319, forward strand.
ATGGCGGGCACAGCAGCTGGTTCAAAGTCAAGCCTCCGCAGCCACCAGAACCCCAGGTAAGTTTCGTTCTGGGGGGATTCTGCAGGATGGTGGGGGGTGGGAGGCCGTTCCACCACGGATTTCTGGGGGCCGAATGCCAGTGCATTCAGCCTCACTGAAATCCATGGTGGAATTTATTTATTTATTTATTTATTTCATTTATATCCCACCTTTTTTCCTCTTGCTAGGAACCCAAGGCGGCTTACATGATCCTCCTCCTCTCCCTTTTATCCTCACAACAACAACCCTGTCAGGTAGGTTGGGCTGAGAGTCTGTGACTGGCCCAAAGTCACCCAGTGAGCTTCCATGGCTAAGTGGGGACTAGAAACCGGATCTCTGGGCTCCCAGTCCAACACTCTAGCCACTACACCACACTGAAATCTCCACCATCCCTAAGTGGGGGTGGTGACGGCTGACAGGAAGCTCTGGCGTTGGCTGGTCCATGATGTCACGAAGAGTTGGAAGCGACTGACCGAATAAACAACAAAATCCTGGCTAATCCAGCACAAGAACTGTAATTGGGAGGGTTGCAAAGGGAGCAAGGCTGGGAAATTCCCCCAAGTAGTATGCACTACGTGTGCATAAGGAATGGGGAAGATGTGGCCCTCCTGATGTTCTCGGACTGCAACTCCCATCGTTTTTCCCCATGGGCTAGGCCAGTTTGGGCTGCTGAATGGGCAGTCCAGTGCTATCTGGAGGGCCACACGTTCCCATTCACTGGTATACATCCTAACCTACTCTGCTGGATCATCACCCTGCTGTGGTGAGTGGGCTTGTGTGTTCCAGTGAACTCCATGAGTGAAGCCATCGGGAGTTATGTACTCCCAGCAGGGTCACGCATGGCGGCAAGATCAAGGGGGAGGAACCAGACAAAGAATGATCCAAGCAAGTCCTCAACAGCAGAACAGGCGGAAGATATCAAGGTGTACAGTCAGGGCCAGAAATATTGGAACAAGGATAACTGTTTTGGCAGTTGGCCTCTGTATGCCACTGGCTGTACTTCCTGAATGCTTTCTTTTTTGTCAAACCCTTGAATTACAGCTGAAAGTCCTGACTTGGCTCCCATCTGGGTGTGTTTCCTTTCAACTTCAATGTGGTCGTGTACAGAGGCCAACAGCCAAAACAGTTATCCTTGTTCCAATATTTCTGCCCTGGCTGTATGTTACAATGGCTGAGAAGGCGGATGAAGGCTGCATCCGATAATGGACCACCAATTGTCACGATATCCATGACATTGGATTAGAGCCTTTTCTGTGAAGACTTTGTGTTGATCACTGTGCACTGATCTCTACACAAAAAACACATTCATGCACAGGCGTCTTCCAATCTAAACCCAACCAATCAAAAGTCCCATGGCGATCGGCAAATGGCACTGGGGGCAGGACTGTGAAAACCAGCAGACCCTAGTCATGGACTGGCACATGGGCAGCGGATACAGATTCAGTCATGCTGACTCAAGGACTGAGGCAGTTGAGTAGTTCGGCAGCTGTATCCATGCCTCAGGAGTCCTATTCAGGATCCACTCTGCTCACCCCATATGGGGAGGGGGCTAGAAACGGTGCCCTAAACATCGTCTGCCTCATCTTCTCCCTGACTGGATTACCGCATCCAGTGGGGTCACCACTTAGCTGTTGCAAAGGACAAATGAACTTTGGAACATGGAATATGCGGACACTGCTGGACAATACAGATAGTGAACACCCTGAACGCAGAACTGCCATCATTGCAAGAGAGCTGAGTGCCAAGGGCTCCTTGGAGGCAAAATAATGTAGCCAAGAAAGTCCAAACAGGCTAGGTCAAATGCACATTTCTCCAGCTTGGCATGAAGATGGTTCTCGCGGAGGTGCTGGAGGATGGCGGAGACATGACACTGATGGGCGTGGGTGTCCTCAGAAAATATAAGTAAAATATTCAAGATACACAATGAGGAAAGTGTCCAAATAGTCCCAGAAGATGGCATTCATAAAACACGAAAAAGTGGGGTGGGTGGGCGAGCCCCAAAGGCATCACTAGGTCTTCATACACTCCATACTGGGTCCTGAAAGAGGTCTTACATTCATCCCCCTCCCAGATGTGAATGAGATTGTACGCGCTACGCAGGTCCAACTTGTGAAAATCTTCGCTCGCCCCAGGCGCTCCAGCATCTCAGGTATGAGTGGGAGGGGGTACTTGTCAGGGATGGAGACCAAATTTAGATTTCTGAAATCATGCACCGGGCGGAGATCTCCAGATCGTTTGGCCACAAAGAAGGTAGGAGTGCAGGCGGGGGAGGAAGACGGGCGAATGAAGCCACATTTGAGATTCTTATCCAAAAACTTCCGCAGAGCTCGAAGTTCCAGCTCCGACAGTAGGGAGACGCAAACTCCACTTGCTGAAGCCCCCAAGAAATCTGAGGGTTGTGCTTAGAGAGCCAGGAAACACGCAGCACGATTGGGTATAAAGGAACCTTGGCCAAGTGAAACTGAATCTGCTCAATGTGGGACTGGGCACGCAAAGTGAGTGGAGCTGTAATCTGGGTCACCACGCCCGAAGCGAGAGGATGCCCATCGATGGTCTCCACTGCCAAGGGGGCAGGAAGGGGCAGGGTAGGAATCTTGTGGAAGAGGGCAAAGGTCTCATCCATGAAACTGGCCATAGCCCCCGAGTCCACTAAAGCTAGGGCCTCCACCCCAACCCACTGGGAGGAGCGGAGGTGAACATGCAACAGCAGATGGGAGAGTGGAGGGGTTGGGGAAGGCACCCACACGGTGGGGAACTGACCCCCACACTGGAGGCCCCCAACAAGCTTGGGGGGCAGTCTAGTCAGACCTGGGGATGAGGAGGAGGAGGGGGGAAAGAGAGGAGGGGGAGGCAGTGGAGCTGTGGATTTAACTCGGCAAGTCTTGGCGAAATGCCCCAGCTTTCCACATCGAAAACATCGGAGCTCAGCTCGCCGGCGCTCAGGTTCCTCTGGTGGCAGTGGGGCTCGGGTAGCTCCCAGCTGCATCGGGGTCTCCTCCACACCCAGCACCGGAGTGGGGGGTGGGGGAGGGGGAAGGAAACGTGGGGGAATGGGAGGAGGGAAATCCCAGCCCCCGGCGCCCCACCAGGTCTGCTGGCGCCCCTCAGCCGACTATCTATCTGAAGGCAGGTCTGGATGAGGTCCTCCAAACAAGGCGGGCTGGGCATGCACGCCAACTCATCTAAAATCTCATCGTTCAAACCATCCAAAAACTGAGCCACCAGCACAACATCATTCCACTGTAAATCCTGCATCAGCAAGCGAAAGGTTGTCGCGTAGCTGGAAACTGAGTCCTTGCCCTGCCAGAGGCAGTGAATCTCCTAAGAAACCATCTGCATGTGCAGGGGGTCACCGAAAAAATGGGCCATGGCTGTCATGAAACCTCGATAGTCTCCGAGCAGGGGGTCATTAGCGAGCAGGAGCCCCGAAGCCCATCTAGCTGCCATGCCTGACAGTAGTTTAATGATGAAACCCACACGAACCTGTTCCGTCTGGAAATCCTCAGGCCGAAGATACATGTACAGCTCCGATTGGGCTCTAAAAATCTGAAAAAGTCCTTTCTCACCAGAAAACCTCTCTGGCAAAGCCACCGGGCACTTGCGGCGGGGGGGAATCGAAGGTGGAGGGGTTTGAACCACAGCCTGTAGATTTTGAATGGCAGCTGTCAGTTGAGCCATCTGATCACAGAGCATCTGGTTCTCTTGCACTAGAGCTTGCACCGCCGGGTCCCCGGCACCCTCCATAAGGCAATAGGAGAAAAGAGAGAGAGAGAAAGAGGAACGGGGACCAAGCTGTCAAGGGCACCTTGGAGGCCTCTCTCAGTCTAATCCAGTAGCCAAGTCCAGACACAGACAAAGGGATTCTTTTCAAAGTTTTATTCCTCTTTTACAACTTAACGACTCTACTGTTAGCAACTAGATATGAGCAGCAGAGTACCTATGCCCTAAGTTGGAACAGTTGGTCCCTGTTTGAAAGGGAATCACTGGCAGACCCTGAACTTATGGGCTAGGGAGAGTCCCTCCCCTTTTCCCTTGGATCCTCTGGGCGCAACCGTTGTTTGCGCGCCAACTGGGCACTACGTCTCTTTTCTGCACCCTCCATTTGGCGCCGCTCTCTGCGTCGGCGTCACGTGTCCAGCAAGTCTGCTTCCCACGCTCTGTCACTCCCGGGAATGCTATCTAAGCTAGGAATGCCGGTGGGAGGAATCTCTGTCAGCTGTTGGCCCTGGGAAAGATGAGCGCGCTCTTCTCCCAGGAGCGGCTCCTCTACCTCAGAATCAGAACTACTCTGGGATTCTATGGGTTCAGTGTCCACCCTGACACTGAGACATTTTAAGATTGACATAGCAGCACTCCAAAAAACTCGAAGAGCAGGAGAGGGACAACTGAAGGAAGAAAAAGGAGGTTACACCTTCTTCTGGAAAGGACTGCCTGAACAAGAACAATGAATACATGGAGTAGGCTTTGATATTAAAAATGATCTTATGAAACTCTTGTCAGAAGTTCTGACTGGCATTAACGAACGACTCTCAACCCTTCAAATAAAACTCACCAAAAACCAGCAGGCAAGTATTCTAAGTGCATATGCACCATCATTAGATGCTGATGAAGACATCAAAGAAAAATGTTACTCCCAAATGGACACCATCTTATCAGAGATACCTAAGGAGGATAAAATCCTCCTCCTGGGCAATATAATGCAAGAGTTGGGCATGGGTTTGATTTATGGCCAGGGACCATTGGGAAAGAAGGAGTCGGCAATAGCAACCGGAATGGAATTCTCCTTCTGACTAAATTTGCAGAGCATAATCTCATCATTGCCAACACACTTTTTGGTCTGAAAAATAAATTTAAAACATCACGGAAGCACCCGTGGTCGAAGCACTGGTATCTTCTAGATTATGTAATTGTCCATGCCAGAGACCGCTGTGATGTTCTCTTCACTAGAGCCATGACGAATGCTGATGACTGCTGGACAGACCACTGATTAATTTGTTCCACGATGAACATTAAGATTGTCCCTCAACATAGGATCCAAGGAAGAAAACCAAGGCGTAAAATGAACCCCCAAGCCCTTCAAGACCCTATTAAGTGAGCCTGCTTTCAAACAACCCTCAAGGAACATCTGCCTATGCAAACCCCTGAAAATGTCGAGGAACACTGGAATAAACTGAACACTTCCATTATCGCAGCCTGTGAACAAACTATCGGATACCAAACTAAGAAAAATCAGGACTGATTTGATGAGAATGATAGGGAGATTGAACATATTATCGATAAGAAAAGGAAAGCTTTCCAAATATGGCAAAAAGACATCAACTGTGCCACTAAGAAAAAAACCTATGCCAGTGCAAAGGCTGAGGTCCAAAGAAGAACTAGAGAACTTAAGAACACCTGGTAGATAAAGAAAGCTCAAGAAATCCAGCATTTTGCAGATGCCCATGACTCACAGGGCTTTTTTAATTCCACAAAGGACATTTACAGACCAACAAACCATGGTACACACCCCTTACGCTCCATAGATGGTGCCGAACTTCTAAAGGACAAAGAGTCTATTGCACTGCATTGGAAAGAGCATTACAACAACCTCCTTAACCATAATTCTATTGAGGCTGGTGCGGTTTTCTCTCATATCCCACAATAACAAACCAGAGATGAGCTTGCAGTATCCCCTATTTTGGAGGAGGTAGGTAAAGCCATTAACCAAATAAAAAAAAGTAAAGCTAGTAGACCCAATGGGATCCCTGTTGAGGTCGTTAAAGAAGGTGGCCCTGGAGCTACACAACAGCTTCACAAGCTCATGGAAAAAATCTGGATGAGGGAGGAGATCCCAGCATTCTTCAGTGATGCCGTAATTATCACTCTCTTTAAAAACGGTGATAGAACAGATTGTGGAAACTATCGAGGCATATCCCTTCTAGCTACGGCAGGCAAAATCCTGGCAAGGATCCTCGCAAACTGTCTTTTTCCTATCTCAGAAGACATCCTCCCCGAATCCCAAAATGGCTTCTGCCCTTCCAGGGGGACAGTGGATATGATCTTCACCGCACGACAGCTCTAAGAAAAATGCAGGGAGCAAAACCAACCCCTGTGCATGGCGTTCATTGAACTGACTAAGGCCTTTGACACTGTAAATCGTACTGCTCTCCGGACCATCCTTCTGAAAATCAGATGCCCTAATAAATTTGAGAACTTCTTGCAGCTCCTCCATGACGACATGACGGTGACATCCTTGGATAATAATGACTCTCAAAGTGATCCATTCAGAGTGGGATCAGGCATTAAACAGGGATGCGTCATTGCGCCCTAGCTGCCTCTTAAAGTCTACTCCAATAGCCACCTCAAGACACAGACAAAAGGATTCTTTTCAAGGCTTTAATCCTTTTACAGTTTAATGACTCTTTCAGATGCTAATCACCAGTGACTAAGCAAGGAACAGCACTGGGGAAAGATAGCAGAGTAGCCTACGCTCCAGGTTAGGCAGTTGGCCCCCGTTTGAAGGAGAATCACGGGAAGACCCTGAACTTATGGGCTAGGGAGAGATCCTCCCTCTTTCCCTTGGGTCCTCGGGACACGACCACTGCTTGCGTGCAAAACGAGCGCTATGCCTCCTTTCTGCATCCTCCATCGGAGTCGCGCGCCCAGCAAGCCCCCCCCCCAGCACTCTCTCACTGCCAGGGTCACTATCTATCCCTGGAATGCTGGCAGGAGGAATCTCTGCCAGCTGCTGTGCCTGTGAGAGATGAGCGAGCTTCTTTCCCACGGATTGCGGTTCCTCCTCAGAATCAGAACTGCTCTGGGGTTCTATCGGCTCAGTTTCCATCCTGACAGATGCGTCATTGCGCCGATCTTACGCGCTATCTTCATCGCTATGATTCTACACCTTGTTGAAGGGAAATTTCCCACTGGTGTAGAAATCATACATAGAACAGATGGAAAACTTTTTAATTTCAGTAGGCTGAAAGCAAAAAGTAAGGTAATTACATCCTGTGTCATAGAACATCAATATTCTGATGATAACATAATCTGCACACATTCAAAGGAAGATCTCCAAACTATCCTAAACGACTTTGCAGAAGCATATGAACAGCTCGGCCTCTCGCTTAACATCAAAAAAACCCAAAGTGCTTTACCAGCAAGCACAAACCAACCCATCTGTAGAGCCATCAATCCAGGTTAACAGTGGGATGCTGGAAAATGTTGACCACCTTTCTTATCTTGGCAGTCATCTCTCCACAAAAGCTGACTTCCATGCTGAAATTCAGCATCTCCCGAGCTGTGTGACTGTAGCATTCTCCCGAATGAAGCGTTGAGTGTTCGAGGATCGGTACATTCTCAGGGAGAACAAAATACTTGTTTACAAAGCCATTGTACTACCAACCTTACTGTATGCCTGTGAAATACGGACCACCTATAAATGCCACTCCCAACTTCTCAAAAAATTCCACCAACGCTGCCTCCGCTCCGAAAGATTCTGCAAATTACTTGGGAAGACAGACGGACTTATGCGAGTGAACTGGAAGAAGCAAAGACCACCAGCATTGAAAGAATGATTCTCCAACATCAACTTCGTTGGATCGGCCATGTTGTTTGAATGCCTGATTATCGTCTTCCAAAGCCGTTACTCTATTCCCAGCTTAGGAATGGAAAACGGAATGTTGGTGGACAGCAAACGAGATTTACAGATGTTCTTAAAGCTAATAAAAAAAAATGTAACATAAGCATTGAAAACTGGGAAGCTCTAACACATGAGTACTCCAACTGCAGGTCAGCCTATATTAAAGGTGCTATAGACTTTGAAGAAGCACGAGTACAGAGCGAAAGGGAAAAACTATCTCAGTGGAAGGCATGTCAAGCAAACCCTCACTGTGACCGCCTTCTAGCTGGAAACCTATGTCCTCACTGTGGGAGGCTGTGTAGATCCAGAAACGGCTTTCATAGCCACCTGCAGACCCACTGCTAGAGATTAATGTGTTGATTGACCTATCTTCTATCAATGTCTAATCCTTTTAAAGATTTATTCACATAGACTCTATCTTTGGAAGACAATCTTACTTGGTCACGAGTGATCGCCATGATGATGATGTGTAACCTATGGCTGCGAGAGCTGGACCATAAGAAAGGCTGAGCGAAGCAAGATAGACACTTTTGAACTGTGATGTTGGAGGAAAAACCATGAGAGTGCCTTGGACCGCTAGAAGATCAAACCAGTCCATACTCCAGGAAATAAAGCCAGACTGCTCCATTGAGGGAATGGTATTAAAGGCAAAACTGAAGTACTTTGGCCACATCATGAGAAGACAGAATGCCCTGGAGAAGATGCTGATGCTAGGGAAAGTGGAAGGCAAAAGGAAGAGGGGCCGACCAAAGGCAAGATGGATGGACGCTATTCTGGAGGTGACGGACACAACCTTGGAGTAGCTGGGGGTGGTGAGGGCCGACAGGAAACGCTGGCATGGGCTGGTCTATGAAGTCACAAAGAGTCGGAAGCGACTGACGGAATAAACAACAAACAGTTAAAAGTAACCCAGTCCAAATTTATTCGTTGCTCAGAAAGGAAGTCTCAAGCTGTTACATTTTATTTATTTATTTATTTATTTATTTATTTATTTATTTATTGCACTTATACCCTGCCTTTTTTCCTCTTGCAAGGAACCCAAGGCGGCTTACATTATCCTCCTCCTCCCCAATTTATCCTCACAACAACAACCCTGTGAGGTGGGTTGAGCTGAGAGCGTGTGACTGGCCAAAGTCAGCCAGTGAGCTTCTATGTCTGAGTGGGCCCTAAAACCTGGGTCTCCAGGCTCCTAGTCCAACACTCTTGCCACTACACCACACTGGCTCTCACAAAATGGCCTTTTAGGGATGTACGAATGTCACTTACCTTTCGTGGATTATGTTGATGGTGTGGGGGGAGGCATTCCATCCCTCCCCCCAGAATCCTCGCTGGGGCGGTAGGCGATCCATTCCTCCCCCTCCCCGGAATTCTCCACGGCCGGATGTGCTCCGCAGCCGCTCCCCGGATCAGCCGGCCAGGCCCAGCCAGGCCAGAGCCGTCCGCAGCCGGATTTCCGGCCACGGAGGCCCCTGGGGGGGGGAACCGTGTACGCAAATGGCGGCTGCGATGGCCACCGACTTTTGCATCCCTTATTTTTGCCCTTACTCTACGTAAATATTTACGTAGACTGTGATGGCGAAAATAAAGGGGAACACAAATAACGTAAATTAAGGGTTGTGAGCACTGTGACGCCTTCCTTTTCAAGTGTGAATTTTCAACTCTTTGCTGGCATGGAAGAAAGTTTTAACTACCACCACCCTTGGTTCCCATTGTCATCTGCAACATTGTCACCGATGGCTCCATTCTGTGCATGAAATTCCTGAAGGACATTAGCAAGGGCAGCAGTACTCTAGGCTTTGCTTCCTGGCATGTACCCCTCAAGATTGCACAGCCACAAGGTCCCAATCCATTTATGTTCAGAGTGCAAGGGTCACTTTGCCATCCAATGAGAACTGTGCGATCAGATGCGCCCTCAACCTATGGCGAGCTGTACATCCTTGACACTGATGAGGCCACTATGACTCAACAGCACACTGGGCTGCACCTTGCTGGAGCCACTCACTAACCTGCTACTCAAGGCTTACCCATGCGCTATTGAGAACTGGCAGGTCAGTGAAGTCCTTGAGCATGAGAACTCTGCTGCATTTGCTATACCTATGGATGTATCATTGTGCTTCCATCACGATGGCAGAATGATGAAGTTTCTGGCTCAGTCTGTAAGATCTAATGTTCCTTGTGTCTCTGAAATTGCTTCTGTGTTCTTAGCTCGGATGGCTTTCCTCTGGCTGATGGTTGTCTGCCTACACCTCTCTTCTGCCATGGACAATGCTATGTTGTCATGAGTCACATGCACTCATTGGTAAACCTTAGGAATCAAATGACTGATGGACCAGAACAAGGACGTTACAGGGGCATCCCTGGAGTTGACACAAAGAACACAATATTTAAGGAAGTTTTGAAAAGATCAAAAATGTAACACTTGGAATGTTTCAAATAATAAAGTTAGTTACCTTAAACTTATCTTTACATTTCATTTTTCTCTGCTAATTGGGGTCATAACTAACCAATTTGTTGAATAGAATTTAGTTCTTCCCGAACAACATGATGCACAGTTCTGATGAGCTCACTGGAAGTACTAATAGGGGGAGATCCTTCCGTTGTATGCAAACCACCATTCGTTATTTGATCACTGGTAATCCTGGCTGGGAAACTCCCCCAAGTAGTGTGCACCTACATGCGAATAAGGAATGGGGAAGATGTGGCCCTCCTGATGTTCTCGGACTGCAACACCCATCATTTTTCCCCATGGGCTAGGATAGTTTGGGCTGTTGAATGTGCAGTCCAGTGCAGTCCAGTGCAGTCCAGTGCAGTCCACTGCTATCTGGAGGGCCACACGTTCCCAAACACTGGTATACATCCTGAGAGATTTTCTTGATCTTGGCTCTTTTGTGTGAGTTTTTTGAATACTGGCCAGTGCAGGCTCACCTTTCCCCCTGGACAACCAGAAGATGGAGCTGCCTGTGTGACTTCTCACAAACATGTTTTTCCCCAGTTCTGCAGCTCGCCTCGAGGCACTTAGAGAATCCATGAAGTTGCAGCTGTGAAGCTTCCCCTGATCATTATCAAAAACATAGTGATCTATTCTGAGTCTTGCCAAAGCTCAAGAGATGTTTTGCTTTCTGTTTTCCTTGGAGACCAATGATGTAAACATCAGAATGTAAGGCAGCTCCAGGAACCCTCTTGCATTCACTGTGCCTGAAAAGCTTGGTGCATAAATGATCTCCTGTGCTCCGGAGAGCCTGGGCTCAGATTTCGGACAGGCTGAGATGACCATGCTGTGGTACAGTTTAGTACACTGCTTCCCTCTGCTGCCTCCGGTTCAGAATTTGATGTTGTTGTAAAGACACTTCAGCCTCGATCTCGGAAGTCTTTTCTCACGTCTCCTGATTAGCTGGCTGTTGAGGTGAAAGGAAACTCAGAAAGCAGGAACAGCAGGAGGGAGGCAGAGCCAGAATGATATCATTGCTGCTGCTGCTGTTGCTCCTGCTTCCTTATGCGGCTGGTCAACTGCAGGAGACAGACTGCCTGAGGACTCAGAAGAAAGAGCAAGAGTTGGGGTCCTATTATTACCAGCCAGGAGACTACCTCATCAGTGGAGTCCTGTCTTCACAGTATTTCTATTGCAACAAACCATACGTTTTCTCTAAGTCCCCTTTAACCAGGGTTGTCACGTAAGTGATGCTGATGATGTAATGCTTCCAAATCTGCACTCCGGTTGTCCCCATTTAAGGGAGACTGTCCATCTTTTCTGGTATCTCTGGTCATCCCTGATAAATTGCTCTCCTGACTTTTGCCACTCTGTCCTTTTTGAAGAAGAATTCGGAGCTTCATTAAAGTGAAAGCACCATTTAGTTCAGTACGCTCATGTATGACTGGATCCATGGGGTTCCCTTGCATGATTTCAGCCAAAAGAACCAGCAGCCTCTTTGATAGTAAATGTGGTGCTAAGACACAGGCTGCAGCTGAGGAGGTTCTTTCTGGGGAGTGGTCCAAATGCAAATGTTCACACAGAGGTTCCCTGTCTGGAATAATTACAGGGCCATAGTTCTAAGGCTGAGCATCTTTCTTCCTCCTCCACCACAGTACGTTACTGTAAATCCTACTGCACTCAGAGGGATTTACTTCTGAAGAAACCACGTGTGTGTGTGTGTGTGTGTGTGTGTTTGTGTGTGTGTTTATGTAATGGGCATTAGACCCATTCAAGATAAAACACAAGAGATAATATCAGGAAACAGGGATACGGTTTCTTCAGTTTAGCTCATACAATCAGCTGAGTGCTCATACGCATGATGATTAGAAAATTATTAGCCACCTCTTTGTTGAGATAGCTGACTTTTCCAAGGCAGTGAATGACCAATCTTTCCTCAGAATGCCCCTTGGAATTAGTCAGCAGAGCATACAGCATATGGCCTCTCAAATCAAAATAAAAATTACAATGAAAGAGTCCTTGGGTCAGAGTTGCAGGGACTCCTGCCTTACACAGACACAATCGGCTTTGGAATGGAGTTTCCCCAAACCTCCCCTGAAATGCTGCCGCTGGTCAAACATTATGTCTTGCATGAATGAATCCTTCATGGCCCTGTTTATTCCGAAGAGACATCAAAGAAGAGGGTGAAGTACCAGAAGTAGAGGAGAGTAGTTCCTGTCATTCAGTATCATCAAGTCTCTGAATCAAGACTGCAGAAGCCTGGGGTTGCTCCTGCGTTAGAAGAGATTCAAACCAAACACCAGTTTAGTCATTTTGTGTTCTGTGCATAGATTCCCTATAATGGAGAAAAGGCTTCTGGGATGGCAGTGAACCAAACCCCTTGGTTATCTTTTTGGTGATCTGTTCATTTAGGTTATAAGAGATAGGAGAATTAAGAATCTGTATAATGTGTCTCCAAATTTTGTCCATCTATATCCATGTATATCAAATATACGGTGGCAGATCATCGGCACCGAGCTACGCCTCTTGGATTATTAATATGTAGATCTCTTCTTCTTCCCCCACTCCTCCCCCTGAATATAACATGGCTTAAGACTATTAACATCGTTCATGCTATTAAGGACAAGTTAATATGCCAGACTGGCTGAGTGGCTGGTGTGGAAATTCTTTTCTATTTGAATGCCGTCTGAAAATGGGGTAAAAACCTTGAAATGCCTTATAGCTTTCTGAGGCATTGTATATTCTACACCTTCTTCCTTCCTAAGAGGACAAACCATTTTACAAGAGGCACTGTACAAACAGAAGAAATGATCCTCCAAAGTAGCCCATGTAACTCAAGTTGGAAAAAAAATCCAGACAAAATCTGTAAAACTGCAGGAGCTTGCCTATCAAAATTAAACCTCCTAGAAAACAGCAAATTCTGACCAGTTCTACTTCAAAATTGCCACAGGCCATCCTCAAATACACTTCTCCTCCACTGTGAAGATTCAGACTGGTCTGTTGAGCCATTTTCTCAATATAAGAAATAGAATCTACCCCCTACACCCTCTGGTTATAAGAGAATATGATACCCCAATTTTCTCCTCCACAACTGGGATGCCACAGGAGAAAAGGCCCTTGTCATAGTAGCCACCCACCTTACTTCCTTTGGAGGGGGTTTCTGCAGTCAGACTGCTAAAGCTGATCTCAGGGTCTGGGCAAGGGTAGATGGGAGGATACGATCCTTCAGTTAGCAAGGGTGGGTGCTGGCGGTCAGAATGAGCATTCGGGGGCACCAAGCTGAGCTGAGGGGCTGTGTTTTTTGAATATCCTGTCTGCAGTGAGCTAAGATGGCAAAAGCAAGTGTCTGTAACCCTCCTTTTAAGGTTCTACAGGTTGTGTGACTACCGACTGGAAAAATGGTGATCCTTCCAGAAGCGTTAAAGAGTGCTTTGTTTTCAGTTTCCACTTTGATGTGATTTCCAGTGAGTAAAAGTGAGTGGGACACAGCTTTTCTTTGAGGCGACGTTCCTGAGCCCTTAACACTTCAAATACTGTATACACTATAAGGTCTATGTAGGTAATAATAAAAAAACATTGTTATTTTTATTTATACATACTGAAACAGCATGGATAAGAGGGCACAGTTAATCTATGACATCCCCTCCCCATATTACTCACTTTTAAGTCTTTATGGGTGATATTCAGTAGTAAAAGCTTGCAAAGCTAAAAGAGAAGTGATTTAAGGATCATTTTGGGGAAAGGAGAGAGTGAAGCTGAACTCAAACCATAAGTGAAATCCCTTGAAACATATAGAACTATAAAGGCAGGAAGAAGGAGACCTGTGGACCCGTGCAGGCCCATGCCCACATGGGTGCACACAGAAGACCTGAAGTTAGCATTTCTTCAAAGCATTTACTTACTTTTAAATATGCCAGCCTACTTTACCATCATTTGATTGGTCAGTACATACCCACTACATGTCCCTCCAGACATTTTTCAAAGGGATGTCAGAGAATTTCGCCACAAATCTCGGGGAGGCTTAATGCCAGCGCATTTGGCCCCCCGAAATCAGTGGCGAAATGGTCTGCCCCCTCGCCCCCCCTGGGACAGGACTTACCTTTGGCGAATCTCCCTGGTGGCGGCGGCTCCGGCCACGGTTCGGCAGTTGTTTGGCGGCGGCAGCCGCCGGTCTTCCAACTGGCAGCTGCTGCCGCCATTTCCAGTAAAAAATAAGCTAAAAAACGTGATAGGCCATGTGAAGATTCATGTAGCCTATCACAGCTAGGTTTTTATAAAATACAGTGATAGGCTACGCAAATGTTTATGTAGACTATTACAGCTGAGTGAAAAACAAAAACAAAAAAACGCGCGTACACAAATGGCGTATGCTGCAGGTTTTCTCCCCTTCCTCCTCAACATCCAAAATCAAAAAGTGACAGGAGATCCTACTGACTTGCATACAAATTAAAAGGATTATTTTTTAAAAAAAGTTTTCCACCATCCCCACTACATAAGGAATAGGAAAGCATCAATGTTTTATACTTAAAACAAAAAAATGTTTTGTTTTTTCTCCACAAACCAGATCCAAAAAAGGTTGTTGGTAAAAACTCTCAAAGTCGCTCTGGACAAAGAGAGGGTTTTGTTCATTTGCTTGCTTGCTTTTTCTCTTTATCCTGCTGTTTCTCTCCCCATAGTTCACCAATAGACCTGGAAATTTCATGGAATGTAAACTCAACACTTCTTCTAGCACCTGTAATTTTCAAAAACATTGGTGAAACCATTCTAAATGATACCCCACCCCTATTAGGATTCTACATGACAGAATGATTGTTTTTACTGATAAGCCTTAACAAAAGAGACGTGTGTGTGTGTGTTTGTGTGTGTGTGTGTGTGTGTGTGTGAGAGAGAGAGAGAGAGATGGAGAGAGAGAGGGAGAGGGAGAGGGAGAGGGAGAGGGAGAGAGCGACCAAATAAGGAACACGAATGGCGCCTCCCTATGGGGGCCGCCATTTGGGGACGTGCTTTTTTTTTTTTTTTAAGTCACCCGTGATAGGCTATGTGACGATTAACGTAGCCTATCACGGCTGACTTTGCAGATCTAGCCATGATAGGCTACGTAAATCGTTACGTAGCCTATCACGGCGCATTTTTTTTTTTACTTTTCTTTTGAAGTTCGCGGCCGGGGAGATGGGGCGCTTCTCCCTGGCCTGAATTTCAGCTGGGGGCGAAGCATGAAGCCTCCCCCCCGGCCTGAATTTCATCCGGGCGAGGCGGGGAGACAACCCCCGCTCGCATGAACTTTGGGTGGAGAAGCGAAGCGCCTCCCCCCCACTGCGAAAAAAGCTGTGGGACAAGGTAAGTCCACTTCGTACATCCCTAGTAAATGGATATTGAATTACCTTGCAACAAAGGTAAGTTTGCTGCTCCCTATGAATGTCCAAAGCATTATGTGATGATCGGCTCTACTGGGATTGAAAAAGCATGAAAAAGAATTTGAGGGTATAAAAGAAAGAAACTGAGATTTGTTTTCGTTCAATGGAGAACGACAGCACAAGGCATTGCATTAAATTTTTGTTTATTTTTTGCAGTTTCCATGCTACAAGGCACTGGCACATCCTGTATTTCATCTTTGCCATTCAGGAGATCAACCGGAACCCCAGGCTCTTACCCAACATCACCCTGGGCTACAACATCTACAAGTCCTTCTTTGACGGAAGAGCCACCTCCTACGCCATGCTGCAGCTCCTTGCTGGGGGTGAAAGCAACATGCCACACTACAGCTGCGGGAGGAAGAATCACCTGCTGGCCATCCTTGAAGGGGCTGAATTGGACCTCTCCCTCCACATTTCCTCCATGTCAAGCATCTACAAGATCCCACAGGTGTGAATGGGGAGCGGACAGGAGGCCAGGTGCATAGAAAGGAGAGCTGAGCACTGCTTGGGCTCAGCTCTTGCTCTTCAGTCCCTGCGCCTCCTGAGCATAATGTTTCTCTGGAGTGTGTGTTGGAGGTGAGTCATGGCAGTGGTGGAGCTCTGGGATGGGAGGCCAGGCATCCTTGGAGGCAGGGATGGCAGGAGACCACAGAAGCTGTACTAGACATAGCCTATCACGGCAAAAAAACAGGAACGCAAAGGGCGGCCACCATAGCCACCACCATTTGGATCTGCAGGCTCTGTATGCCTGCGAATGCACCTGGTTGGTGGCTCTGCCAAGTCGCCGCAGAGCAAAGACAGCTGTGTTAGGATTTCCATACCTCCCTCCCACTGGGAATCATCTTCAAAAACGTAAGTGACTTTCGTACGTCCCTACCGACAACTGCCGAGCTCCTGAATTCTGAACTATCGCCAGCTTTCAGAGGAGCCTTGAGGGCAGCCCCACATAGAGTGCATGGCAGTAATCCAGTCTTTAGGTTATTAGCACCTGTACGATGGTGAACAAGCTACCTCATCCAGGAGAGGCCGGAGGTGGCGAACCAGCTGAAGTTGGCAAAAGACACTCCAAGCTGCATGGGCCACGTGGGCCTGCAGGGACGATGGATGTAGGACTCCCCCCAGATTACAAACCTGATCTTTGAAGGGGAGTGCAGCCCCATCCAGAAGAGGCAATGGCCCTATCTCCTGGACTTGGGAACCAGTGACCCACAGGGCTTCCGTCCTCTTCCAAATCCCCTCATGACTACTCCCAGTGAATTCATACAGATGTTGAGCAATATTGGGGACAAGATGGTGCCCTGTGGAACCCTTTAACACAACTGCCGAGGGGTCAAGAAATGGACACCCAACATTACTCCCTCAGATCAGCCCCATAGTTTGAGTGAAACCATTGTAAGCCACGTCTTCCACTGCCCTTCGCACAGCGTGGATCCAGGAGGAGCCATGGTCCATGGTACCCAAAGCCGATGAGACCTGGAGCAGAATTAGCAGAGTGCCATTCCCCCTGTCCCTCTCTTGATATAGATCATCCAGCAGAGCAACCAAGGCTGATTCGGTCCTGTAACCAGGTCAAAACACAAAGTGGGTTTTATTGGTTCTCATGTGGCCCCTTGATTGCTTTAATTCTTGAATAAGGCTCCTGTGTGCTCCCCAAACAGAATCTAGGACATAGTTGGGGGCGAGGGTAAATCTACCCTTTTCAGTTTCCTCACGCAAGGCAGCGAGCAAGTCTAACCTCCATTGACTGGTTCCTGATACGTATCACTCTACAGTGTTTTGAATGCGTGTACAGGACCTCAATGTTCCTCTTGGGCTGCACCACAAATGAAGCTTGAGATATTTTTGCACTCCCTGTCCACATATTCTGCCTCATACTGACAGGCATTGATTTAGATACTATTCATTCATTCATTCATTCATTTCATTTATATCCTGCCTTTTTTCCTTTTTATGGAACCCAACGCGGGGCACATAATCATCCTTCTATTTTAGCCAAAATTATTTGACCTTCATCCAGAAAACAAACTGATACTAAACTACCGTCTCTGACTTTACTTTGCTCCCTAGATCAGTAATGGCATTGCTACTCTTGTTTCTAATGACAGAAGTCAGTTTCCTTTTGTCTACCGCATGGCCCCGAAGGAAGAAACCCAGTACCCGGGGATCGTCCAGCTGCTCCTGTTCTTCCGATGGACGTGGGTTGGTCTCTTTGCTCCAGACACTGAGAATGGGGAGAGGTTCCTAGGTGCCTTGACACCCCTGATGATCAGCAGTGGAATTTGTGTTGCTTTCTCCAAAAGACTACGACGACATTTCTTAAATTACATATTGCAGATCGACCTTTCTTTCTTGGGGAAAGAAGTGAAGGTAATTGTTTACTATGCGGACTCCCACTATGGCTTCTATCCATTGACGTTTATACAAAGAACACTTGAAAAGAACCCAACTGGGGCAAAACTCTGGATCACACCAGCTTTTCAGGACATTAACATCAACTTGTCTCTTCCACCTTCTAAATTCCATTTCATCCACGGTTCTTTGTCCTTCATAATGAAGACTAAAATTATGACAAAATATGATTACTATGAGCCATTATCCTCTTCTCTGGAACTGTTTTGGGATGAAACTTTTAAGTGTTTCCGTTCAATGCATGTTTTGTCGATGAAAATTTGGACAGGTTGCGGAGAGAAAGAGAAACAGGCGACGCTGCCCCAGAAGGAGATTGAGAGAGCCCTGTCTCAGGACAGCTACGTAACTTATAGTAGCATCCAAGCTGTGGCCCATGCCTTACATGCTGCATATTCATCCCGACCTAAGCGGATGTTGTTGGTGGGTGATGGAGAAAGGCGGGAACATCAAAGGCTGCAGCCTTGGCAGGTATTCCTTTTTCCTTTGGCAACACCTCCTTAAAGACGCATGATAAAGATGACCAAACGTGGGATAGAGCAGATAATTGTTCCCTCTGCATGGCCGTGCAGCCAGGCAGTAGACCCCGTTTTCTGCCACCGTTACATGCTCAAGTAGCTTCCCTCCTCCAAAAATCCCTTACAAATGAAGCCCCAGGCCCATCGAGAACCAGTTGTTGTTGTTTTCTGAAGCACCATCAGGATACAGTCTCTTGACTTTGCAGTCAACTTAATGTTTTTGTTGTAGAAGACCCATTGGGATCAATTTCTCTGGTCGCGGTCTTATGAAGTGCACAGGGAGTTTGCAGCAATGTGCCCCCTCTTACATGTCCTCTGAATATAAGCTAGCTGTGGAGGATGGGGTATGACCAGGTGGGTGCAGCCTGTCGTAAATAGTGATGTAAAAGCACCCACCTTCATTTGGGAGGCCAGCAGACTCCCCCCACCCAGCCCCTTTGACTCTGCTTGCCGGGCCATGTGGCACTGACAGTAGGGGAGTACGAAACCCTGCTT
Organism: Heloderma charlesbogerti; assembly: GCA_026122225.1. Classification (NCBI taxonomy): domain Eukaryota; kingdom Metazoa; phylum Chordata; class Lepidosauria; order Squamata; family Helodermatidae; genus Heloderma; species Heloderma charlesbogerti. The sequence goes on from JANEZZ010003038.1 coordinate 325,237, forward strand.
ACCTGGCTCCGCTGGGTTCCACAGGTGGGGAGAGGCAATCTGTTTCTCCCCACGGAATCCTCAACGGGGGTGAGGTGATCCATTCCTTCCCCTGGAATCCTGCCCGGTTGGCTCCGCTCTGCGGCCAGGCTGCAAAGCCACCAGCCAGGCCAACCCACAGCGGGGCATCCAGCCGCTGCCAGGCTGGAGTGGACGCAAAGGGCGTCCTGCGTAGGGGATGCCTTTGGCGTTCCTACACAAGCCCGTGATTGGCTACGTAAATATTTACGTAGCTTATCACAGCTAAAGCAGGGGCGCAAATGCCGTAGGGGATGCTATTTGCATCCCTGCTTTAGCCATGACAGGTTACATCAATATTTACATATCCTATGACGGCTAAAGCCAGAACGCAAATGGTGTAGGGGAAGACATTCGAAGACATATTGGGAAATATATATGTTCCCAATCATGGGCTGGCATAGGGACGCAAATGGCAGCTGCCACGACGCCGCCATTTTCGGCCACAGCAGCCCGGCAGCCATCGGAGCCATCGCTGGAGCAGCAGCCAGGTAGGCTCTGTTTCACGAGGCTTTCGTGGGGTGGAGCGGTGGGGCCAAATTCACTGGAATTCACCCCCCCCCCGGTATCCATGGTGGAATTCTCTAACATCCCTAGCTGACAGAGCTGGGCGCTGAGCAGCTGGGAACCGCCCCGACTTCTCATCACACGAACCTCAACCATTCTCACTCTCTCCTCCTTGCAAGGGGGAGGTGGCATGTGTGGCTGGGGTATATACAGCACTGAGGCCTCATCTTGCCCTGTCGGCTGTCAAAGAAGCCCTTACCAGTTGGCATTGTCTGGATGAGGCCTCAGCACACCACCCTCTCTAGCCATCTTCTCCTTGCAAAGAGACAATGGTAATTAGGGATGTACGAAAGTCACTTACCTGTTTGCGGATTATGCTGTTGCTGGGGGGGAGGCGCTCCGTCCCTCCCCCCGAAATTCTGGCCAGGGGGGAGGCGCTCCATCCCTCCCCTCCCCCAGAACCTGGCCAGCCGGCTGGCTCTCTCCGCGTTCCCCTCATTTTTGCCGTATTCTACATAAATGTTTACGTAGACTAAGATGAGCCAAAATAAGGAACACAAATATTGGCGTGTGATAGGTTTTTTTTATCAAATTTTTTTTTTTACTTGGAAATGGCGGTGGCAGCCGGTCGGAAGACTGGCCTCTGCAGCCACCACTGCCCGGAAGGTCTGCCCCAGGCAAGTCCCATCCTGGGAGGGGGGCAGGGGGCCGTTCTGCCACTGACTTCGGGGGGCCAAATGCGCTGGCATTTGGCCTCCCGAGATCCGTGGCGGAAATTTCGTACATCCCTAGGATGGTTTGCTTGCTGGGCCCATGTGTGCTGAGGACTCCAGCAGTTAACCCCTGTGGAGGCAGGTGGGGCAGCTCACTTGGATGACCTTGCGAGGCAAGCTGGGAGGCTGGGTGGGGGGCCTTTGGACCTCCCCCATGCCTTGGACAGAGGTGAGTCCATCCAGCCCTAGTGGAGAATGCATCCCGATATGAAGGGGTAGTGCCTGCTGTTCCTAAGGGAGCAGTAGTGTGACCATTTATTTGGAAACATTGTCTCGACTCTCTGGTTTTGGATAAGGCTGTGCACATCTTCAGACGGAATCCCGAATAACTAAGCAAAGTGGGCTGCTTTGGAGGTGCCTTGTCATGATCCAAAGTGGATCATAACAGCGCCAAGGCACCCCAAAGCGAAATAGCTCGTTGCCAAGGCTCCTCAGTTCCACTTGGATCTTCAGAGGCATTCTGATGCCTTCTGAAGCACAGACAGCCCATCCCCAAAAGGTAGCAACTTGCAAAAGATATGGGAGGGGGAGAGGGGGGGAGGCGGGAGGGGGAAATGGTGAGCCTTGGTGAATGGCATCTTCAATTGCCAAATAAGGGCAGAATTTAACCCAGCAGTCTCCAAACAGTGACAGTGGTGGAGGAGGGGAGCAGAATTGGAGTGGACTCATTGGAGACTTCAGTCTGCTTTCATTTCAGTGTGTGTGTGTGTGTGAGAGAGAGAGAGAGAGAGGAGAGAGAGAGAGAGAGAGATTTGGAGAGAGATTTGGAGAGAGGGAGAGAGAGAGGGAGAGAGAGAGGGAGAGGGAGAGAGTGAGAACTGATTAGTTGATGGTTTTGATTTATGGCGTTTTGTGCATACATGGTGTGCGTGCTTGTACTTTCTTCTTCCTTCCAAATCCAACTTTTCTTTTCTTTCTTTCTTTTCTTTAATGTTCTTTCTTTCTTTCTTTCTTTCGTAGATCCTTTATTTGAAAAACCAAACACTCGAAAAGTAAGGAGTTTGAGTTTCCCTCTTTCTGTTCCTGGTTCTTTGTATCTCCCCTTCCCCTCCCACAATAGGTTTTACACTTCATTCTTTTATTGACTCTTTATTTTAAAAAGGAGAAATACAATAAAAGCTACTTTCCTTTTCCATCCCTTGCCTCTTTCTTTCACTTCCACGACACCCTTCTCAATTTCTTTGCCCTTACTTTCATTCTGTCTAGATTTTTCACACACACACACACACAAACACAAAACTCTCCTGTCCTTTTTCTTGGCTCTCCTACACCTGCCCCCCTCCTCCTTTCCCATGTTCCTTCCTTTCCCCTTTTTGATCACATTTCCCTTAAACAACAGCAAGAACAACAACAGTTAAAAACCACCTGGTCTTCTGTTGTCCTCCTGCCTTGCTTGTAGGTAGTCCAGCATTTGCTTTTCTTTTGATCCTCTCTCTCCCTCTCTCCTTGTGTGTTCGTTTTTGTGTTTGTGTTTGTGTTGTGCTCAACCAAGCCGTGTGTGTCACAGTACGACACGGTCCACATTTCAAAAAACAGTAGGCAAAGCACTAAACACACATTAACATCTATTATTTGAATAAATGAAAGCCACCCTGTGTTGCAAAGCAAGCAAGCCCAATATGGGGCAGCTTCAGCATCTTGTTGGCAGGTGGACGAGGTGGGGCTGGGATTAGCAGTCCTGGTCGGCAGTCAGGCTCTCCCCCGGTCCAGATCGTGAGTGCTGGTGTAGTGGGGCAGCTGAATGTGGAGGCAAGATGCAGTGCTTAGAGGTCAATATCCGAGGAGGCATTTCACAGCAACTGACAGCAGAGATCAGGGACAGTGACCTCCTCCACTCCAATGACTAACTTCTTGGATTATTATCCCTCCTGAGTTTGGTTTGTAATTCTGAGAAAAGCACATTGTAGCAGTGCCTAGTGCAACAACTCCTTTGCCAGACTGTCTGAAATTTGGCAGGTGGAATCACCTCCATGGGGGATGCCAGGTTCCCACATTTCATGTGTTTAGCACAAAAACTGTAAACCTGACAGCCATTTCTATTTTTCAATGCCAGTCAATGAGAACATGTCATATCAGAATGATTCAGATATCCAAATCTAGCTTTGGATTGGGGCCTGAAGAGAAGCGGATGGGGTCCGAATCAGCCTGAAGCAAAGCAGGGCTGCTTCAGATGGTCCAAAGTCACATCCATACTGTGATGGGGACTCTGTTCACAGCCCTGGTTTTGGATAACTGCTGCCCGCCCTAATACCCCCCTTTGGCTAGTGGTCTCAAGAGGGAGGGCGGTGGCAGCCCAGATGCCGTTCCTGATTGTCTAGCCCATTTCCATTTGGATTCCCTCTCTGGTTATGTGACTGAATCAGTCTTGGTCTCAGGAAGGATGACCTTTAAAAGAAACAAGGGGAAATCCAAGCTGCTGATTCTACTCAATCTCACATCTCCTTTGACATGTCTGTTTCCTGTTTCCCACCTGAGCAGTGCAGAGGAAGCTGCTCCAGCTGGTCTCGGGACTATGCAAGGAAGCCAGCTCCCAAAGAGTGAGATATCAGAGGGAGTAAACAGGGAGAGAAAGCAGGAGTTGGCCAGGGGAGTTCGGCAGGGGAGGTCAAGGGGGAGGCAGCTAATGATCGGGTTTTTTATTTGTTTTTTTTTAATCATTTCCTTGTAACACACACTTCCACACCAGTGGGGCTGTGTTTTTCACTTCCAGTGAATAGAGGACGAAGCACAGGCTATTCCAGTACAATCAGAAAGCGAGAAACATAAAGCTAGAAGAGCAACAGCAAGCTGAGGCAGAATAGGAAACTGCTGAGGTGAGGAAAAATGAAGTAAAGGATAATCCTTCGAAAAGCGTGACAATTAGGAGCAGAACAACTAGAAGCCACTCTAGACTAGTGGAAGCATTGGAACTACAGAATCATTTCCAGGTACTTGAGGTTGAGACTGGAAGACAACGTGCAGAGGAAGAATTACAGGGGACCCCGCATGAGAGCAAGCAAGAGGCTGAAGGTCAGTCAAACAGTGTCGATGAAAGCAAGGCTTACAACAGGAAGAAGAGATGACTACTAGTAGTGGGAGACTCCTTGCTGTGTGGGATCGAAACCAAAGTATGTCGTGAAGACCCATGGACTCACCAGGTAAGCTGTCTCCCAGGAGGATGGCCTAGAGATGTGTCTGAAGGGTTCCCAATGCTCATAAAGCCCAATAACAGGTATCCCTTTCTTCTCATCTATGTGGGAACAAATGACACTGACAAGCAGAGCTACAAAGAACTCACATCAGACGTTCAAGCTTTGGGAAGGAAACTCAAGAACTTTGAGGCCCAGGTAGTTTTCTCATCGATCCTTCCAGTAGGTGGAAGAGGGATAAAAAGGGAAAGAAAAATACTCCAGGTGAATGACTGGCTATGAAGGTGGTGCTGGCATGAGAAATTTGGAGGCCAGGATGGCGGGCTACATTTCCTGGAAGATGGATCAGTGGCAAGGGTCCATCAGGTGGATCCACAGTTGGCTACAGAATCGGACTCAAGGAGTGCTTATCAATGGGACCTTCTCAAACTGGGGAGAGGTATCAAGCGAGGTACCACAGCACTCAGTCCTGGGCCAAGTGCTCTTCCACATTTTTATTAATGAGTTGGATGACGAGATGCAGGGAATGCTGATCAAATCTGCAGATGACACAAAATTGGGCAGGATAGCTAATACCATGGAAGAAGATAAAGAATTCAAAGTGATCTTGAGAGGGCAGAAAACAACAGAATGAAATTTAGTAGGGATAAATGCCAAGTTCTGCACCAAGGAAAAAGAGCCCAAATGCACATTTACAAGGTGGGGAATATTTGGCTCCAAAGGGCAACAAGCAAGAAGGATCATGGAATTGTTGTCAATCACAACCTGAATCTGAGACTTCCAAATCACATGAAGTACAAGTTGCCCTCTACTCAGCACTGGTTAGGCCTCATCTGGAGTGCTGTGTCCAGTTCTGGGCACCACACTTTAAGAAGGATGCAGACAAACTGGAGAGGGTTCAGAGGAGGGCAGGAAAGATCATTGGGCAATTGGAAACAAAGCCCTAATAGGAGCGGCTGAAAGAACTGGGCATCTTTAGCCTTGGGAAGAGAAGACTGAGGGGAGATACAACAGTGCTGTTCAAGTACTTGAAAGGTTGTCACAGAGAGGAAGGCCAGGATCTCTTCTCGGTCTTCCCAGAATGCAGGACACGGAATTATGGGCTCAATTAACACGAAGCCAGATTCCAGCTGAACATCAGGAGAAACTTCCTGATGGTTAGAGCAATATGACAATGGAACCAATGACCTAGGGAGGTGGTGATCTCTCCCACACTGGAAGCATTGAAGATGAGGCTGGACAGCCACCTCTCAGGGATTGTGTGACTTGGATTCCTGTATTGAGCAGGGGGTTGGACACAATTTTCTTATAGCCCCCTTCCATTCCTACTATTCTATGATTCTAAGATTTTACCATCAAAGCTCATATCCTTCTGGGCCTTCTGCACTGGTGTTGGAGGCACTGAACTCCAGTTCCCCTGCTAACTGAAAGGGTGGTTTCAGAAATTAAGATTCAGTGATCATTCTTTGATCTCTGGAGCTGTGGCATCCCAGACGGTATATGACTTTGTCCACCAGTTTTGTTTTCATTTTGGTAACCATCCTCTCTCCGTTGTTATCTGGCTATCATCTTGATGTGTTTTGTGAGCATCCCATCTTCTGTGGCATGAAGCAGCTCCTGGCATTCACTCCTGGTGGCTTCTCCAGGGTCCAAAATAGCACTTGACCATATAGAAAGCCCATGGCACTTAGAGCATTACCCACAGTGGAAGAGACTCTATCCAGCAGACTCTATGGTCATGGCCTGGAAATCCTCTGGAGCCTGTTGAAACCCTGGGGAGACCTCCAGATGACACGATAAGTCACCTCAGGACCCTTAACACTTTTGCAGAGGGATGGTTAGTTGGGGTGGCTTACTAAGCATGGGGAATGTGGTTTTCTGCCCCACATGACATGCTTAGCCACCAAGGTGAGCAGAGATTCCTTAACCATTATGGCTTAGCATGATGTCTGAACATGCCTGGTATTTTCATTATGAGTAGGAATGGGCAGGTTTTGTTTTAAAATCTCCGCAACTGATCAGGCATCTTTACTTCTGCCCCCTGTTCATAGATGGGATGCACTTTTGTGTATGAGGATTTTGGTCATGTGCCCAGGTGCACTTTCTACTAATGTGCACTTACACCTCCCCCCCCCCCGTAAAACAACAACAAAAAGTCCTGCAGGTTTTCCTAATCTGTGCAACTTGGGAAAAGCCCTCTCTTAAATATGATCACTTTTGAATTGATCGCGGATCATTCTGACAACTCTAGTTGTGGCTGTGAACAGCCAAAGAATGGCATTGTGAGCCCAGATGGGATGTGCATTGAACATGGACGATCACAGCTCAGAGTGATGAGGCCTAAGATATGGCCTACATTTTCCTGATTTCTAAGTCGGGTCTGTTTTCTCTGTCATTCTAGCTTCACACTTCCTTACGAGACATCCAGTTTTCTAATGCTTCCATGGGCGGACTCTATCTGGATAAGACTGGGGAACTGGCAGCTGACTTTGATATCGTGAATTGGGTGATGTTTCCCAATGGGTCTCGTGCTAGAGAGACTATTGGGAGTGTGGAGAGACAGGCATCTCCAGACATGAAACTCACCATTAAGCAGGAAGCCATTGCCTGGCCCGGCCATTTTAATGAGGTAGGGGAAAGGATTTGTGTCCTATTATTGGCCTTATCTCTTAAGCTCTAAGAATATCCATCCGGTCTTGCGTGTCCTATCCCCACCCCCAGCTTCAAAACACTTTATTTATTTATTTATTTATTATTATTTTCTATACCGACCAATAGCCAAAGCTCTCTGTGTGGTTCACAAAAATTAAAACCAAACTGCCCCCAATAAAACAAATTTAAATATATAGAACATCCAAACCACAATATAAAAATACAACCACAATAAAACCTAGTGACAATGCAGAAATTTAAAATACAGGTTTAGAACAGCAAAGCTAAAAGTCTAGAAAGCTAAAATACTAAAATGCCTTGGAAAATAAAAAGGTCTTCAACTGGCACCGGTAGAGCTGGGTGTCATGTGCATATTGAAGGAGCACCAGCCCACACCTTCAGATAACCTCCCCCAGCAGTTTCATGCAGATGTTAAACCATGTGGAACCCCACTGCACAATTGCCATGGCGCAGAGCAGTAATCCCACAGCACCACCTTCTGGAATCGGCCATCCATGTAGGAGCAGAACCATTGCAGTGCAGTGCCTCCAACGCCCAGCCCAGACAATGTGTGCAGAAGGATATCATAGTCAATGGCATCGAACGCTGCTGAGATCGTATCTCGCTCCCCCATCCCTCTCAAAGCAGAGGTCATCCGACTAGGTGACCAAGGCAGTTTCCATTCCAAAACCAGGCCTGAAGCCCAGATCTAGATAATTCGTTTCATTCAATAGAGCCTAGAGCTCTCCTGCAACCACCCGCTCGAGCACCTTGCCCAGGAAGGGGATGTTGGCCACTGGCCTATATTTGTTAACATCCTCCAGGTTCATTGTTTTTAGGAGTGGTCTGATTACTGCCTCTTTTAAAGTGGCCAGCACCACTCCCTCTCTCAAGGAGGAATTTACAAACTCCTGGAGTCAGCTGGACATCCCCTCCTTAATAAGCCATGAAGGGCAAGGGTCAAGCACACAAGTGGTTGATCGGACTTGGCTAGGGATGGATGGAACACTTGCCTTCCATTCCATTGTGTTTCTGCTGGGGGGGAGGCGCTCCATCCCTTCCCCCGGAATCCTGCTTGGCTGGCTCCGCTCTGCGGCCAAGCCGCAGAGCCGCCCGGAGGCTCCGGCCGCCCGCAGCTGGCCATCCATAGCCGCTGCCATTTGCGTTCCTTATTTTTGCCATCTTAGTCTACGGCAATATTTACGTCGATTATTATGGCGAAAAGAAAGGGGAACACAAAGAGCTTGCTAGTGGGCTCTTACCTGTGTTCGGTCAGAGCCGGCACGAGCTTTCCTCCACCTGCTTTCTAGCCGTCTCCCCACTTGCTTCACTGCCCTCAGCTCAATTGTATACCAAGTAGGGATGTAGGAAACAACTTAGCAGTTTCATTTCATGGCATCCGTGTTGGGGGGGAGGCACTTTGTCCCTCCCCCCGATATCCTTGCCGGCCGGCTCCACTCCACAACGAATCTGCGGAGCCACCAGCCGGGGCTGCCCAAAGCGAAATCCAGCCGCTGCTGGCCTGCTCAGGGACGCAAATGGCGGTTGCTGTAGCAGCCGCCATTTGCATCCCTTTTTCTCACCATGATGTAATACGTAAATATTGTACATAGACTATCATGGGCTCCGCAGCGTAACCTGCATATGGGTTCCCGGCGTTAATCGAGATAGGGTGACTGGTCTCTCGGCTGTCTGCTGTGGCGGCAAATGGCGGACGTTGTAGCGGCCACCATTTGCGTCCTTCCAGGCTGCCGTGATAGGGTTCCAGCTGCGGCCGGAACTCAGGAGGATTCTGGGGGAAGGGATGGAGCAGCTCCCCCCCACTGCAGATGCCCCAGTGCGGAACCAGGTAAGTGTTTCGTACATCCCTAGCAGAGACAAGGGGCAGACTGTGAGAAGTAACACAATGCCAAGTTGGGGCAATACAGCATTGGAGCCAGAATCAAGTGAGATTTTGTGAGGAGACTCCCATCCTCCCCATCTGTTCTGGGGAGCATAGATGGATATTCTGAAAGCATTCTGGTTCAGGGTTGATCCCTGCAGAATTCTACATTAACAGACCTGAATCTTCCTAAAAAGCAAAGGGTTGGAGTAAAATAATGCCCCCCTTTCACACGCATCTCATGCAGTTGTAGGAAGGGTGGGTGATGACCCCACTTGCTGATAAGACCCCTCCAAGACAATTTAGCATCCATGCAATCTGAAACAGCAAAATATCGCCCACATCTGAAGATAGGGATGTACTGAAGTCACTTACCTTTTCGCGGATGTGATTCACGGTTGGTGGGGGGGAGCTCTGTCCCTCTCCCTGGAAACCTCGATGGGGGGGTAGGCGATCCGGTACTGCCCCTGGAATCCTGCCCGGCCAGTTTCGCTCTGCGGCGGCTCCGCGGAGCAGCCAGCCAGAGCGGTGCGCAGCCGGAGTTCCAGCCACGGACGGGCTGCTGCGGACGCAAATGGCGGCCGCCATAGCCGCTGCCATTTGCGTCCAGCCAGGCTGCCATGATAGGCTACATAAGTATTTATGTAGCCTATCACTCCAGGTCAAAAAAACTCAAAACAAAACAGAGTACACAAATGGCTGCAGCTATGGTGGCTGCCATTTGGGTTCTCTCTTTTTTGCCGTTTTAGCCTACGTGAATAATTATGTAGGCTGTCACGGCGAAAAAAAGGGGAACGCAAGTAGCGTAGTGGGCACTATTTGCGTTTCTTTTTTTTTTACTGTAATAGCTGACGTAAATATTTACGTAGGCTAAAATGGTGTGGGGGGGGAAAGAAACACAAATGGCACCCACTACGCCATTTGCATTCCCCGTTCCCTTGCCGTAATAGCCTACGTAAATATTTACGTAAGCTAAAACAGCGAAAAATAGGGAACGCAAATGGCAGCCGCCATAGCCACCGCCATATGCGTACACTTTTTTTTCTTGGCTTGCCATGATAGGTTACGTAAATACTTACGTAGCCTATCACAGCAGCTTCACAGGATGCAAATGGAGGCCGCTACGGCGGCCCCCATTGGCATCCACTGCAGCCCGTCCACGGCCGGACCGCTGGCTGCCGATGGCCCTGGCCGGCAGCTCCGCAGAGCCGCCGTGGAGGGGATCTGGGCGACGAAGGATTCCGGGGGGAGGGACAGAGCGCCTCCCCCCCAGCACGAATCGAAGCTGCGAAAAGGTAAGTGACTTTCTTACATCCCTACTATCTCCCCTATCCTATTTATATAGCAGATAATCTGGCTTGGATTTATTGCTGGTCCCTGGCCTCCCACCCCCAACCATTTGCAGAATGCCATCATCCTATTCAGATGGAGCAAATTGGGAGCAATAGCACAGGAAGACAGATGTTCCTCTAAACTCGAGAAGTAAAGAGGTCAGAGAGGAGGCTTGGATGTGCCAGGTGGGCCTTCCTCTGAAGGCAATGGAGAGAGGTCTGGTGACCCCTCAGTTCACAACTGGGGCAGGGTGGAGAGACAGCACCACACCTGTTTTAAAAGATATTCCTTGCCTAACACTCAGCTTCAGAGTGCAGATTAAGGTGCTGATCCATTTGAAGCCCTCTAAGATCAGGGTAGCAAAAATCAGGGCCATGCACAGCCCACCCAACCTAATTCAGAGCTCAGTTTAGAAGACTCCAATCGGCCTGAACTCACCTCACCCGCCCTTGAAACTGGTTGACCCACTTCTCCAGTTCTGAAGCAACATCTAGAGACACGAAGCAGAAGGGGGGGAAACCTGCACTGAAAGTGACCCCCCACTTCCAATGCCACCGCCACAGAACCCCCACTCCTTACCTGGATCTGTCGGGAGTAGGGATGGATGAAAGGGACTTATCTCGTCACGCTGCTTGCTTCACAGTGGGGCGGAGGCGCTTCGCTTCTCCCCCCGAAGTCCAGGCGAGAGGGGGAAGCGCCCCGCTGCGCCCAGCCGAAATTCAGGCTGGGGGGATGCACCCCATCCCTCGCCGCCGAAATTCAGGCCGGCGAGGATCGCCCCGTGTACCTGGCCGCGAAAAAAAAAAGGAAAGTAAAAAAACACACACACACAACCGTGATAGGCTATGTAACGATTTGCGAAGCCTATCACGGCTAGATTTCCAAAGTCAGACGTGATAGGCACCACGTTTTGTGGTGTGGCAACATCCCTGGAGATGTTAGTCTGCCATGAGTCTCAAGCAGGAAGTCCTTTCTGTTTCATGAGGCCTTTCTATTATTTGAATGGGATTTTCATGTTGTGATCCTTTTGTGTTGAATTGTTGGTTTTTACGTAGTGCTTTTATTCATTCAATTCGATGTATTCTGTGTGTTGGTACTAGGGATGTATGATACTCCCCTTACTTGGTTCCGCTGGGTTCCGCTGGAGGTGGAGGCCCTCCTCCCAGAATCCTGGCCAGCCAGCTCTGCTCCGCGGAGCAATCTAGCTGGCTCCTCCAGCAGCCGGAAATCTGGCTGCTTGCTAGCAGGGACGCAAATGGCGGCGGCCATAGCCACCGCCGTTTGCTTCCCTGTAGTCAGCTGTGATAGGCTACATAAAGACTAACATAGCCTATCACGTCTTGTAAAAAAAGGGGATCCGGGGATGGCAGGGGGGTGGCAGGCCGATCCTCCACAGATTTCGGGGGGCCGAATGCAATAGCATTTGGCCTCACCAAGATCCGTGGCGGAATTCTCTGCCATCCCTAGTTGGTACAGTGGAGACTGATAGCTCTGATTATGGTGGGCTGTGGATCCCTTCTGGGTTTTAGTCAGAACTATCCAAAACTATACAACAGCAATCCAAGGTACTGAACTTATTTGGGGGATATAAATCCATCAGGTACCCCGCTCCTTAAAATGCCTTTCCGTCTCCAGCTGCCATGAGGCCTCCAATCCTCCCTTTGCCTTCTGCCCTGCCACTGAAGATCAAAAGAGGAAGAGGAGAGGGCCTTTCCAATGGTGGTGCCTATCCTCCCGCAAAAAGCTCATCTCCCTCCCCCATTGTTCACCGTCATTGCATGCACATGTCTTGAAGCTTGTCCTTTTATTGCTGTTGCTTGTAATTTCAGTTATTCTGGGATTGTCTTTTAGTTTATTTCATTGTCATACCTTTTCCCCTCCAGTTATTATATTGGCTTGAGTACATGTATAGTATAGGTGGCATAAACATTTTGAAACAAACAGACCAAAACGTCCATGCCATGTTGTGATGCATAAATAGTGCTTCCCTGAAACAAGACCTGGGATCCCTTCTACTGCATTTAGGGTCACAAGCACTAGAAACCCTGTTGGGTCCTGTCTAAATTGGAGGACTCATTTCCATAGGCACAAATATTCATCACACTGTTTTCCTGGATGCTCCTTCTCTTTGTTGCTAGACAGTGCCTCATTCCAGATGCACTGAGAGCTGTCACCGTGGATACTACAAGGAGGTCCAAGAAGGAGAGCCACCATGCTGCTATGCTTGCGCTCCATGTGCAGAAGGAACCATCTCCATTCAGGAAGGTAGGCAAGATCAGAAGAATGGGAGTTCCCTAGGGCAACTCCTTGAATATGCCGAATAGTCCTCACAGCCCTATTTTACTTCTCTCTCTTTTTTTCTCATAAACACCTGTAGCAAAACATTCCATGAGTAGGTAAGAGGAGAAGGCTTCTTAAATGACTGTTGCTCCTAGTGTAAATCATCATGGTAATCCCTTATGGTCTTGGGCCATTCACTACTGCTCAGCCTGAAATACCTCATGATGCTAGGGATGTACGAATCCCTTACCTTGCTCTGCTGAGGGGCATCCGTGGTGGAGGGGAGATGCTCCTTCCCTCAATGGGGGGGGAGGCGCTCAGCCCCTCCCCCCGGAATCTTGCCTGCCTGGCCCCGCTCCACAGCCAAGCCAGCTCCGCCCAACTCTGGCAACCAGCAACCGGACATCCAGCCGCTGGGCAGCCCTGCAGGGACGCAAGTGGCGGCTGTTGTAGCCGCCGCCATTTGCGTCCCTGTATTGAGCCGTGATCGGCTACAAAAATATTTACGTCGCTGATCACGACAGGGGGAAAGTATCACGGCTTGAGGAGGAGGTAGCGAATGGCTGACGCAGGACGACCACCATTCGCAAAGCAGCGCGGATGGGAGCAGGTAAGTGCTCCGTTTCGCACACCTTTTGAGGGGTGGGGGGCGGGGGCTTCGTTCCGTGATGGATTTCGGGGGGCCGAATGCACTGGCATTCTTCTAGTATGATACTTTGCGGAATTCTCTGACATCCCTACATAATGCCCTTCTAGTACATAGCGTCATTTTAATGAAGACTTGTTCCATTCGACTGAATGCTAATTTTAATTGTTATTACTTGCTCTTCTACAAGGTTTTATTCTTCTGGTCTGTACATCGTTGTGATCATTGCTGTGATGTGCAGTCTCAAAAGCATTTTAATTAACACATGAAATATCATACATCTTTGGAACAGATGCTAAAGACTTTTGGAACTCTGACCCCTACTTGGCTTCAGTTTATTTTTAATCTCCACCATTAATCCCATGAAGTGAGTGGAAAGAAAAGATGATGGGAGTGAATCTCTGGTGTGCAAAGCAGTGGGGAAGCTTAGTGCACACTGTTCCTGGTACAAATCATGCCCCCCCCAAAAAAACCACTCTGCTTTTTCCATGATTGGGACAGGGCAGCATGTACAGACATGGTGTGCCTTTCTCCATTATCTGCAAAGAATTGTCTGCACTGTGCTGTGATCCTGTGGTAGGAAAGCAGGGGTCCCTGACAGAAAAGGGGATGTGAAAATGGTGCCGAAATGCTGATTCAATCTTCTGTTTTTTTAAAACCTCTTTAGTAAAACTTGATTAAAAAATAAGAAAGCTTTATCGAAGTTTCCTACTCCAGATTTCACACGTAACCAGGAGTCCCTTGAGCACCGTCTTGTGGTAGAAAGGTGGGGCATAAGTTGAGTAAATACATAAATCACAAGCCACTCAGCTACCAGGTAGCTTTACATGCCTTACAGGAATATTATGAAGATAAGAACAGGATAACCTCACAGACACTCCCTTACTCCGAACAACGTTAGGATTAATACCCTCACTTTTCCATATTTAAACCAGGTAGGGAGCTGTGTTTATTCCAAGTCAGCCCATCAATCCATCTAGCCCCCTCTTCTCTGTTCTTATCTGACTGACAACCACTCTGTAATGCCCAGCAGAGATATTACGGTACCTTTCCTGGCCCTGATACTACTAAGGTCCTTGCCTGGTGATGAGGCCATAGACTGGTCTGGTCACAAAACAGGTCCTCTGTGAGGGAATGTTTGTCTCTCTCCCTGCCTAACTGCACATTTTTTCTGGAGGTACAGTTGATGGGAATCCTGCTGAACTCACTCTCCGTCTTCTCAGATGCCAACCATTGCATGAAGTGTCCAGAAGATCAGCATCCAAACAAGGACAGAGATCAATGTGTCCCCAAGGAGATAACCTTCCTCTCCTATGAAGAAACTTTGGGCATTGTCCTGATTTCATTTAGTCTATTCTTGTCCTTATCCACGGGCTTTGTATTAGGAATCTTCATGAAATACCAAGAAACTCCAATAATCAAGACCAACAACCGAGACCTGGCCTACATTCTCCTCATCTTCATCATGCTTTCCTTCTTGTCCTCCTTCCTGTTCATGGGGCGGCCAAGGAAAGTGTCTTGCTTTCTCCGACAAACAGTCTTCAGCATCATCTTCTCAGTTGCCGTTTCTTCAGTGTTGGCCAAAACCATCACGGTGGTGTTGGCTTTCCTGGCCACAATACCAGGGAACAGAGTGAAGAGATGGCTGGGGAAGAGTCTTGCAAACTCCGTTGTCAGTTCTTGTTCCGGTGTCCAAGTTGTCATCTGCACCATCTGGCTGGGGAGCTCTGCCCCATTCCCTGACTCTGACATGCATTCCCAGCCTGGACAGAACATTCTGCAGTGCAACGAAGGATCTGTTGTCTTCTTTTATACTGCCCTTGGCTACATGGGCTTCCTGGCTGCCATCTGCTTCACGGTGGCTTTCCTCGCCAGGAAGCTGCCTGGGGCCTTCAATGAAGCCAAACTGATCACCTTCAGCATGCTGGTCTTCTGCAGTGTTTGGCTGTCCTTTGTGCCCTCCTACCTGAGCACCAAGGGGAAATACATGGTGGCCATGCAGGTCTTCTCGATCTTGGCCTCCAGTGCTGGGCTGTTGGGCTGCATCTTTCTTCCCAAGTGCTACATCATTGTACTGAGACCTGATCTGAATACCAAGGAGCATATCATGTTCAAAACAAACTAGTGCATCTGATCCATAGAAGTAGAGTTGTGGGAGAATATTTGGCGTAAGTTTGGAGGAGATACAGGTTTGGTGAGATCTTAGTTATCAGAGCCTTTTGATGTGCTTGTAGCTTCAGTTGCACAGTTTTGGTGTTTCTGTTAGAGGAGACAGGCAAAGCTGAGCCTTGGGGCTATCACTCTGCCAGTGACTGCCATCCACATCTGAGGTATTGTTGAGGCTGGAACAATTCCATACTGACATTGTCCAAGTAATGCATCTGTTCAAGGTGTGGCCCTTAACAGCTGCAGTGTACCAGTATTTTGCAGCTTGCGTGCACATGGAAAGCCCTGAATGCAAGATATTAAATGGATATTTGTTACTGGCATTAGTGTATTCTGCTTGCTCTGCTTGCTATGACAGTTTCATGCACTTGTTGTTATTAAGAATTATTCTCAAAGAATGCAGGAGTTTAATTCGGTACTTCCATTTCCTTGCTTCTCATTGTCATCTATGGTCGTCACACATTTACTGCACAGAAATGATGTTTTTGATTGAAGGGAATTGGTTTTTTTGGAAGGGACAGCATCCTGAACAGAGAGATATTTGACATGGGACAGTCTTGTGCTCAGTTTTTGGTCCTGGGTGATTTAAACTATAGATCCTGACATTCTCATCCTGAGATTTGGGGCTGCTCCCAGTGGAGGTCGGCAGCTCTGATTTCAGTCGAGCTGTGAACCCATCCTGGGTTTCAGACAGAAACCAAGTCTGGCAAAAATGTTTGCAAATGGCCAGATGTGTGCTCGTGTTCAATTTGCACAACTTCCCCAGTTCAATTTGTGTAAATATCCCTGGAGACTGGATCATCCCCACTTTAGTTTATGGAGGAAAGTTTCACAAATCAGGAGATGGGTACAAAGTTTGGGAAATGTGTGCACATTTCACATTCAGTTGCTCTTCATTTGTGTGATTTTCCTGTTCCTGCAGCGTGAGCAGACATCATGAACAGGAAAAGTGACAAGCGGTGATCCAATATTTGGAAGATCCTAGCAGACTCGTGTCTCACTCATTCACCCATCCCTACCAAAGGCAGCCCCACATACTGGAAGTTAGCGCAACCCAAACAGGGTATAACTTAGGCATGTGTCACCTTGATCAGATCTGGCATCTCTGTAATGGGTGCAGTTGGTACTCTTGCCTCACTCCTGGCCACTGCCCAAGCCTGCATTCATGATCATGATCTCCAATCCCTGCCCTTTCCCAGCAGTTATTTTTTTAAAAAAAACTTTGACAGCCCGGCAGAGAGACTTGTGAGTAGGGATGTTGGAATCTGTAATCTGCAAGAGAACTAAGTGAGTTCAGATTTTTCGGAACCCTACCAGCGAATGGGCTTTTCCCCTGGAGGGTGGATTCCGCAGATTTGGGGAACCATGTTTCTAACCTTCGACTGTTTTGCACTAATTAGGAGGCGTTAAAATGCATATATGGGGGGAATTTTGCCCATGCAAATTTGCAGAAGTTCAGAAACTAAGAAAAATCAGACTCTGAGGACGATGGAATAGAAGGTGCCTGACAATCCGGGAAATGAACAGGTTTTTCACTATCCCTAATTCCCTACCTGGGAGCTGGAGTGGCAATGGTCAGGCCATTTGCAGGGTGGGGGGGGGTGGAGGGGCTTCGTTCTGCCATGGATTTTGGGGGGCCGAATGCACTGGCATTCAGCCTCACCGAGATCCATGGCAGAATTCTCTGACATCCCTAATCTCCCCCTATTAGTACTTCCAGTGAGCTCATCAGAACTAGGGATGTACGGATTCTGTACCTTCCATGCTGCTTGACTTCAGCGGTTTGTGGCCAGTGCTCCATACCGTCATTCACAAGCCCTTGGAATTCTCCTCTTTTTTTCTGCTCCGAAAATCAGGAAGATAAATCCGTACCGACAGCCGTAATTCTGCATAACTTCTGTAAGTAAGGCTATTTTTCATAGATATTTACGTATTTTTCCCCTGCCCTGAGACGAGCAGTAATTATTTTCAGCCGAAACCCTTCCTCCTCCTCCGGGCTTCCCAAAACAAAGCTGCCCTATGTGTGCCTGAGCGATGCACTCTTTGTTTAAAGCAACGCTGTTGAAAGAAAGAAAGAAAGAAAGAAAGAAAGAAAGAAAGAACCTTTTAAAATGACCATGCCATTCTGGAGCTCTGCACGAGGTATTATTCTCCCTGCTAAGCTTTATATTTCCACATCCAGTGTTGTTGTTGATGTTGTGAGGCTAAAATGGAGAGGAGAACCAACCTTGTGCATGTCTACTCAGAAGTTAGGCTTATTGAGTTCAATGCAACTTACTCCTACACCTGTCAGCACCCCACTTGCCCCAGCTCAGCTTTGTATTTCCACATCCAGCTCATGATCAAACCTCCTGTTAGTTATCTCACTGACTGGGTGACTTTGGGCTGGACTCTAACTACTACACCATACTTCTGTTATGAAACTCAAGAAGAAAAAGAGACAGTATAATGGAAAGTTCTTTCTGAAGCAGTCACACTTGTACAAATGCAGCATGAAGGGAAAGATCAGCAACCTTCTCTTTGTTTGAATAAAAAGCACACTCTGCACGTGCTCAGGGAATGGACAAAATGAGGAATTTGAGGAATATTAGAAGAATCATGGAATATGAAGAACGGTATTCTTCCATTCTGTTTGTGTGTGCGAAATCTCCCTCAATCCAGCTGTTCCCTGGAACCCCTCCCCCCTTCACCCAAGGGTCTTCTGAGATCCTGACCTCGGGGTGCCGTTCTGCAGAGGATTCCGTGGCATGGACTGAAGGGAATTCGATCCCATTTCAGTCTGTGGTGGAATTCTCTGACATCCCTAATATATTCCACGAATTACTAACATGCTTAGACATCAAACACTTATTGGTAACAGCAACCAGTAGGTGAACCATGAGTCCCAGCACAACTCATGCTGCTGGGCACCACTTCTACCCCTCCAGCCACTAGAGAAGGAGCTTTACACTCCAGCCTGGTTGGTTCCACCCCACCTCAATCAGCCTGCATAAGCAGGCAACCCCTCGGCCTTTTGACAACAGCCAAGCTCTGCCCGCCTTGCATCCGTCAATATCTGAAACCAGCCCAGGCCTGGGAGGCAGGCTGTGCCTTTCAGCCTCCATCCTGCGACCAACATCGACAGTTTCCCTATCGGCAACGGCCTTAAGGTTTGTGAGCACTGCAACGCCTGGCTTTTCAATGCCGAATCATCACCTCCTAGCTGCCACAGCAGAAAGTTTTCACTACCCCCACTCAAAGGTCCGGATTTCACCCGCAACACTGACACTGATGGCTGCTTTCCGGACAAGCAATTCATGAAGGGCGTCTAGGCTGGGCTTCCTGGTCTGCACCACTCAAGACTGCATAGCCACAAGGCCCCAGCGCACTTGTGTTTGGGGTGCAAGGCTCAGTTCAGCCTCTGATGAGCACTTTGCGGTCAGATGAGCCTCCAAGCTATGGCCAGCTGTGCATCCCCGACACCGAGGAGGCCACTATGGCTTTCCTGGACTGAGCAGAGAACAGCACTGGGCTGCACCTTGCTGGAGTCACTCACTAACTGATACTCAATGTTTGCCCATGCGCTACTGAGTACCGGCAGGTGGGTGAAATCCTCGAGCACGAGGAAGCTGCTGCACTTGCTGCTGGGCATGCACCAATGCACGTACCTCTGTGCGTCCATCGCGACCGCAGAATGATGAGCACTATGGCTCACTCTGGATGCGATAATGTTTCCGGGGTCTCTTGAATTGCTTCTGTGTGGACCAGCTCAGATGGCTTTCCTTTGGCTAATCGTTGTTTGGTAGTGTACCCTCAGGGTTGAGAGTGCTGCACGATCTCCTATACGGAGATGCTGATGCTAGGGAAAGTGGAAGGCAAGAGGAAGAGGGGCTGACCAAGGGCAAGATGGATGGATGATATTCTGGAAGTGATGGACTTGACCTTGGGGGAGCTGGGGGTAGGGATGTACGAAACTCACTTACCTTTTCGATGGGGCGATTCGCGGTGAGGGGGAGGCACACTGCACCTCCCACTGAAATCCTGACCCGGGCAGCTCCACTCCGCGGAGATTCCGCAGAGCTGCCGGTTGGCCTATCTGCAGCTGGAAATCCGGCCGCTGGGAAGTCTTCTGAAAAAAAAACCACCCGAGTACGCAAATGGCGGCAGCTACAGCCGCCGCCATTTGTGTTCCCTTTTTTTCACTGTTTTAGCCTTTGTAAATATTTACGTAACCTATTACGGTGGGGAAAAAAGTGGAACGCAAATAGCGTAGTGGGCGCCATGTGCATTCCTTTTCTCCCACGCCGTTTTAGCCTACGTGAATATTTACGTAAGCTATTACAGCAGGGAAAAGAAGGAAGGCAAATGGCAGCCGCCATGGCAGCCGCCATTTGAGTACGTGGGTTTGGGTTTTTTTGCTTGCCGTGATAGGCTACCTAAATACTTATGTAGCCTATCACAGCAAAGTGCAGGATGGAAATGGCGGCCGCAGCAGCTGGTTCAAAGTCAAGCCTCCGCAGCCACCAGAACCCCAGGGAAGTTTCGTTCTGGGGGGATTCTGCAGGACGGTGGGGGGTGGGAGGCCGTTCCACCACGGATTTCTGGGGGCCGAATGCCACTGCATTCAGCCTCACTGAAATCCATGGTGGAATTTATTTATTTATTTATGGCATTTATATCCCGCCTTTTTTCCTCTTGCTAGGAACCCAAGGCGGCTTACATGATCCTCCTCCTCTCCCTTTTATCCTCACAACAACAACCCTGTGAGGTAGGTTGGGCTGAGAGTCTGTGACTGGCCCAAAGTCACCCAGTGAGCTTCCATGGCTAAGTGGGGACTAGAAACCGGATCTCTGGGCTTCCAGTCCAACACTCTAGCCACTACACCACACTGAAATCTCCACCATCCCTAAGTGGGGGTGGTGACGGCTGACAGGAAGCTTTGGCGTGGGCTGGTCCATGATGTCACAAAGAGTTAGAAGCGACTGACCGAATAAACAACAAAATCCTGGCTAATTGAGCACAAGAACCGCAATTGGGAGGGTTGCAAAGGGAGCAAGGCTGGGAAATTCCCCCAAGTAGTATGCACTACTTTTTTCCCCCCCAAGTAGTATGCACTACGTGTGCATAAGGAATGGGGAAGATGTGGCCCTCCTGATGTTCTCGGACTGCAACTCCCATCGTTTTTCCCCATGGGCTAGGCAAGTTAGGGCTGCTGAATGGGCAGTCCAGTGCTATCTGGAGGGCCACACGTTCCCATTCACTGGTATACATCCTAACCTACTCTGCTGGATCGACACCCTGCTGTGGTGAGTGGGCTTGTGTGTTCCAGTGAACTCCATGAGTGAAGCCATCGGGAGTTATGTACTCCCAGCAGGGTCATGCATGGCGGCAAGATCAAGGGGGAGGAACCAGACAAAGAACGATCCAAGCAAGTCCTCAACAGCAGAACAGGCGGAAGATAGCAAGGTGTACATTCAGGGCCAGAAATATTGGAACAAGGATAACTGTTTTGGCAGTTGGCCTCTGTATGCCACTGGCTGTACTTCCTGAATGCTTTTTTTTTGGTCAAACCCTTGAATTACAGCTGAAAGTCCAGACTTCGCTCCCATCCGGGTGTGTTTCCTTTCAACTTCAATGTGGTGGTGTACAGAGGCCAACAGCCAAAACAGTTATCCTTGTTCCAAGATTTCTGCCCTGGCTGTATGTTACAATGGCTGAAAAGGCAGATGAAGGCTGCAGCAGATAATGGACCACCAATTGTCACGATATCCATGACATTGGATTAGAGCCTTTTCTGTGAAAACTTTGTGTTGATCACTGTGCACTGATCTCTACACAAAAAACACAGTCATGCACAGGCGTCTTCCAATCTAAACCCAACCAACCAAAAGTCCCATGGCGATTGGCAAATGGCACTGGGGGCAGGACTGTGAAATCCAGCAGACCCTAGTCATGGACTGGCACATGAGCAGCGGATACAGATTCAGTCGTGCTGACTCAAGGACTGAGGCAGTTGAGTAGTTCGGCAGCTGTATCCATGCCTCAGCAGTCCTATTCAGGATCCACTCTGCTCACCCCGTATGGGGAGGGGGCTAGAAACGGTGCCCTAAACATCGTCTGCCTCATCTTCTCCCTGACTGGATTACCGCATCCAGTGGGGTCACCACTTAGCTGTTGCAAAAGACAAATGAACTTTGGAACATGGAATATGCAGACACTGCTGGACAATACACATAGTGAACACCCTGAACGCAGGACTGCCATCATTGCAAGAGAGCTGAGTGTCAAGGGCTCCTTGGAGGCAAAAAAATGTAGCCAAGAAAGTCCAGACAGGTTAGGTCAAATGCACATTTCTCCAGCTTGGCATAAAGATGGTTCTCGCGGAGGTTCTGGAGGATGGCGGAGACATGACACTGATGGGCGTGGGTGTCCTCAGAAAATATAAGTAAATCATCAAGATACACAATGAGGAAAGTGTCCAAATAGTCCCGGAAGATGGCATTCATAAAACACGAAAAAGTGGGGTGGGTGGGCGAGCCCCATAGGCATCACTAGGTCTTCAAACACTCTAGGGATGGTGGAGAATTTCTCCCCAAAACTTCGGGGGGCCGAGCGCCAACGCGTTCGGCCCCCTGAACAAGTTTCGGAGAGAAATCCTCCGCACCCCCCCGACCCCCGCACCCCCCCCCGGACGGGACTTACCTTTTGCGAATGTCCCTCCCGGTGGCTGGTCCGGCCGGCGGTTCGGCGGGTGTTCGAGCGAGGCAGGAGTGGCAGCCGGTCTTTCGACCGGCTGCTGCCGCCGCCATTGTAATGAAAGAAAAAAAAAAAAACTTCCCCTGATAAGCTACGTGACGATTCACGTAGCCTATCACGGCTAGATTTGCAAAGTCAGCCGTGATAGGCTACGTGAATCGTCACGTAGCCTATCACGGGTGACTTTAAAAAAAAAAAAAAAAGAGTGTACGGATAATGGCGGCCCCCATAGGGAGCCGCCATTCCAGTTCCTTATTTGGTGGCTGTAGTCTACGTAAATGTTTACGTAGACTACGGCGAAAATAAGGGCAACGCTATTTGCGTTGCCCTTATTTTCGCCGTAGTCTACGTAAACATTTACGTAGACTACAGCCACCAAATAAGGAACGGGAATGGCGGCTCCCTATGGGGCCGCCATTCGCGTACGGGCTTTTTTTTTTTTTTTTTTTAAGTCACCCGTGATAGGCTACGTGACAATTCATGTAGCCTATCACGGCTGACTTTGCAGATCTAGCCGTGATAGGCTACGTGAATCGTCACTTAGCCTATGAGGGGAAGGTTTTTTGTTTGTTTTTTTAATTTCGCGTTCGCGGCCGGGCGAGGCGAGGCGCCTCCCCCCCGGCCTGAATTTCGGCCAGGCAAGGCGGGAAGCCTCCCCCCCCGGCCTGAACTTCACGGGGGGAGCAGCGAAGCGCTCCCCCCCACCGCGAACGGCCTTCGAGGAGAGGTAAGTGACTTTCGTCCACCCCTAATACACTCCATACTGGGTCCTGAAAGAGGTCTTCCATTCATCCCCCTCCCGGATGTGAATGAGATTGTACGCGCTACGCAGGTCCAACTTGTGAAAATCTTCGCTCGCCCCAGGCGCTCCAGCATCTCAGGTATGAGTGGGAGGGGGTACTTGTCAGGGATGGAGACCAAATTTAGATTTCTGAAATCAGGCACCGGGTGGAGATCTCCAGATCGTTTGGCCACAGAGAAGGTAGGAGTGCAGGCGGGGGAGGAAGACGGGCGAATGAAGCCACATTTGAGATTCTCATCCAAAAACCCCCGCAGAGCTCGAAGTTCCAGCTCCAACAGTAGGGAGACACAAACTCCACTTGCTGAAGCCCCCAAGAAATCTGAGGGTTGTGCTTAGAGAGCCAGGAAACACGCAGCACGATTGGGTGTAAAGGAACCTTGGCCAAGTGAAACTGAATCTGCTCAATGTGGGACTGGGCACACAAAGTGAGTGGAGCTGTAATCTGGGTCACCACGCCTGAAGCGAGAGGATGCCCATCGATGGTCTCCACTGCCAAGGGGGCAGGAAGGGGCAGGGTAGGAATCTTGTGGAAGAGGGCGAAGGTCTCATCCATGAAACTGGTCATAGCCCCCGAGTCCACTAACGCTAGGGTCTCCAGCCCAACCGACTGGGAGGAGCGGAGGTGAACATGCAACAGCAGATTGGAGAGTGGAGGGGTTGGGGAAGGCACCCACACGGTGGGGAACTGACCCCCACACTGGAGGCCCCCAACAAGCTTGGGGGGCAGTCTAGTCAGACCTGGGGATGAGGAGGAGGAGGGGGGAAAGAGAGGAGGGGGAGGCAGTGGAGCTGTGGATTTAACTCGGCAAGTCTTGGCGAAATGCCCCAGCTTTCCACATCGAAAACATCGGCGCTCAGCTCGCCGGCGCTCAAGTTCCTCTGGCGGCAGTGGGGCTCGGTAGCTCCCAGCTGCATCGGGGTCTCCTCCACACCCAGCACCGGAGTGGGGGGCGGGGGAGGGGGAAGGAAACGTGGGGGAATGGGAGGAGGGAAATCCCAGCCCCCGGCGCCCCACCAGGTCTGCTGGCGCCCCTCAGCCGACTATCTATCTGAAGGCAGGTCTGGATGAGGTCCTCCAAACAAGGCGGGCTGGGCATGCACGCCAACTCATCTAAAATCTCATCGTTCAAACCATCCAAAAACTGAGCCACCAGCACGGCATCATTCCACTGTAAATCCTGCATCAGCAAGCGAAAGGTTGTCGCGTAGCTGGAAATTGAGTCCTTGCCCTGCCAGAGGCAGTGAATCTCCTGAGAAACCATCTGCATGTGCAGGGGGTCACCGAAAAAATGGGCCATGGCTGTCATGAAACCTCGATAGTCTCCGAGCAGGGGGTCATTAGCGAGCAGGAGCCCTGAAGCCCATCTAGCTGCCATGCCTGACAGTAGATTAATGATGAAACCCACACGAACCTTTTCCGCCTGGAAATCCTCAGGCCGAAGATGCATGTACAGCTCCGATTGGGCCCTGAAAATCTGAAAAAGTCCTTTCTCACCAGAAAACCTCTCTGGCAAAGCCACCGGGCACTTGCGGCGGGGGGGAATCGAAGGTGGAGGGGTTTGAAACGCAGCCTGTAGATTTTGAATGGCAGCTGTCAGTTGAGCCATCTGATCACAGAGCATCTGGTTCTCTTGCACTAGAGCTTGCACCGCCAGGTCCCCGGCACCCTCCATAAGGCAATAGGAGAAAAGAGAGAGAGAGAAAGAGGAATGGGGACCAAGCTGTCAAGGGCACCTTGGAGGCCTCTCTCAGTCTAATCCAGTAGCCAAGTCCAGACACAGATAAAGGGATTCTTTTCAAAGTTTTATTCCTCTTTTACAACTTAACGACTCTACTGTTAGCAACTAGATATGAGCAGCACAGTACCTATGTCCTAAGTTGGAACAGTTGGTCCCTGTTTGAAAGGGAATCATGGGCAGACCCTGAACTTATGGGCTAGGGAGAATCCCTCCCCTTTTCCCTTGGATCCTCTGGGTGCAACCGTTGTTTGTGCACCAACTGGGCACTACGCCATTTTCTGCACCCTCCATTTGGCGCCGCTCTCTGCGTCGGCATCACGTGTCCAGCAAGTCTGCTTCCCATGCTCTGTCACTCCCGGGAATGCTATCTAAGCTAGGAATGCCAGTGGGAGGAATCTCTGTCAGCTGTTGGCCCTGAGAAAGATTAGCGCGCTCTTCTCCCAGGAGCGGCTCCTCTACTTCAGAATCAGAACTACTCTGGGATTCTATGGGTTCAGTGTCCACCCTGACACTGAGACATTTTAAGATTGACATAGCAGCACTCCAAAAAACTCGAAGAGCAGGAGAGGGACAACTGAAGGAAGAAAAAGGAGGTTACACCTTCTTCTGGAAAGGACTGCCTGAACAAGAACAATGAATACATGGAGTAGGCTTTGATATTAAAAATGATCTTATGAAGCTCTTGTCAGAAGTTCTGACTGGCATTAACGAACGACTCTCAACCCTTCAAATAAAACTCACCAAAAACCAGCAGGCAAGTATTCTAAGTGCATATGCACCATCATTAGATGCTGATGAAGACATCAAAGAAAAATGTTACTCCCAAATGGACACCATCTTATCAGAGATACCTAAGGAGGATAAAATCCTCCTCCTGGGCAATTTAATGCAAGAGTTGGGCATGGGTTTGATTTGTGGCCAGGGACCATTGGGAAAGAAGGAGTCGGCAATAGCAAACGGAATGGAATTCTCCTTCTGACTAAATTTGCAGAGCATAATCTCATCATTGCCAACACACTTTTTGGTCTGAAAAATAAATTTAAAACATCACGGAAGCACCCGTGGTCGAAGCACTGGTATCTTCTAGATTATGTAATTGTCCATGCCAGAGACCGCTGTGATGTTCTCTTCACTAGAGCCATGACGAATGCTGATGACTGCTGGACAGACCACTGATTAATTTGTTCCACGATGAACATTAAGATTGTCCCTCAACATAGGATCCAAGGAAGAAAACCAAGGCGTAAAATGAACACCCAAGCCCTTCAAGACCCTATTAAGTGAGCCTGCTTTCAAACATCCCTCAAGGAACATCTGCCTATGCAAACCCCTGAAAATGTCGAGGAACACTGGAATAAACTGAACACTTCCATTATCGCAGCCTGTGAACAAACTATCGGATACCAAACTAAGAAACATCAGGACTGGTTTGATGAGAATGATAGGGAGATTGAACATATTATCGATAAGAAAAGGAAAGCTTTCCAAATATGGCAAAAAGACATCAACTGTGCCACTAAGAAAAAAACCTATGCCAGTGCAAAGGCTGAGGTCCAAAGAAGAACTAGAGAACTTAAGAACACCTGGTAGATAAAGAAAGCTCAAGAAATCCAGCATTTTGCAGATGCCCATGACTCACAGGGCTTTTTTAATTCCGCAAAGGCCATTTACAGACCAACAAACCATGGTACAAACCCCTTACGCTCCATAGATGGTGCCGAACCTCTAAAGGACAAAGAGTCTATTGCACTGCATTGGAAAGAGCATTACAACAACCTCCTTAACCATAATTCTATTGAGGCTGGTGAGGTTTTCTCTCAAATCCCACAATAACAAACCAGAGATGAGCTTGCAGTATCCCCTATTTTGGAGGAGGTCAGGTAAAGCCATTAACCAAATAAAAAAAAATAAAGCTAGTAGACCCAATGGGATCCCTGTTGAGGTCGTTAAAGAAGGTGGCCCTGGAGCTACACAACAGCTTCACAAGCTCATGGAAAAAATCTGGATGAGGGAGGAGATCCCAGCATTCTTCAGTGATGCCGTAATTATCACTCTCTTTAAAAACGGTGATAGAACAGATTGTGGAAACTATCGAGGCATATCCCTTCTAGCTACGGCAGGCAAAATCCTGGCAAGGATCCTCGCAAACTGTCTTTTTCCTATCTCAGAAGACATCCTCCCCGAATCCCAAAATGGCTTCTGCCCTTCCAGGGGGACAGTGGATATGATCTTCACCGCACGACAGCTCTAAGAAAAATGCAGGGAGCAAAACCAACCCCTGTGCATGGCGTTCATTGAACTGACTAAGGCCTTTGACACTGTAAATCGTACTGCTCTCCGGACCATCCTTCTGAAAATCAGATGCCCTAATAAATTTGAGAACTTCTTGCAGCTCCTCCATGACGACATGACGGTGACATCCTTGGATAATAATGACGCTCAAAGTGCTCCATTCAGAGTGGGATCAGGCATTAAACAGGGATGCGTCATTGCGCCCTAGCTGCCTCTTAAAGTCTACTCCAATAGCCACCTCAAGACACAGACAAAAGGATTCTTTTCAAGGCTTTAATCCTTTTACAGTTTAATGACTCTTTCAGATGCTAATCACCAGTGACTAAGCAAGGAACAGCACTGGGGAAAGATAGCAGAGTAGCCTACGCTCCAGGTTAGGCAGTTGGCCCCCGTTTGAAGGAGAATCACGGGAAGACCCTGAACTTATGGGCTAGGGAGAGATCCTCCCTCTTTCCCTTGGGTCCTCGGGACACGACCATTGCTTGCGTGCAAAACGAGCGCTATGCCTCCTTTCTGCATCCTCCATCGGAGTCGCGCGCCCAGCAAGCCCCCCCCCCAGCACTCTCTCACTGCCAGGGTCACTATCTATCCCAGGAATGCTGGCAGGAGGAATCTCTGCCAGCTGCTGTGCCTGTGAGAGATGAGCGAGCTTCTTTCCCACGGATTGCGGTTCCTCCTCAGAATCAGAACTGCTCTGGGGTTCTATCGGCTCAGTTTCCATCCTGACAGATGCGTCATTGCACCGATTTTACGCGCTATCTTCATCGCTATGATTCTACACCTTGTTGAAGGGAAATTTCCCACTGGTGTAGAAATCATACATAGAACAGATGGAAAACTTTTTAATTTCAGTAGGCTGAAAGCAAAAAGTAAGGTAATTACATCCTGTGTCATAGAACATCAATATGCTGATGATAACATAATCTGCGCACATTCAAAGGAAGATCTCCAAACTATCCTAAACGACTTTGCAGAAGCATATGAACAGCTCGGCCTCTCGCTTAACATCAAAAAAACCCAAAGTGCTTTACCAGCAAGCACAAACCAGCAAGCACAAAACAACTCCTCTGTAGAGCCATCAATCCAGGTTAAAAGTGGGATGCTGGAAAATGTTGACCACCTCTCTTATCTTGGCAGCCATCTCTCCACAAAAGCCGACGTTGATGCTAAAATTCACCATCGCCCGAGCTCTGCGACTGTAGCATTCTCCCAAATGAAACGTAGAGTGTTTGAGGATCGGGACATTAGCAGGGTCGACCAAAGGCAAGATGGATGGATGCTATTCTGGAGGGGACGGACTCGTTCTTGGAGGAGCTGGGGGTGGTGAGGGCCGACAGGAAACTCTGGCATGGGCTGGTCTATGAAGGCACAAAGAGTCGGAAGCAACTGACTGAATAAACAACAAACAGGCTCAGAAAGGAAGCCTCAAGCTGTTACATTTTATTGATTGATTGATTGATTGCACTTATACCCTGCCTTTTTTCCTCTTGCAAGGAACCCAAGGCGGCTTACATTATCCTCTTCCTCTCCAATTTATCCTCACAACAACAACCCTGTGAGGTGGGTTGGGCTGAGAGCGTGTGACTGGCCCAAAGTCACCCAGTGAGCTTCCATGTCCGAGTGGGCCCTAGAACCTGGGTCTCCCAGCTGGGTCTCTCTTGCCACTACACCACACTGGCTCTCACAAAATGGCCTTTTAGGGATGTACGAAAGTCACTTACCTTTCGCGGATTATGTTGATGGTGTGGGGGGAGGCATTCCGTCCCTCCCCCCAGAATCCTCGCTGGGGGGGTAGGCGATCCATTCCTCCCCCCCCCCGGAATTCTCCATGGCCGGGTGTGCTCCGCAGCCGCTCCGCGAACCAGCTGGCCAGGCCCAGCCAGGCCAGAGCCATCCGCAGCCTGGACATAGGTTTCCAGCTGGAAGGCGGTCACAGTGAGGGTTTGCTTGACATGCCTTCCGCTGAGCTTGTTTTTCCCTTTCGCTCTGTACTCGTGCTTCTTCAAAGTCTATAGCACCTTTAATATAGGCTGACCTGCAGTTGGAGTACTCATGTGTTAGAGCTTCCCAGTTTCCAATGCTTACGTTATCTTTTTTACATTTTTTTAGATTAGCTTTAAGAACATCTTTAAATCTCGTTTGCTGTCCACCAACATTCCATTTTCCATTCATCCGCAGTCAGGCCACTATGACTCAACAGCACACTGGAATGCACCTTGCTGGAGCCACTCACTAACCTGCTACTCAATGTTTACCCATGCGCTATTGAGAACTGGCAGGTCAGTGAAGTCCTTGAGCATGAGAACTATGCTGCATTTGCTATACCTATGGACGTATCATTGTGCTTCCATCACGATGGCAGAATGATGAAGTTTCTGGCTCAGTCTGTAAGATCTAATGTTCCTTGTGTCTCTGAAATTGCTTCTGTGTTCTTAGCTCAGATGGCTTTCCTCTGGCTGATGGTTGTCTGCCTACACCTCTCTTCTGCCATGGACAATGCTATGTTGTCATGACTCATTGGTAAACCTTAAGAAGCAAATGACTGATGGACCAGAAGAAGGACGTTACAGGGGCATCCCTGGAGTTGACACCAAGAACACAGTATTTAAGGAAGTTTTGAAAAGATCAAAGATGTAACACTTGGAATGTTTCAAATCATAAAGTTAGTTACCTTAAACTTATCTTTACATTTCATTTTTCTCTGCTAATTGGGGTCATAACTAACCAATTTGTTGAATAGAATTTAGTTCTTCCCGAACAACATGATGCACAGTTCTGATGAGCTCACTGGAAGTACTAATAGGGGGAGATCCTTCCGTTGTATGCAAACCACCATTCGTTATTTGATCACTGGTAATCCTGGCTGGGAAACTCCCCCAAGTAGTGTGCACCTACATGCGAATAAGGAATGGGGAAGATGTGGCCCTCCTGATGTTCTCGGACTGCAACACCCATCATTTTTCCCCATGGGCTAGGCTAGTTTGGGCTGTTGAATGTGCAGTCCAGTCCAGTGCAGTCCAGTGCAGTCCACTGCTATCTGGAGGGCCACACGTTCCCAAACACTGGTATACATCCTGAGAGATTTTCTTGATCTTGGCTCTTTTGTGTGAGTTTTTTGAATACTGGCCAGTGCAGGCTCACCTTTCCCCCTGGACAACCAGAAGATGGAGCTGCCTGTGTGACTTCTCACAAACATGTTTTTCCCCAGTTCTGCAGCTCGCCTCGAGGCACTTAGAGAATCCATGAAGTTGCAGCTGTGAAGCTTCCCCTGATCATTATCAAAAACATAGTGATCTATTCTGAGTCTTGCCAAAGCTCAAGAGATGTTTTGCTTTCTGTTTTCCTTGGAGACCAATGATGTAAACATCAGAATGTAAGGCAGCTCCAGGAACCCTCTTGCATTCACTGTGCCTGAAAAGCTTGGTGCATAAATGATCTCCTGTGCTCCCGGAGAGCCTGGGCTCAGATTTCGGACAGGCTGAGATGACCATGCTGTGGTACAGTTTAGTACACTGCTTCCCTCTGCTGCCTCCGGTTCAGAATTTGATGTTGTTGTAAAGACACTTCAGCCTCGATCTCGCAAGTCTTTTCTCACGTCTCCTGATTAGCTGGCTGTTGAGGTGAAAGGAAACTCAGAAAGCAGGAACAGCAGGAGGGAGGCAGAGCCAGAATGATATCATTGCTGCTGCTGCTGTTGCTCCTGCTTCCTTATGCGGCTGGTCAACTGCAGGAGACAGACTGCCTGAGGACTCAGAAGAAAGAGCAAGAGTTGGGTCCTATTATTACCAGCCAGGAGACTACCTCATCAGTGGAGTCCTGTCTTCACAGTATTTCTATTGCAACAAACCATACGTTTTCTCTAAGTCCCCTTTAACCAGGGTTGTCACGTAAGTGATGCTGATGATGTAATGCTTCCAAATCTGCACTCCGGTTGTCCCCATTTAAGGGAGACTGTCCATCTTTTCTGGTATCTCTGGTCATCCCTGATAAATTGCTCTCCTGACTTTTGCCACTCTGTCCTTTTTGAAGAAGAATTCGGAGCTTCATTAAAGTGAAAGCACCATTTAGTTCAGTACGCTCATGTATGACTGGATCCATGGGGTTCCCTTGCATGATTTCAGCCAAAAGAACCAGCAGCCTCTTTGATAGTAAATGTTGTGCTAAGACACAGGCTGCAGCTGAGGAGGTTCTTTCTGGGGAGTGGTCCAAATGCAAATGTCACACAGAGGTTCCCTGTCTGGAATAATTACAGGGCCATAGTTCTAAGGCTGAGCATCTTTCTTCCTCCTCCACCACAGTACGTTACTGTAAATCCTACTGCACTCAGAGGGATTTACTTCTGAAGAAACCACGTGTGTGTGTGTGTGTGTGTGTGTTTGTGTGTGTGTTTATGTAATGGGCATTAGACCCATTCAAGATAAAACACAAGAGATAATATCAGGAAACAGGGATACGGTTTCTTCAGTTTAGCTCATACAATCAGCTGAGTGCTCATACGCATGATGATTAGAAAATTATTAGCCACCTCTTTGTTGAGATAGCTGACTTTTCCAAGGCAGTGAATGACCAATCTTTCCTCAGAATGCCCCTTGGAATTAGTCAGCAGAGCATACAGCATATGGCCTCTCAAATCAGAATAAAAATTACAATGAAAGAGTCCTTGGGTCAGAGTTGCAGGGACTCCTGCCTTACACAGACACAATCGGCTTTGGAATGGAGTTTCCCCAAACCTCCCCTGAAATGCTGCCGCTGGTCAAACATTATGTCTTGCATGAATGAATGCTTCATGGCCCTGTTTATTCTGAAGAGACATCAAAGAAGAGGGTGAAGTACCAGAAGTAGGCAGCATCACATGGGGTCACTGGGGGAACACGTTCTGCTGGGCAGGAGAGTAGTTCCTGTCATTCAGTATCATCAAGTCTCTGAATCAAGACTGCAGAAGCCTGGGTTGCTCCTGCGTTAGAAGAGATTCAAACCAAACACCAGTTTAGTCATTTTGTGTTCTGTGCATAGATTCCCTATAATGGAGAAAAGGCTTCTGGGATGGCAGTGAACCAAACCCCTTGGTTATCTTTTTGGTGATCTGTTCATTTAGGTTATAAGAGATAGGAGAATTAAGAATCTGTATAATGTGTCTCCAAATTTTGTCCATCTATATCCATGTATATCAAATATACGGTGGCAGATCATCGGCACCGAGCTACGCCTCTTGGATTATTAATATGTAGATCTCTTCTTCTTCCCCCACTCCTCCCCCTGAATATAACATGGCTTAAGACTATTAACATCGTTCATGCTATTAAGGACAAGTTAATATGCCAGACTGGCTGAGTGGCTGGTGTGGAAATTCTTTTCTATTTGAATGCCGTCTGAAAATGGGGTAAAAACCTTGAAATGCCTTATAGCTTTCTGAGGCATTGTATATTCTACACCTTCTTCCTTCCTAAGAGGACAAACTGTTTTCCAAGAGGCACTGTACAAACAGAAGAAATGATCCTCCAAAGTAGCCCATGTAACTCAAGTTGGAAAAAAAATCCAGACAAAATCTGTAAAACTGCAGGAGCTTGCCTATCAAAATTAAACCTCCTAGAAAACAGCAAATTCTGACCAGTTCTACTTCAAAATTGCCACAGGCCATCCTCAAATACACTTCTCCTCCACTGTGAAGATTCAGACTGGTCTGTTGAGCCATTTTCTCAATATAAGAAATAGAATCTACCCCCTACACCCTCTGGTTATAAGAGAATATGATACCCCAATTTTCTCCTCCACAACTGGGATGCCACAGGAGAAAAGGCCCTTGTCATAGTAGCCACCCACCTTACTTCCTTTGGAGGGGGTTTCTGCAGTCAGACTGCTAAAGCTGATCTCAGGGTCTGGGCAAGGGTAGATGGGAGGATACGATCCTTCAGTTAGCAAGGGTGGGTGCTGGGGGGCAGAATGAGCATTCGGGGGCACCAAGCTGAGCTGAGGGGCTGTGTTTTTTGAATATCCTGTCTGCAGTGAGCTAAGATGGCAAAAGCAAGTGTCTGTAACCCTCCTTTTAAGGTTCTACAGGTTGTGTGACTACCGACTGGAAAAATGGTGATCCTTCCAGAAGCGTTAAAGAGTGCTTTGTTTTCAGTTTCCACTTTGATGTGATTTCCAGTGAGTAAAAGTGAGTGGGACACAGCTTTTCTTTGAGGCGACGTTCCCGAGCCCTTAACACTTCAAATACTGTATACACTATAAGGTCTATGTAGGTAATAATAAAAAAACATTGTTATTTTTATTTATACATACTGAAACAGCATGGATAAGAGGGCACAGTTAATCTATGACATCCCCTCCCCATATTACTCACTTTTAAGTCTTTATGGGTGATATTCAGTAGTAAAAGCTTGCAAAGCTAAAAGAGAAGTGATTTAAGGATCATTTTGGGGAAAGGAGAGAGTGAAGCTGAACTCAAACCATAAGTGAAATCCCTTGAAACATATAGAACTATAAAGGCAGGAAGAAGGAGACCTGTGGACCCGTGCAGGCCCATGCCCACATGGGTGCACACAGAAGACCTGAAGTTAGCATTTCTTCAAAGCATTTACTTACTTTTAAATATGCCAGCCTACTTTACCATCATTTGATTGGTCAGTACATACCCACTACATGTCCCTCCAGACATTTTTCAAAGGGATGTCAGAGAATTTCGCCACAAATCTCGGGGAGGCTTAATGCCAGCGCATTTGGCCCCCCGAAATCAGTGGCGAAATGGTCTGCCCCCTCGCCCCCCCTGGGACAGGACTTACCTTTGGCGAATCTCCCTGGTGGCAGCGGCTCCGGCCACGGTTTGGTAGCTGTTTGGCGGTGGCAGCCGCCGGTCTTCCGACCGGCAGCTGCTGCCGCCATTTCCAGTAAAAAAAAAGCTAAAAAACGTGATAGGCCATGTGAAGATTTATGTAGCCTATCACAGCTAGGTTTTTAAAAAATACAGTGATAGGCTACGCAAATGTTTACGTAGACTATTACGGCTGAGTGAAAAACAAAAACAAAAAACCGCGCGTACACAAATGGCGTACGCTGCAGGTTTTCTCCCCTTCCTCCTCAACATCCAAAATCAAAAAGTGACAGGAGATCCTATTGACTTGCATACAAATTAAAAGGATTATTTTTTAAAAAAAGTTTTCCACCATCCCCACTACATGAGGAATAGGAAAGCATCAATGTTTTATACTTAAAACAAACAAAAAAATGTTTTGTTTTTTCTCCACAAACTCAGATCCAAAAAAAGGTTGTTGGTACAAACTCTCAAAGTCGCTCTGGACAGAGAGAGGGGTTTGTTCGTTTGCTTGCTTGCTTTTTCTCTTTATCCTGCTGTTTCTCTCCCCATAGTTCACCAATAGACCTGGAAATTTCATGGCATGTAAACTCAAGCCAGTGTAGTGTAGTGGTGAGAGTGACGGACTGGGAGCCGGGAGATCTGGGTTCTACTCTCCACTTGGCCATGGAAGCTCACTGGGTGACTTTGGGCC
This sequence comes from Heloderma charlesbogerti, assembly GCA_026122225.1. Classification (NCBI taxonomy): domain Eukaryota; kingdom Metazoa; phylum Chordata; class Lepidosauria; order Squamata; family Helodermatidae; genus Heloderma; species Heloderma charlesbogerti. Next base: position 359,733 of record JANEZZ010003038.1, read on the forward strand.
AGTCACAGACTCCCAGCCCAACCTACCTCACAGGGTTGTTGTTGTGAGAATACAAGGGTGAGGAGGAGGATAATGTAAGCCACCTTGAGTTCCTTGAGAGAGGGAGAAAGGCGGGGTATAAATGCAATAAATAAATAAATAAATAAATAAAAACACTTCTTCTGGCACCTGTAATTTTCAAAAACAAGGGTGAAACCATTCTAAATGATACCCCACCCCTATTAGGATTCTACATGACAGAATGATTGTTTTTACTGATAAGCCTTAACAAAAGAGACGTGTGTGTGTGTGTGTCTGTCTGTGTGTGTGTGTGTGAGAGAGAGACATGGAGAGAGAGAGGGAGAGGGAGAGGGAGAGAGCGACCAAATAAGGAACGCGAATGGCGCCTCCCTATGGGGGCCGCCATTTGCGCACGGGCTTTTTTTTTTTTTTAAGTCACCCGTGATAGGCTATGTGACGATTAACATAGCCTATCACAGCTGACTTTGCAGATCTAGCCATGATAGGCTACGTGAATAGTCACGTAGCCTATCAGGGGGCATTTTTTTTTTTACTTTTCTTTTGAAGTTAGCGGCTGGGGAGATGGGGCGCTTCTCCCTGGCCTGAATTTCAGCTGTGCGAGGCGGGAAGACACCCCCCACTCGCATGAACTTCGGGGGGAGAAGCGAAGCGCCTCCCCCCCACCGCGAAAAAAGCTGCGGGACAAGGTAAGTCCATTTCGTACATCCCTAGTAAATGGATATTGAATTACCTTGCAACACAGGTAAGTTTGCTGCTCCCTATGAATGTCCAAAGCATTATGTGATGATCGGCTCTACTGGGATTGAAAAAGCATGAAAAAGAATTTGAGGGTATAAAAGAAAGAAACTGAGATTTGTTTTCGTTCAATGGAGAACGACAGCACAAGGCATTGCATTTAATTTTTGTTTATTTTTTGCAGTTTCCACGCTACAAGGCACTGGCACATCCTGTATTTCATGTTTGCCATTCAGGAGATCAACCGGAACCCCAGGCTCTTACCCAACATCACCCTGGGCTACAACATCTACAAGTCCTTCTTCGACGGAAGAGCCACCTCCTACGCCATGCTGCAGCTCCTTGCTGGGGGTGAAAGCAACATGCCACATTACAGCTGCGGGAGGAAGAATCACCTGCTGGCCGTCCTTGAAGGGGCTGAATCGGACCTCTCCCTCCACATTTCCTCCATGTCGAGCATCTACAAGATCCCACAGGTGTGAATGGGGAGCGGACAGGAGGCCAGGTGCATAGAAAGGAGAGCTGAGCACTGCTTGGGCTCAGCTCTCGCTCTTCAGTCCCTGCGCCTCCTGGGCATAATGGTTCTCTGGAGTGTGTGTTGGAGAGTGAGTCATGGCAGTGGTGGAGCTCTGGGATGGGAGGCCAGGCATCCCTGGGGGCAGGGATGGCAGGAGACCACGGAAGCTGTACTAGACATAGCCTATCACGGCAAAAAAACAGGAACGCAAAGGGCGGCCACCATAGCCACCACCATTTGCATCCGCAGGCTCTGCATGCCTGCGAATGCACCTGGCTGGCGGCTCTGCCGAGTCGCCGCAGAGCAAAGCCAGCTGTGTTAGGATTTCCATACCTCCCTCCCACTGGGAATCATCTTCGAAAAGGTAAGTGACTTTCGTACATCCCTACCGACAACTGCCGAGCTCCTGAATTCTGAACTATCGCCAGCTTTCAGAGGAGCCTTGAGGGCAGCCCCACATAGAGTGCATGGCAGTAATCCAGTCTTCAGGTTATTAGCACCTGTACCATGGTGAACAAGCTACCCCATCCAGGAGAGGCCGTAGCTGGCGAACCAGCTGAAGTTGGCAAAAGACACTCCAAGCTGCATGGGCCACGTGGGCCTGCAGGGACGATGGATGTAGGACTCCCCCCAGATTACAAACCTGATCTTTGAAGGGGAGTGCAGCCCCATCCAGAAGAGGCAATGGCCCTATCTCCTGGACTTGGGAACCAGTGACCCACAGGGCTTCCGTCCTCTTCCAAATCCCCTCATGACTACTCCCAGTGAATTCATACAGATGTTGAGCAATATTGGGGACAAGATGGTGCCCTGTGGAACCCTGTAACTCAACTGCCAAGGGGTCAAGAAATGGACACCCAACATTACTCCCTCAAATCAGCCCCATAGTTTGAGTGAAACCATTGTAAGCCACGTCTTCCGCTGCCCTTCCCACAGCGTCGATCCAGCAGGAACCATGGTCCATGGTACCCAAAGCCGATGAGAGATGGAGCAGAATTAGCAGAGTGGCATTCCCCCTGTCCCTCTCTTGATATAGATCATCCAGCAGAGCAACCAAGGCTGATTCGGTCCTGTAACCAGGTCAAAACACAAAGTGGGTTTCTTTGGTTCTCATGTGGCCCCTTGATTGCTTTAATTCTTGAATAAGGCTCCTGTGTGCTCCCCAAACAGAATCTAGAACATAGTTGGGGGCGAGGGTAAATCTATCCTTTTCAGTTCCCTCACGCAAGGCAGCGAGCAGGTCTAACCTCCATTGACTGGTTCCTGAAGTGTATCACTCTACAGTGTTTTGAATGCGTGTACAGGACCCCAGTGTTCCTCTTGGGCTGCACCACAAATGGAGCTTGAGATATTTTTGCACTCCCTGTCCACATATTCTGCCTCATACTGACAGGCATTGATTTAGATACTATTCATTCATTCATTCATTCATTCATTTCATTTATATCCTGCCTTTTTTCCTCTTTATGGAACCCAATGCGGGGCACATAATCATCCTTCTATTTTAGCCAAAATTATTTGACCTTCATCCAGAAAACAAACTGATACTAAACTACCATCTCTGACTTTACTTTGCTCCCTAGATCAGTTATGGCATTGCTACTCCTGTTGCTAATGACAGAAGTCAGTTCCCTTTTGTCTACCGCATGGCCCCGAAGGAAGAAACCCAGTACCCGGGGATCGTCCAGCTGCTCCTGTTCTTCCGATGGACGTGGGTCGGTCTCTTTGCTCCAGACACTGAGAATGGGGAGAGGTTCCTAGGTGCCTTGACACCCCTGATGATCAGCAGTGGAATTTGTGTCGCTTTCTCCAAAAGACTACGACGACATTTCTTAAATTACATATTCCAGATGGACCTTTCTTTCTTGGGGAAAGAAGTGAAGGTAATTGTTTACTATGCGGACTCCCACTATGGCTGTTTTCCGTTGATGTTTCTACAAAGAACACTCGAAAAGAAACCAACTGGGGCAAAACTCTGGATCACACCAGCTTTTCAGGACATTAACATCAACTTGTCTCTTGCACCTTCTAACTTCCATTTCCTCCACGGTTCTTTGTCCTTCATAATGAAGACTAAAATAATGACAAAATATGACTACTATGAGCCATTGTCCTCTTCTCTGGCACTGTTTTGGGATGAAACTTTTAAGTGTTTCAGTTCAATGCATGTTTTGTCGATGAAAATTTGGACAGGTTGCAGAGAGAAAGAGAAACAGGCAACGCTGCCCCAGGAGGAGATTGAAAGAGCCCTGTCTCAGGACAGCTACGTAACTTATAGCAGCATCCAAGCTGTGGCCCATGCCTTACATGCTGCATATTCATCCCGACCCAAGCGGATGTTGATGGTGGGTGATGGAGAAAGGCGGGAACATCAAAGGCTGCAACCCTGGCAGGTATTCCCTTTTCCTTTGGCAACACCTCCATAAAGGCGCATGATGAAGATGACCAAACGTGGGTTAGAGCAGATAATGGTTCCCTCTGCATGGCAGTGCAGGCAGGCAGTAGACCCTGTTTTCTGCCACCGTTACATGCTCAAGTAGCTTCCCTCCTCCAAAAATCCCTTACAAATGAAGCCCCAGGCCCATCGAGAACCAGTTGTTGTTGTTTTCTGAAGCACCATCAGGATACAATCTCTTGACTTTGCAGTCAACTTAATGTTTTTGTTGTAGAAGACCCATTGGGATCCATTTCTCTGATCGCGGTCTTATGAAGTGCCCAGGGAGTTTGCAGCAATGTGCCCCCTCTTACATGTCCTCCGAATATAAGCTAGCTGTGGAGGATGGGGTATGACCAGGTGGGTGCAGCCTGTGGTAAATAGGGATGTCACAAGCACCCACCTTCATCTGGGAGGCCAGCAGACTCCCCCCACCCAGCCCCTTTGACTCCGCTCGCCGAGCCATGTGGCGCTGACAGTAGGGGAGTACGAAACCCTGCTTACCTGGCTCCGCTGGGTTCCACAGGTGGGGGAGGCGATCTGTTTCTCCCCAGGGAATCCTCAACGGGGGCGAGGTGATCCATTCCTTCCCCTGGAATCCTGCCCGGTTGGCTCCGCTCTGTGGCCAGGCTGCAAAGCCACCAGCCAGGCCAACCCACAGCGGGCGTCCAGCCTCTGCCAGGCTGGTGCAGACGCAAATGGCGTCCTGCGTAGGGGATGCCTTTTGCGTTCCTACACAAGCCCGTGATAGGCTACGTAAATATTTTGTAGCCTATCACAGCTAAAGCAGGGGCGCAAATGGCATAGGGGATGCTATTTGCATCCCTGCTTTAGCCATGATAGGTTACATCAATATTTCCGTATCCTATGACGGCTAAAGCCGGAACGCAAATGGTGTAGGGGAAGAAATTCGCATCCCTGCTTTAGCCGTGATAGGCTATGTAAATATACACGTTCCCTATCATGGGCTGGCATGGGGACGCAAATGGCAGCTGCCACAACAGCCGCCATTTGCGGCCGCAGCAGTCCGGCAGCCATTGGAGCAATTGCAAGAGCTGCAGCAAGGTAGGCTCTGTTTCACGGGGCTTTCGTGGGGTGGAGGGGTGGGGAGCTCTGTTCCACCATGGTTTCTGGGGGGCCGAGTTCACTGGAATTCACCCCCCTGGGATCCATGGTGGAATTCTCTAACATCCCTAGCTGACAGAGCTGGGTGCTGAGCAGCTGGGAACAGCGCCGAGTTCTCACCACACGCACCCCAACCATTCTCACTCTCTCCTCCTTGCAAGGGGGAGACGGCATGTGTGGCTGGGTTATATACAGCACTGAGGCCTCATCTTGCCCTTTCGGCTGTCAAGGAAGCACTTACCAGCTGGCATTGTCTGGATGAGGCCTCAGCACACCACCCTCTCTAGCCATCTTCTCCTTGCAAAGAGACCATGGTAATAAGGGATGTATGAAAGTCACTTACCTGTTTGCGGACTATTCTTTGGCTGGGGGGGAGGCGCTCCATCCCTCCCCCCGAAATTCTGGCCATTTACGTAGACTAAGATGGGCCAAAATAAGGAACGCAAATGGTGGCGCCCATGGGCGCCGCCATTAGCATACGCACGTGTTGTGTTTATAATCAGCCGTGATAGGCTATGTAAACATTCACGTAGCCTATCACGGTGTTTTTTTTAAATTTAGCCGTGATAGACTACGTAAATCTTTACATAGCCTATCACGTTTTTGTTTTGTTTTTTGTTTGGAAATGGCAGCGGCGGCGGCAGCCGGTCGGAAGACTGGCCTCCGCCGCCGCCGAACTGCCGCCAGAGCCGCCACCGCCAGGAAGATCTGCCCGAGGTAAGTCCCATCCCGGGGGGGGGGAGGGGGCCATTCCGCCACTGATTTCAGGGGGCTGAATGCACTGGCATTCGGTCTCCTGAGATCCGTGGCGGAACACTTGTACATCCCTAGGATGGTTTGCTTGCTGGGCCCATGTGTGCTGAGGGCTCCAGCAGTTAACCCCTGTGGAGGCGGGTGGGGCAGCTTACTTGGATGACCTTGCAAGGCAAGCTGGGAGGCTGGGTGGGGGGCCTTTGGACCTCCCCCATGCCTTGGATAGAGGTGAGTCCATCCATCCCTCATGGATAATGCACATTCCGAGAGGGCATATGAGCTGTGGCATTCCGAGAGGGTATATGAGCTTTTCCACCAATGTTATCTTCATTTTGGTAACCATCCTTTCTCCATTGTTATCTGGCTATCTTCTTGATGTGTTTTGTGAGCATCCCATCTTCTGTGGCACGAAAAGGGCTCCTGGTGTCCTCCCCAGGGTCCAAAATAGCACTTGGCCATAGAGAAAACCCATGGCAGTTAAAGCATTGCCAAAGTGGAAGACATTCTATCCAGCAGACTCTGCGGTCATGGCCTGGAAGTGCTCTGGAGCCTGTTGAAACCCTGGGGAGTCCGCCAGATGACACAATAAGTCACCTCGGGACCCTTAACACTTTTGCAGAGTGGTGGTTAGTCGGGTGGTTTACTCAGATGAGGAATGTGGTTTTCTGCCCCCACGCTAAGCCACCAAGGTGAGCAGAGATTCCTTAACCATTATGGCTTAGCATGGTGTCTGAACATGCCTGGTATCTTCATTATGAGTAGGAATGGGCAGGTTTTGTTTTAAAATCTCTGCAGATGATCAGGCATCTTTACTTCTGACCTCTGTTCATTGATGGGATGCACTTTTGTGTACAGGATTTTGGTCATGTGCCAAGGCGCACTTTGTACTAATGTGCACTTGCACCTCCCCCCCCCCTGTAAAACAACAACAAAAAGTCCTGCAAGTTTCCCTAATCTGTGCAACTTGGGAAAAGCCATCTCTTAAATATGATCCCTTTTGATTTGAATTGATTGCGGATTATTCTGACAACTCTAGTTGTGACTGTGAGCAGCCAAAGAATGGCATTGTGAGCTCAGATGGGATGTGCCCTGACCATGAAGATCACAGCTCAAAGTGATGGGCCTAAGATATGGACTACATTTTCATGATTTCTAAATGCAGGCTGTTTTTGTCATTCTAGCTTCACACTTCCTTGCGAGACATCCCGTTTTCTAATGCTTCCATGGGCGGACTGTATCTGGATAAGCCTGGGGAACTGGCAGCTGACTTTGATATCGTGAATTGGGTGATGTTTCCCAATGCGCCTCATGCTAGAGTGACTATTGGGTGTGTGGAGAGTCAGGCATCTCCAGACCTGAAACTCACCATTAAGCAGGAAGCCATTGCCTGGCCCGGCCATTTTAATGAGGTAGGGAAAAGGATTTGTGTCCTATTATTGGCCTTATCTCTTAAGCTCTAAGAATATCCATCCTGTCTTGTGTCCCCCCCCCCACCGCCAGCTTCTAAACATTTATTTATTTATTTATTTATTTATTTCATTTTATTTCTATACCGACCAAGAGCCAGAGCTCTCTGGGTGGTTCAGAAAAATTAAAATCAAACGGCCTGCAATAAAACAATTTTAAATATATAGAACATACAAACCACAATATAACAATACAACCACAGTAAAACCTAGCAACCTAGCAACAGTGCAGGAATTTAAAATACAGGTTTATAACAGCAAAGCTAAAAATCTAGAAAGCGAAAATGCTAAAATGCCTGGGAGAATAAAAAGGTCTTCACCTGGCACCAGCAGTTATACAATGTAGGCGCCAGGAGAACCTCACCAGGGAGCTCATTCCACAGCTGGGGTGCCACAGCAGAAAAAGCCCTCCTCCTAGTAGCCACCCGCCTCACTTCCTTTGGCAGGGGCTCACAGAGAATGGCCTCTGAGGATGATCTCAGGGTCTGGGCAGGAACACGTGGGAGGAGGTGATCCTTCAGATAACCTGGCCCCAAACCCTTAAGGGCTTTAAATGTTACTACCAGCACTTTGAATCGGGGCCGGAAATGGACTGGCAGCCAGTGCAGCTGGTAAAGTACTGGCGTAATATGAGCTCAAAGGCCAGTAACAATCTTGCTGCCTTATTTTGCACCAGCTGAAGTTTCTGGACCGCTTACAAAGGCAGCCCCATGTATAACGCATTGCAGTAATCCAGGAGAGAGGTTATCAGAGCATGGATAACTGTAGCTAGGCTCTCTCTGTCCAGATAAGGACATAGTTGGGATACCAGCCGAAGCTGATAGAACGTGCTCCATCCCACTGAGTTCCCCTGTGCCTCAAGTGACAGTTCTGGATCCAAGAGCACCCCCAAACTATGAACGTGATCCTTTGGGGGGAGTTCAACCCCCTCCAGAACAGGTTGAATATCACCTAGCCAGGCAGATGAACCACCCACCAGCAGTACCTCCATCTTGTCTGGATTGAGTTTCAGTTTATTGGCCCTCATCCAGTCCATTACCGTGCCCAGGCCCCGATTCAGAACAGCCACTGCCTCAGCTGGGTTTGATGAGAAAGAGAAGTAGAGCTGGGTGTCATCCACATATTGGTGGCACCTCAGCCCACACCTCCGGATAAGCTCCCCCAGCAGTTTCGTGCAGATGTTAAACAGAATGGGGGATAAAATGGAGCCCTGTGGAACCCCATGGCACAATTGCCATGGCGCAGAGTGGTAATCCCATAGCACCACCTTCTGGCGTCGGCCATCCAAGTAGGAGTAGAACCACTGCAGTGCAGTGCCTCCAACACCCAGCCCAGACAATCTGTGCAGAAGGATATCATAGTCAATGGCATGGAATGCTGCTG
>JANEZZ010003039.1:0-59421 GCA_026122225.1 Heloderma charlesbogerti
AGGGTAGATGGGAGGATACAATCCTTCAGGTAGCAAGGGGGGGTACTGGGGGGCAGATTGTGCATTTGGGGGCACCAAGCTGAGCTTAGGATATTTTTTGAATATCCTGTCTGCAGTGAGCTAAGATGGCAAAAGCAAGTGTCTGTAACCCTCCTTTTAAGGTTCTACAGGTTGTGTGACTACCGACTGGAAAAATGGTGATCCTTCCAGAAGTGTTAAAGAGTGCTTCGTTTTCAGTTTCCACTTTGATGTTTCAGTTTCCAGTGAGTAAAAGTGAGTGGGACACAGCTGTTCTTTGAGGCGACGTTCCCGAGCCCTTAACACTTCAAATACTGGTTATTTATAGGTCTATGTAGGTAATAATAAAAAAGCATTGTTATTTTTATTTATACCTACTGAAACAGCATGGATAAGAGGGCAAAGTTAATCTATGACTTCCCCTCCCCATATTACTCACTTTTAATTCTCTATGGGTGATATTCAGTATCAAAAGCTTGCAAAGCTAAAAGAGAAGTGATTTCAAGATCATTTTGGGGAAAGGAGAGAGTGAAGCTGAACTCAAACCATAAGTGAAATCCCATGAAACACACAGAATTATAAAGGCAGGAAGACGGAGACCCATGGACCCATGCATGCCCATGCCCACACGGGTGCCCACAGAAGACCTGAAATTAGCATTTCTCCAAAGCATTTACTTACTTTTAAATATGCCAGCCTACTTTACCATCATTTGATTGGTCAGTACATACCCACTACATGTCCCTCCAGACACTTTTCATAGGGATGTCAGAGAATTTTGACATGAATCTTGGGGAGGCAGAATGCCAGCGCATTCGGCCCCCTGAAATCTGTGGCAAAATGGTCTGCCCCCCCCCCGGGACAGGACTTAGCTTTGGCGAATCTCCCTGGTGGCAGCAGTTCCGTCCACGGTTCGGCAGCTGTTCGGCAGCAGCCGACGCCGGTCTTCCTCCTGGCAGCTGCTGCCACCATTTCCAGTAAAAAAAAAAGAAGCAAAAAAACGTGATAGGCTACGTGAAGATTTATGTAGCCTATCACGGCTAGATTTTTTTAAAAAATACAGTGATAGGCTACGCAAATGTTTACGTAGTCTATTACGGCTGAGTGAAAAACAAAAACAAAAAACCGCGCGTATGCAAATGGCATACGCTGCAGGTTTTCTCCCCTTCCTCCTCAACATCCCAAATCAAAAAATGACAGGAGATCCTATTGACTTGCATACAAATTAAAAGGATTATTTTTAAAAAAAAATTTCCACCATCCCCACTACATGAGGAATAGGAAAGCATCAATGTTTTATACTTAAAACAAACAAACAAAAGTTTTGTTTTTTCTCCACAAAATTAGATACAAAAAAGGTAAAAACTCTCAAAGTCACTCTGGACAGAGAGAGGGGTATGTTTGTTTGCTTGCTTGCTTTTTCTCTTTATCCTGTTGTTTCTCTCCCCATAGTTCACCAATAGACCTGGAAATTTCATGGCATGTAAACGCAACACTTCTTCTGGCACCTGTAATTTTCAAAAACATTGGTGAAGCCATTATGAATGATACCCCACCCCTATTAGGATTCTACATGACAGAATGATTGTTTTTACTGATAAGCCTTAACAAAAGAGACGTGTGTGTGTGTGTGTGTGTGTGTGTGTGTGTGTGTGTGAGAGAGAGAGAGAGAGAGAGAGAGATTACCTATCTAAGTATAGTCAGACAGACACTTATGTCCTTGATCCTTGCCATCTACCAACATCCCCGCTCAAGGAATGTGGTACAAATATATCCAACTTTCCTTTCATCAGGTAAATGGATATTGAATTACCTTGCAACACAGGTATGTTTGCTGCTCCCTATAAATGTCCAAAGCATTATGTGATGATCGGCTCTACTGGGATTGAAAAAGCATGAAAAAGTATTTGAGGGTATAAAAGGAAGAAACTGAGATTTGTTTTCATTCAAAGGAGAATGACAGCACAAGGCATTGCATTTGATTTTTGTTTATTTTTTGCAGTTTCCACACTACAAGGCACTGGCACATCCTGTATTTCATGTTTGCCATTCAGGAGATCAACCGGAACCCCAGGCTCTTACCCAACATCACCCTGGGCTACAACATCTACAAGTCCTTCTTCGACGGAAGAGCCACCTCCTACGCCATGCTGCAGCTCCTTGCTGGGGGTGAAAGCAACATGCCACATTACAGCTGCGGGAGAAGGAATCACTTGCTGGCTGTCCTTGAAGGGGCTGAATCGGACCTCTCCCTCCACATTTCCTCCATGTCGAGCATCTACAAAACCCCACAGGTGTGAATGGGGAGCGGACAGGAGGCCAGGTGCATAGAAAGGAGAGCTGAGCCCTGCTTGGGCTCAGCTCTCGCTCTTCAGCCCCTGTGCCTCCTGGGCATCATGGTTCTCTGGAGTGTGTGTTGGAGGTGGGTCATGGCAGTGGTGGAGCTCTGGGATGGGAGGCCAGGAATCCCTGGGGGCAGGGATCTCAGGAGACCACGGAAGCTGTACTAGACATAGCGTATCACGGCAAAAAAATAGGAACGCAATGGGCGGCCACCATAGCCACCACCATTTGCATCTGCAGGTTCTGCATGCCTGCGAATACACCTGGCTGTCAGCTCTGCCAAGTCGCCGCAGAGCAAAGCCAGCTGTGTTACGATTTCCGCACCTCCCTCCCACTGGTAACCATCTTCGAAAAGGTAAGTGACCTTCGTACATCCCTACCGACAACTGCCGAGCTCCTGAATTCTGAACTATCGCCAGCTTTCAGAGGAGCCTTGAGGGCAGCCCCACATAGAGTGCATGGCAGTAATCCAGTCTTCAGGTTATTAGCACCTGTACCATGGTGAACAAGCTACCCCATCCAAGAGAGGCCGTAGCTGGCGAACCAGCTGAAGTTGGCAAAAGAGACTCCAAGCTGCATGGGCCACGTGGGCCTGCAGGGACGATGGATGTAGGACTCCCCCCAGATTGCAAACCTGATCTTTGAAGGGGAGTGCAGCCCCATCCAGAAGAGGCAATGGCTCTATCTCCTGGACTTGGGAACCAGTGACACACAGGGCTTCCGTCCTCTTCCAAATCCCCTCATGACTACTCCCAGTGAATTCATACAGATGTTGAGCAATATTGGGGACAAGATGGTGCCTTGTGGAACCCTATAACTCAACTGTCAAGGGGTCAAGAAATGGACAACTAACATTACTCCCTCAAATCGCCCCCATAGTTTGAGTGAAACCATTGTAATCCACGTCTTCCACTGCCCTTCCCACAGCGTCGATCCAGCAGGAACCATGGTCCATGGTACCCAAAGCCAATGAGAGATGGAGCAGAATTAGCAGAGTGGCATTCCCCCTGTCCCTCTCTTGATATAGATCATCCAGCAGAGCAACCAAGGCTGATTCCTTCCTGTAACCAGGTCAAAACACAAAGTGGGTTTCTTGTTCTCAGGTGGCTCCTTGATTGCTTTAATTCTTGAATAAGGCTCCTGTGTGCTCCCCAAACAGAATCTAGAACATAGTTGGGGGCGAGGGGAAATCTATCCTTATCAGTTCCCTGACGCAAGGCAGCAATTAGCTCTAACCTCCATTGACTGGTACCTGAAATGTATCACTCTACAGTATTTTGAAAGGGTGAAAAGGACCCCAGTGTTCCTCTTGGGCTGCACCACAAATGGAGCTTGAGATATTTTTGCACTCCCTGTCCACATATTCTGCCTCATACTGACAGGCATTGATTTAGATACTATTTATTCATTCATTCATTTCATTTATATCCTGCCTTTTTTCCTCTTTATGGAACCCAATGCAGGGCACATAATCATCCCTCTATTTTAGCCAAAATTATTTGACCTTCATCCAGAAAACAAACTGATACTAAACTACCGTCTCTGACTTTACTTTGCTCCCTAGATCAGTTATGGCATTGCTACTCCTGTTGCTAATGACAGAAGTCAGTTCCCTTTTGTCTACCGCATGGCCCCGAAGGAAGAAACCCAGTACCCGGGGATCGTCCAGCTACTCCTGTTCTTCCGATGGACGTGGGTCGGTCTCTTTGCTCCAGACACTGAGAATGGGGAGAGGTTCCTAGGTGCCTTGACACCCCTGATGATCAGCAGTGGAATTTGTGTCGCATTCTCCAAAAGGCTACGACGACATTTCTTAAATTACATATTCCAGATGGACCTTTCTTTCGTGGGGAAAGAAGTGAAGGTAATTGTTTACTATGCGGACTCCCACTATGGCTGTTTACCGTTGATGTTTATACAAGAAACACTCGAAAAGAACCCAACTGGGGCAAAAGTCTGGATCACGCCAGCTTTTCAGGACATTAACATCAACTTGTCTCTTCCACCTTCTGACTTCCATTTCCTCCACGGTTCTTTGTCCTTCATAATGAAGACTAAAATAATGTCAAAATATGACTACTATGAGCCATTGTCCACTTCTCTGGAACTGTTTTGGGATGAAACTTTTAAGTGTTTCAGTTCAATGCATGTTTTGTCCATGAAAATTTGGACAGGGTGCCGGGAGAAAGAGAAACAGGAAACGCTGCCCCAGGAGGAGATTGAAAGAGCCCTGTCTCAGGACAGCTACGTTACTTATAGCAGCATCCAAGCTGTGGCCCATGCCTTACATGCTGCATATTCATCCCGACCCAAGCGGATGTTGATGGTGGGTGATGGAGAAAGGCGGGAACATCAAAGGCTGCAACCCTGGCAGGTATTCCCTTTTCCTTTGGCAACACCTCTATAAAGGCACATGATGAAGATGACCAAATGTGGGTTAGAGCAGATAATGGTTCCCTCTGCATGGCAGTGAGGCAGTAGACCCTGTTTTCTGCCACTGTTACATGCTCAAGTAGCTTCCCTCCTCCAAAAATCCCTTACAAATGAAGCCCCAGGCCCATCGAGAACCAGTTGTTGTTGTTTTCTGAAGCACCATCAGGATACAATCTCTTGACTTTGCAGTCAACTTAATGTTTTTTTTGTAGAAGACCCACTGGGATCCATTTCTATGATCGCGGTCTTATGAAGTGCCCAGGGAGTTTGCAGCAATGTGCCCACTCTTACATGTCCTCCGAATATAAGCTAGCTGTGGAGGATGGGGTATGACCAGGTGGGTGCAGCCTGTGGTAAATAGGGATGTCACAAGCACCCACCTTCATCTGGGAGGCCAGCAGACTCCCCCCACCCATCCCCTTTGACTCCGTTCACCAAGCCATGTGGCGCTGACAGTAGGGGTGTACGAAACCCCGCTTACCTGGCTTCGATGGGTTCCACAGGTGAGGGAGGCGATCTGTTTCTCCCCAGGGAATCCTCGACGGGGGCAAGGTGATCCATTCCTTCCCCTGGAATCCTGCCCGGTTGGCTCCGCTCTGCATCCAGGCTGCAAAGCCACCAGCCAGGCCAACCCACAGCGGGGCGTCCAGCTGCTGCCAGGCTGGTGCAGATGCAAATGGTGTCCTGCGTAGGGGATGCCTTTTGCGTTCCTACACAAGCCAGTGATAGGCTACGTAAATATTTCTGTAGCCTATCACAGCTAAAGCAGGGGCGCAAATGGCGTAGGGTATGCTATTTGCATCCCTGCTTTAGCCATGATAGGTTACATCAATATTTCCGTATCCTATGACGGCTAAAGCCGGAATGCAAATGGTGTAGGGGAAGAAATTCGCATCCCTGCTTTAGCCGTGATAGGCTATTTAAATATATACGTTCCCTATCATGGGCTGGCATGGGGACGCAAATGGCAGCTGCCATGACAGCCGCCATTTTCGGCCGCAGTAGCCCGGCAGCCATCGGAGCAATTGCAAGAGCTGCAGCCAGGTAGGCTCTTTTTCACGGGGCTTTCATGGGGTGGAGGGGTGGGGGGCTCTGTTCCACCATGGTTTCTAGGGGGCCAAGTTCCCTGGAATTCACCCCCCTGGGATCCATGGTGGAATTCTCTAACATCCCTAGCTGACAGAGATGGGCGCTGAGCAGCTGGGAACAGCCCCGAGTTCTCACCACACGCACCCCAACCATTCTCACTCTCTCCTCCTTGCAAGTCCACCAGATGACACGATAAGTCACCTCGGGCCCCTTAACACTTTTGCAGAGGGATGGTTAGTCGGGGTGGCTTACTACGCATGGGGAATGTGGTTTTCTGCCCCACATGACATGCTTAGCCACCAAGGTGAGCAGACATTCCTTAACCATTACGGCTTAGCATGATGTCTGAATATGCTTGGTATCTTCATTATGAGTAGGAATGGGCAGGATTTGTTTTAAAATCTCTGCAAATAATCAGGCATCTTTACTTCTGACCTCTGTTCATTGATGGGATGCACTTTTGTGTATGAGGATTTTGGTCATGTGCCAAGGCGCACTTTGTACTAATGTGCACTTGCACCTACCCCCCCCATAAAACAACAACAAAAAAGTCCTGCAAGTTTCCCTAATCTGTGCAACTTGGGAAAAGTCATCTCTTAAATATGATCCCTTTTGATTTGAATTGATTGCGGATTATTCTGACAACTGTAGTTGTGACTGTGAACAGTCAAAGAATGGCATTGTGAGCTCAGATGGGATGTGCACTGACCATGGAAGATCACAGCTCAAAGTGATGGGCCTAAGATATGGACTACATTTTCATGATTTCTAAATATGGGCTGTTTTGTCTGTCATTCTAGCTTCACACTTCCTTACGAGACATCCAGTTTTCTAATGCTTCCATGGGCGGACTGTATCTGGATAAGTCTTTGGAACTGGCAGCTGACTTTGATATCGTGAATTGGGTGATGTTTCCCAATGAGTCTCATGCTAGAGTGACTATTGGGAGTGTGGAGAGACAGGCATCTCCAGACCTGAAACTCACCATTAAGCAGGAAGCCATTGCCTGGCCTGGCCATTTTAATGAGGTAGGGGAAAGGATTTGTGTCCTATTATTGGCCTTATCTCTTAAGCTCCAAAAATATCCATCCTGTCTTGTGTGTCCCCCCCCACCTCCAGCTTCTAAACATTTATTTATTTATTTATTTCATTTTATTTCTATACTGACCAATAGCCGAAGCCCTCTGGGAGGTTCAGAAAAATTAAAATCAAACGGCCTGCAATAAAAGAATTTTAAATATATAGAACATCCAAACCACAATATAACAATACAACCACAGTAAAACCTAGCAACCTAGCAACAGTGCAGGAATTTAAAATACAGGTTTATAACAGCAAAGCTAAAAGTCTAGAAAGCGAAAATGCTAAAATGCCTGGGAAAATAAAAAGGTCTTCACCTGGCACCAGCAGTTATACAATGTAGGTGCCAGGAGAACCTCACTAGGGAGCTCATTCCACAGCCGGAGTGCCACAGCAGAAAAAGCCCTCCTAGTAGTCACCCGCTTCACTTCCTTTGGCAGGGGCTCACAGAGAATGGCCTCTGAGGATGATCTCAGGGTCTGGGCAGGAACACATGGGAGGAGGCGATCCTTCAGATAACCTGGCCCCAAGCCGTTAAGGGTTTCAATGTTAACACGAGCACTTTGAATCGGGCCCGGAAATGGACTGGCAGCCAGGGCAGCTGGAAAAGTACTGGCGTAATATGAGCTCGCAAGCCAGTCCCTGTTAACAATCTTGCTGTCCTATTTTGGACCAGCTGAAGTTTCCGGACCATTTTCAAAGGCAGCCCCATGTATAACGCATTGCAGTAATCCAGACGAGAAGTTATCAGAGCATGGATAACTGTAGCTAGGCTATCTCTGTCCAGATAAGGGCGTAGTTGGTATACCAGCCTAAGCTGATAAAAAGTGCTCCATCCCACTGAGTTCCCCTGTGCCTCAAGTAACAGTTCTGGATCCAAGAGCGCCCCGAAACTATGAACGTGATCCTTTGGGGGGAGTTCAACCCCCTCCAGAACAGGTTGAATATCACCTAGCCGGGCAGATGAACCACCCACCAGCAGTATCTCCATCTTGTCTGGATTGAGTTTCCATTTATTGGCCCTCATCCAGTCCATTACTGTCTCCAGGTCCCGATTCAGAACAGCCATTGCCTCAGCTGGGTTTGATGAGAAAGAGAAGTAGAGCTGGGTGTCATCCACATATTGATGGCACCCCAGCCCACACCTCCAGATAAGCTCCCCCAGCAGTTTTGTGCAGATGTTAAACAGCATAGGGGATAAAATAGAGCCCTGTGGAACCGCATGGCACAATTGCCATGGCGCAGAGCAGTAATCCCCCAGCACCACCTTCTGGCGTCAGCCATCCAAGTAGGAGTAGAACCACTGCAGTGCAGTGCCTCCAACACCCAGCCCAGACAATCTGTGCAGAAGGATATCATAGTCAATGGCATCGAACGCTTCTGAGATGGTATCTCACTCCCCCGTCCCTCTCAAAGCAGAGGTCATCCCACAGGGTGACCAAGGCAGTTTCCATTCCAAAACCAGGCCTGAAGCCCGGATCTAGATAATCCGTTTCATTCAACAGTGCCTGGAGCTGTCCTGCAACCACCCGCTCAAGCACCTTGCCCAGGAAGGGATGTTGGCCACTGGCCTATGATTGTTAACATGCTCCAGGTTCGGCTTTTTTAGGAGTGGTCTGATTACCGCCTCTTTTAAAGTGGCCAGCACCACTCCCTCTCTCACGGAGGAATTTACAAACTCCTGGAGCCAGCTGGACATCCCCTCCTTGTTTGATTTAATAAGCCATGAAGGGCACGGGTCAAGCACACAAATGGTCGATCGGATTTGGCTAGGGATGGATGGAAAACTTACCTTCCGTTCCTTTGTGTTTCTGCTGGGGGGGAGGCGCTCCGTCCCTTCCCCCTGGAATCCTGCCTGGCCGGCTCCGCTCTGTGGCCAAGGTGCCACTCCGGCCACCCGCAAGGTCCAGCTCCGGCCGCCCGCTGCCGGACATCCAGCCGCTGGGTAGTCTGCAGGGATGCAAATGCCGGCTGCCGTAGCAGCCGCCACTTTCGTCCCTGTATTTAGCTTTGATAGACCACGTTAGTACTTATGTAGCCTATAATGTCTGGGTAGGTAAAAAAAAAAAAAAAGCGTATGCAAATGGTGGCGGCTACGGCCACCGCCATTGTTGTTTTTGTTGTTCAGTCGTTCAGTCGTGTCCGACTCTTCATGACCCCATGGACCATAGGACGCCAGGCCTTCCTGTCCTGCGCTCTCTCCTGGAGCGTGCTCAAGTTCATATTCATTGCATCCGTAATGATATCTAGCCATCTCATCCTCTGCCGTCCCCTTCTCCTTTTGCCTTCAGTCTTTCCCAGCATCAGGGTCTTTTCCAGAGAGTTTTCTCTTCGCATTAGGTGGCCAAAATATTGGAGCTTCAGCTTCATTATCTGTCCTTCCAATGAGCAGTCAGGGTTGATTTCCTTTAGGATGGACTGATTTGACCTCCTTGCAGTCCAGGGGACTCGTAAGAGTCTTCTCCAGCACCGCCATTACGTTCCTTATTTTTTGCCGTCTTCGTCTACGGAAATATTTACGTCGACTATTACGGCAAAAAGAAAGGGGAAAACAAATAGCTTGCTAGTGGGCTCTTACCTGTGTTCAGTCAGACTCAGCACGAGTTTTCCTCCACCTGCATTCTAGCCATCTCCCCACTTGCTTAACTGCCCTCAGCTCAGTTGTATACCAAGTAGGGATGTACGAAACAACTTACCGGTTTCGTTTCATGACATCCATGTTGGGGGGGAGGCGCTTCGTCCCTCCCCCCGATATCCTTGCCAGCTGGCTCCACTCCTCAAAGAATCTGTGGAGCCACCGGCCGGGGCCACCCACAGCGATATCCGGCCGCTGCTGGCCTGCGCAGGGACGCAAATGGTGGTTGCTGTAGCCGCCGCCATTTGCATCCCTTTTTCTCACCATGATGGGATACGTAAATATTTACGTAGACTATCATGGTCTCCACAGGGATACATGTAGGGTCCCAGCATTAACCAAGATAGGCTATGTAAGTATTTACGTAACCTATCAAACCAGGTCAAAAAAACTCAAAACAAAACAGTGTACGCAAATGGCTGCAGCTACGGCGGCTGTCATTTGGGTTCCCACTTTTTCGCCGTTTTAGCATACGTAAATATTTACGTAGGCTGTCACGGCAAAAAAAAAGGGGAACGCAAATAGCGTAGTGGGTTCTATTTGCGTTTCCTTTTTTCCCACCGTAATAGCTGACATAAATATTTATGTAGGGTAAAACGGCGGGGAAAAAAGAGACACAAATGGCATCCACTATGCCATTTGCATTCCCTTTTTCTTTGCTGTAATAGCCGACATAAATATTTACGTAAACTAAAACGGCGAAAAATACGGAATGAAAATGGCAGCCACCATAGCCGCCGCCATTTGCGTACAATTTTTTTTTTGGCTTGCCGTGATAGGCTACGTAAATACTTACGTAGCCTATCACAGCAGCTTCACAGGATGCAAATGGCGGCTGCTACGGTGGCCTCCATTTGCATCTGCAGCAGCCTGTCCGTGGCCAGAACTCTGGCTGCCGACGGCCCTGGCTGGCAGCTGCGCGGAGCCACCGTGGAGCGGAGCTGGCCAATGGAGGATTCCGGGGGGAGGGACAGAGCGTCTCCCCCCCCCATGAATCCAAGCTGCGAAAAGGTAAATGACTTTTGTACATCCCTACTATCTCCCCTATTCCATTTATATAGCAGATAATCTGGCTTGGATTTATTGCTGGTCCCTGGCCTCCTGCCCCCAACCATTTGCAGAACGCCATCATCATATTCAGATGGAGCAAATTGGGAGCAATAGCACAGGAAGACAGACGTTCCTCTAAACTCGAGAAGTACAGAGGTCAGAGAGGAGGCTTGGAGGTGCCATGTGGGCCTTCCTCTGAAGGCAGTGGAGAGAGATATGGTGACCCCTCAGTTCACAACTGGGGCAGGGCGGAGAGACAGCACCACACCTGTTTTAAAAGAGATTCCTTGCCTAACACTCAGCTTCAGGGTGCAGATTAAGGTGCTGATCCATTTGAAGCCCTCTAAGATCAGGGTAGCAAAAATTAGCGCCATGCACAGCCCACCCAACCTAATTCAGAGCTCAGTTTAGAAGACTCCAATCGGCATGAACTCGCCTCAACCGCCCCTGAAGCTGGGTTGACCCACTTCTCCGGTTCTGAAGCAACATCTAGAGACCCAAAGCAGAAGGGGGGAAACCCCCACCAAGAGTGACCCCCCACTGTCATTGCCACCCCCACAGAAACCCCACTCCTTACCTGGATCTGTCGGGAGTGCCTGCCCCCATTGGCCTCTGCAGCGAAGCCACCTTTTATTTATTTCTTTAAATGGCATTTTGTCTTACTGGAAGAAGAAGAGTCACCATTTTGAAAGGAAATGGCAACTCCATCTATGAGAGTGATGGCTGCATGTGATTCCCTGGAGACCAGGTAAGGTGCGAGGGGCTCACACAGTGGGGTGAGGTTGCTGACCGCATCGGGCTGAAGCACCCCCAATGCTCTTCAGAGTGATCCAATCCATATTGGAGTTCTTTGGCCTGATCCTGACCTGCTCTGGAATTGCACCGCGTTGCACCGCAGCACCCAGACATGCTAGGGATTCAGGCTTCAGACTGACGTGGCTAACAGACCTAGTAAAAATGCCCACTTACACATGACTCTTGGATATGTTGTCTTAGAGCATCTGATGAGGCCTCCTCCAAGTGGCAAGGCCAGCTGAGATTTGGCTGGTGACAATTGGCAGGAAGTCCTTTTGTGGTGTGGCAACATCCCTGGAGATGTTGGTCTGCCATGAGTCTCAAGCAGGAACTGCTTTCTGTTTCAAGAGGCCCTTCAATTATTTGAATGGGATTTTCATGTTGTGATCCTTTTCTGTTAAATGGTTGGTTTTTACGTAGTGCTTTTATTCATTTAATTCGATGTATTCTGTGCTTTGGTACAGTGGAGACTCATGGCTCTGATTTCGGCGGGGAGGTGGATCCATTCTGGGTTATAGTGAGAACCATCCAGAACTATAGAAGAGTTATCCAAGGTGCTGAACATATTTGGGGGATATAAATCCATCATGTACCCCATTCCCTGTCTCTCAATCCACCAGGGGCCTCACCTCCTTAAAAAGCCATTCCGTCTCCAGCTGTGCCATGAGGCCTCCAATCTTTCCTTTGCCTTCTGCCCTGCCACTGAAGATCAAAACCCTGAAGAGGAGAGGGCCTTTCCAATGGTGGTGCCTATCCTCCTGCAAAAAGCTCATCTCCCTCCCACATTGCTCACCATCATTGCATGCACATGTTTTGAAGCTTGTGCATTTACTGCTGTTGCTTGTAATTTCTGTTATTCTGGGATTGTGTTTTAGTTTATTTCATTGTCGTACCTTTTCCCCTCCAGTTTTGATATTGACTTGAGTACATGTATAGTATAGGTGGCATAAACATTTTGAAACAAACAGACCAAAAACGTCCGTGCCATGTTGTGATGCATAAATAGTGCTTCCCTGAAACAAGGACCTGGATCACTTCTAAATCACTTAGGGTCACAAGCGCTAGAAACCCTATTGGGTCTTGTCTAAATTGTAGGACTCATTTCCATAGGCACAAATATTCAAAACACTGTTTTTCTTGATACTCCTTCTCTTTATTGCTAGACAGTGCCTCATTCCAGATGCACTGAGAGCTGTCACCGTGGATACTACAAGGAGGTCCAAGAAGGAGAGCCACCATGCTGCTATGCTTGCGCTCCATGTGCGGAAGGAACCATCTCCATTCAGGAAGGTAGGCAAGATCAGAAGAATGGGAGTTCCCTCGGGCAACTCCTTGAATATGCCGAATATTCTCCACAGCCCTATTTTACTTCTCTCTTCTTTTCTCTTAAACACCTTTAGCAAAACATTCCATGAGTCGGTAGGAGAAGAAGGCTTCATGAATGACTGTTGCTCCTAGTGTAAAACATCATGGGAATCCCTCATGGTCATGGGCCATTCATTACTGCTCAGCCTGAAATACCTCATGATGCCTTTCTAGTACATAGCGTGATTTTAAAGAGGACTTGTTCCATTCAACTGAATGCTAATTTTATTGGTTATTAGTTGCTCTTCTTCTACAAGGTTTTACTCTTCTGGTCCATAAATCATTGTGATCATTGTTCTGATGTGCAGTCTCAAAAACCTTTTAATTAACACAATAAATATTCATACATCTTTGGAACAGATGCAAAAGACTTTTTGAACTCTGACCCCTACTTGGCTTCAGTTTGTTTTTAATCTCTACCATTAATCCCATGAAGTGAGTGGAAAGAAAAGATGATGGGAGTGAATCTGTGGGGAGCAAAGCAGGGGGGATGCTTAGTGCACACTGTTCCTGGTATAAATCATGCCCCCCCCAAAAAACCCACTCTGCTTTTTCCATGATTGGGACAGGGCAGCACGTACAGACATGGTGGGCCTTTCTCCATTATACGCAGAGAATTGTCTGCACTGTGCTGTGATCCTGTGATAGGATAGCAGGGGGTCCCTGGCAGAAAAGGGGATGTGAAAATGGTTCAACCCGCACTTTCTGGTGATCAGAGTACTCCCCTGCCCAACGCTGATTCAGTCTTCTGTTTTTTAAAACTTCTTTAGTAAAATGTGACTCAAAAATAAGAAACGTTAATGGAAGTTTCCTTCTCTGGACTGCAAACATAATCAGGAATCCCTTGAGCACTGTCTTGTGGTAGAAAGGTGGGGCATAAGTTGAGTAAATAAATAAATCACAAGCCACTCAGCTACCAAGTAGCTTTACATGCCTTACAGGATTATTATGAAGATAAGAACAGGATAACCTCACAGACACTCCTTTACCCCAAACAATGTTAGGATTAATACCCTCACTTTTCCAACCAGGTAGGGAGCTGCGTTTATTCCAAGTCAGCAAATCAATCTGTCTAGCCCACTCTTCTCTGTTCTTATCTGACTGACAACTACTCTGTAATGCCCAGCAGAGATATTACGGTACCTTTCCTGGCCCTGATACTGCACATTTTTTCTGGAGGTACAGTTGATGTGAATCCTGCTGAACTCACTCTCCGTCTTCTCAGATGCCGACCATTGCATCAAATGCCCGGAAGATCTGCATCCGAACAAGGACAGAGATCAATGTGTCCCCAAGGAGATAACCTTCCTCACCTATAAAGAACATTTGGGGATTGTCCTGGTTTCCTTTGCTCTATTCTTGTCCTTATCCACAGGCTTCGTATTAGGAATCTTCATGAAATACCAAGAAACTCCAATAATCAAGGCCAACAACCGAGACCTGTCCTACAGTCTCCTCATTTTCATCATGCTTTCCTTCTTGTCCTCCTTCCTGTTCATAGGGCGGCCAAGGAAAGTGACTTGCCTTCTCCGACAAACAGTCTTCAGCATCATCTTCTCAGTTGCCGTTTCTTCGGTGTTGGCCAAAACCATCACGGTGGTGTTGGCTTTCCTGGCCACCAAACCAGGAAACAGAGTGAAGAGATGGCTGGGGAAGAGTCTTGCAAACTCCATTGTCAGTTCTTGTTCTGGTGTCCAAGTTGTCATCTGCACCATCTGGCTGGGGAGCTCTGCCCCATTCCCTGACTCTGACATGCATTCCCAGCCTGGACAGAACATCTTGCAATGCAATGAAGGATCTGTTGTCTTCTTTTATACTGCCCTTGGCTACATGGGCTTCTTGGCTGCCGTCTGCTTCACGGTGGCTTTCCTGGCCAGGAAGCTGCCTGGGGCATTCAATGAAGCCAAACTGATCACCTTCAGCATGCTGGTCTTCTGCAGTGTTTGGCTGTCCTTTGTGCCCTCCTACCTGAGCACCAAGGGGAAATACATGGTGGCCGTGCAGGTCTTCTCCATCTTGGCCTCCAGTGCTGGGCTGTTGGGCTGCATCTTTCTTCCCAAGTGCTACATCATTGTACTGAGACCTGATCTGAATACGAAGGAGCATATCATGTTCAAAACAAACTAGGGCATATGATCCATAGAAGTAGAGTTGTAGGAGAATATTTGGCGTAGGTTTGGAGGAGATACAGGTTTGGTGAGATCTTAGTTATCAGAGCCTGTTGGTGTGCTTATAGCTTCAGTTGCACAGTTTTGTTGTTTCTGTGACAGGAGACAGGCAAAGCTGAGCCTTGGGGCTATCACTCTGCCAGTGACCGCCATCCGCATCTGAGGTAGTGTCGAGGCTGGAACTATACCATACTGACATTGTCCAAATAATGCATCTGTTGAAGGTGTGGCCCTTATCAGATGCAGTGTACCAGTATTTTGCAGCTTGCCTGCACATGGAAAGCCTGAATGCAAGACATTAAATGGATGTTTGTTACTGGCATTAGTGTATTCTGATTGCTCTGCTTGCTATGACGGTTTCATGCACTTGTTGTCATAAAGCATTATTCTGAAAGAATGCAGGAGTTTAATTCGGTTCTTCCATTTCCTTGCTTCTCATTGTAATCTATGGTCGTCACACATTTATTGCACAGAAATGATGTTTTTGATTGAAGGGAATTGGGTTTTTTTGAAGGGGACAGTCTCCCAAACAGAGAGATATTTGACATGGGAGACTCTTGTGCTCAGTTTTTGGTCCTGGGTGATTTAAACTTTAGATCCTGACATTCTCAGCCTGAGATTTGGGGCTGAGTTCCACTCTGATTTCAGTGGAACTGTGAACCCATCCTGGGTTTCAGACAGAAACCACGTCTGGCAAAAATGTTTGCAAATCGCCAGATGTGTGCTCGTGTTCAATTTGCACAATTTCCCCAGTTCGATTTGTGCAAATATCCCTGGAGACTGAATCATCCCCACTTTAGTTTATGGAGTAAAGTTTCACAAATCAGGAGATGGGTACAAAGTTTGGGAAATGTGTGCACATTTCACATTCAGTTGCTGCTAGGGATAGGGGAGAATTTCTCCCCGAAACTTTGTGGGGCCGAGTGCCAACGTATTCGGCCCCCGAAGTAGTTTCAGGGAGAAATTCTCCACCCTCCCACCCCCCGCCCCCCCCGGGATGGGACTTACCTTTCCCGAATCTCGCTCCCGGTGGCGGGTCGCAGCGGCGGTTCGGCAGGGCGTCGACAGTAGCAGGGGCGGCAGCCGGTCTTTTGACTGCCCGCCGCCGCCATTCCAAGAAAAGTAAAAAAAAAAACACGCCCCCGTGATAGGCTACGTGACGATTAACATAGCCTTTCACGGCTAGATTTGCAAAGTCAGCCGTGATAGGCTACGTAAATCGTCACGTAGCCTATCGCGGCTGACTTAAAAAAAAAAAAAACGCCTACGGCTAATGGCGGCCCCCATAGGGAGCCGCCATTCGCGATCCTTATTTGGTCGCTGTAGTCTACGTAAAGTCTCCTTGATTCCTCCCCCTGCAGGAGCACTTCAGTCTCTCTTTTCTGCCTGTTGAGGGCAGATGTATTTTTAGTTCAGTTGAGG
Source organism: Heloderma charlesbogerti (assembly GCA_026122225.1). Classification (NCBI taxonomy): domain Eukaryota; kingdom Metazoa; phylum Chordata; class Lepidosauria; order Squamata; family Helodermatidae; genus Heloderma; species Heloderma charlesbogerti. Next base: position 16,399 of record JANEZZ010003039.1, read on the forward strand.
GAGAAGTTTCTCTTTCCCACACACTTGCACCGTGATTCAGGAGGGACCTGGTGCTGGGGAGAGAAGGCTTGGATGGAGGCCTGGCTTTTTCTCACAAGGTGACTTCATTATGACTTCTCTTCCTCCTTATTTGTGAGCACGAGGACGCTTCTGCACTTGCTGCTGGGCATGCACCAATGGACATACCTCTGTGCTTCCATCGCGACTGCAGAATGATGAGCACTATGGCTCACTCTGGATGCGATAATGTTCCCGGGGTCTCTTGAATTGCTTCTGTGTGGACCAGCTCAGATGGCTTTCCTTTGGCGCATCTCTGTTTGGTAGTGTACCCTAAGGGGTGAGAGTGCTGCACGATCTCCTATACAGAGATGCTGATGCTGGGGAAAATAGAAGGCAACAGGAAGAGGGGCCGACCAAGGTCAAGATGGATGGATGATATTCTGGAGGTGAGGGACTTGAACTTGGGGGAGCTGGGGGTGGCGACGGCTGACAGGAAGCTCTGGCATGGGCTGGTCCATGAAGTCATGAAGAGTCGGAAGTGACTGACGGAATAAACAACACAATCCTGGCTAATCCAGCACAAGGAGTGCAACTGGGAGGGTTGCAAAGGGAGAAGGGCTGGGAAACTCCCCCAAGTATTGTGCACCTTCATGCACATAAGGAATGGGGAAGATGTGGCCCTCCTGATGTTCTCGGACTGCAACTCCCATCGTTTTTCCCCATGGGCTAGGCCAGTTCGGGCTGCTGAATGTGCAGTCCAGTGCTATCTGGAGGGCCACACGTTCCCATTCACTGGTATACATCCTAATCTACTCTGCTGGATCGTCACCCTGCTGTGGTGAGTGGGCTTGTGTGTTGCAGTGAACTCCGTGAGTGAAGCCATCGGGAGTTATGTACTCCCAGTAGGGTCACCCATGGCGGCAAGATCAAGGGGGGGAACCAGAGAAAGAATGATCCAAGCAAGTCCTCAACAGCAGAACAGGCGGAAGATAGCAAGGTGTACAGTCAGGGCCAGAAATATTGGAACAAGGATAACTGTTTTGGCAGTTGGCCTCTGTATGCCACTGGCTGTACTTCCTGAATGGTTAGTGCCCCACTTTTGTCAAACCCCTTGAATTACAGCTGAAAGTCCTGACTTCGCTCCCATCTGGGTGTGTTTCCTTTAGGGATGGCAGAGAATTCTGCTATGGATCTTGGTGAGGCCGAATGCCAGTGCATTTGGCCCCCCAAAATCTGTGGCGGAATGGCCTGCCCCCCCCCACGGATCCTCCCCAGGACCAGACTTACCTGGGGCGGATCTTCCAACCAGCTGCCGCCGCCACCTTTTGTAGTCTTGTTAAAACAACAACAACAACAATATGATAGTCTACATAAAGATTTACGTAGCCTATCATGGCTGGGTTTAAAAACAACAACAACAACCGCATATGCAAACGGCGGCGGCTATGGCCGCCGCCATATGCATTCCTTATTTTTGGCCATCTTAGTCTAGGTAAATATTTACATAGACCAGAGCTTTCCAAACAGTGTGTCGCGACACATTAGCGTGTCGCCGGCAGTGTGTAGGTGTGTCGCGTGAAAATTGTGCAGAAGGACACCGCGGAGCTCCCTTACTCACGTTTGCTTCGCTTGATCCCTCCCCCAGAACTTCCTAAAGCAGCTAATGTTAAAGCAGCTTAGCTGCTATGGCTTAGGTGCTTTAACGTTAGCTGCTTTAGGATCATGTGGCGTCTTGATGCAGGACGCACGTGATTGGCGGTGTTGGAGCGGTACGGCGAGGAGTGTGGTAACGCTGGCTGCACGAGGAGTGTGGAGAATTCGAAGTTAGCAGAGCAATTAGTTGAGCAATTTGCAATCAGCTCGGGCGAGAGGCTTCCCCACATCCTTGGTGTGGCTGCAGGGCAGCGGGGGAGAACAACGGCCCGCTGGACGCCCCCAGAGCTGGAAGGGCTGCGCCGGGCAGGCGAGAAGCTTCGAGCCTGCGCTCCCCAGAAAGGTAGAGGCGCGGGGCAAAGAGAGGGGAATGTCCCTCTCGGTGGCGTGTCCTGGTGTTGTACACCTTGCTATCTTCCGCCTGTTCTGCTGTTGAGGACTTGCTTGGATCGTTCTTTGTCTGGTTCCTCCCCCTTGACCTTGCTGCCATGGGTAACCCTGCTGGGAGTACAAATGTCCCGACGGCTTCACTCACGGGGTATAGTTTCACCATAGTCTACATAAGTCTTTACGTAGACTACCCCTGCCCAAACAAGGAACGCAAATGGCAGCGCCCATGGGTGCAGCCATTTGCATACGCGCTTTTTTTTTTTTCTTTCAAAGTCACCCGTGATAGGCTACATAAATCTTTATGTAGCCTATCATGGCTGACTTTGAAAATCTAGCCTTGATAGGCTACGTAAATCGTTACGTAACCTATCACGTGTTTTGTTTTTTTTTACTTTACTTTTTTTTTATTTACTTTTTTTATTGCACGGCCGGGGAGACGGGGCGCTCCCCCCTGGACTGGATATCGGCGGCGAGGGATGGGGTGCCTCCCCCCTGGCCTGAATTTCGGCTGGGAGGGGCGGGGCGCCTCCCCCCCTGCCATGAATTTCAGGGGGAGAACCGAAGCGCCTCCCCGCCACCGCAAAGGAAGCTGCGGGACCAGGTAAGGGACGTTCGTCCATCCTTAATGAAACTCAAGAAGAAAAAGATACACTATATGGAAAGTTCTTTCTGAAGCAGTCACACTTGTACAAATGCAGCGTGAAGGGAAAGATCAGCAACCTTCTCTTTGTTTGAATAAAAAGCACACTCTGCACATACACAGGGAATGGACAAAATGAGGAATTTGAGGAATATTTGAAGAACCAGGGAATATGAAGAATGATATGCTTCCATTATATTTGTGTGTGGGGAATCTCCCTCAATCCAGCTGTGCCCTGGAACCCCTCCCCCCTTCACCCAAGGGTCTTCTGAGATCCTGACCTCGGGGTGCCATTCCGCAGAGGATTCCATGGCACGGACTGAAGGGAATTTGATCTCATTTCAGTCCATGGCTGAATTCTCTGACATCCCTATACAGGGTGCCAGAGAGAAAATGTGTGTGTCAGGAGTGGGGGAGAGCATGACACACAGAGACACAAACCGACATTAGGCCAAATGCACACAGAGGTGATAAATGGATTGAGTAGAACAACTTGGATCCGTGGCTTTTACAAGGGAACTCCCTCCAAATCCACCATGTCACCTCTCTGGGTCCCCAGATGTGCTCTGTGATTTAGTGGTGGTTGTTTTGGCATCGCAGGAACATCCATGAGGACAGGCCGTGGTTTGTTCAAGTTTCAGGGGGCCCAAGACTTACTTCTGAGTAGACATGCACAGAGTTGGTCCTCCTCTCCGTTTTAGCCTCACAATGTCACCAACAAGGCTGGATGTGGAAATGGAAAGCCTAGCAGGGGGACTAATACTCGTGCAGGGCTCCAGACCGGCATGGCAATTTTAAAAGGTTTTCTCTTTCTTTAAAACAGCGTTGCTTTAAGCAAAGAGTGCATCGCTCAGGCACACCTGGGGCAGCCTTGTTTTGGGAAGCCCCGAGGGGAGGAAGTCTTTTGGCTGAAAGTAAATGGAGAGGGAGGATTTCAATTGAAAAAGAACACCCACAAACAAGGCGGTGAGCACAATTCATTTTTTTTTAAAGGTACGTTATCGGAATATACTACCTTGCGTTTTTATTTATGAGAGTTTCGCGACTCTGTGCGGATGACAAAATAAAAGCCGCATGACCGCTGGCTCCACAGGACCTCGTGGTGCCGTTCCGCAGAGGATTCCATGGCACGGACTGAAGGGAATTCGATCCCATTTCAGTCCATGGTGGAAGTCTCTGACATCCCTAATATATTCCACGAATTACGAATTCTGCAAATTACTTGGGAAGACAGAGGGACTAATGTGAGCGAACTGGAAGAAGCAAAGACCACCAGCATTGAAACCATGCTTCTCCAGCATCAACTTCGCTGGATCGGCCATGTTGTTCAAATGCCTGATTATCGTCTTCCAAAGCCGTTACTCTATTCCCTTCTTATGAATGGAAAACAGAATATTGGTGGACAGCAAACGAGATTTAAAGATGTTCTTAAAGCTAATCTAAAAAAATGTAACATAAGCATTGAAAACTGGGAAGCTCTAACTCATGAGTGCTCCAACTGGAGGTCAGCCTATATTAAAGGTGCTATAGACTTTGAAGAAGCACGAGTACAGAGAGAAAGGGAGAAACGAGCTCAGAGGAAGGCATGTCAAGCAAACCCTCACTGTGACCGCCTTCCAGCTGGAAACCTATGTCCTCGCTGTGGGAGGCTGTGTAGATCCAGAATTGGCCTTCATAGCCACCTGCTGACCCACTGCTAGAGATTAATGTGTTGATTGACCTATCTTCTATGAATGTCTAATCCTTTTAAAGAGTTATCCACGTAGACTCTATCTTTGGAAGACAATCTTACCCGGACACGAGTGATCGCCATGATGACGATGAGTAACGTATGGCTGCGACAGCTGGACCATAAGGAAGGCTGAGTGAAGGAAGATAGATGCTTTTGAACTGTGGTGTTGGAGGAAAATCCTGAGAGTGCCTTGGAGTGCAAGAAGATCAAACCAGACCATACTCCAGGAAATAAAGTGCTCCATTGAGGGAATGATATTAAACGCGAAACTGACGTGCTTTGGCCACATCATGAGAAGACAGAATGCCCTGGAGAAGATGCTGATGCTAGGGAAAGTGGAAGGCAAAAGGAAGAGGGGCCGACCAAGGGCAAGATGGATGGATGCTATTCTGGAGGTGACGGACTCGACATGGAGGAGCTGGGGGTGGCGACGGCCGACAGGAAACTCTGGTGTGGGCTGGTCCATGAAGTCACAAAGAGTCGGAAGTAACTGACTGAATAAACAACAAACAGTTAAAAGTAACCCAGTCAAAGTTTATTCCTTGCTCAGAAAGGAAGTCTCAAGCTGTTACATTTTTATTTATTTATTTATTTATTTATTTATTGCACATATACCCTGCCTTTTTTCCTCTTGCAAGGAACCCAAGGTGGCCTTTTTTCCTCTTGCAAGGAACCCAAGGTGGGTTGGGCTAAGAGCGTCTGACTGGCCCAAAGTCAACCAGTGAGCTTCCTTGGCTAAGTGGGCACTAGAACCCGGATCTCCCAGGTCCTAGGCCAGCAGACTTGCCACTACACCACACTGTCTCTCACAAAATGGCCTTTATATACAGTACTCCACACATTGCTACCATGCCTAGACATGAAATGCTTGCTGGTAACAGCAACCAGTAGGTGAACCATGAGTCCCAGCATACCTCGTGCCACCGCACCAATTCTACCCCTCCAGCCCTAGAGAAGAAGCTTTGTGGCCCAGCCAGGATGATTCCACCCCCGCCTCAAGAAGCTTGCATATGCAGGCAATTCCTCGGCTTTGGGAGTCAACAAAGCTCTGGCCAGCCTTTTATCTGTCAACATCTTAAACCAGCCCAGGCACGGGAGGCAGGCTGTGCCTTTCGTCCTGCGTCCTGCAACCAACCTTGACAGGTTTGATATCAGCAACTGTGTTAAGGGTTGTGAGCACTGTGACGCCTTCCTTTTCAAGTGTGAATTGTCAACTCTTTGCTGCCATGGCTGAAAGTTTTCACTACCACCACCCTTGGTTCCCATTTTCATCTGCAACATTGTCACCAATGGCTCCATTCTGGGCAAGAAATTCTTGAAGGACGTTCGCAAGGACATTAGTACTCTAGGCTTTGCTTCCTGGCATGCACCCCTCAAGATTGCACAGCCACAAGCTCCCAATCCATTTATGTTCAGAGTGCAAGGGTCACTTTGCCATCCAATGAGCACTGTGCGGTCAGATGCACCTCCAAGCTATGGCCAGCTGTACATTCTTGACACCAGTGAGGCCACTGTGGCTCAACAGCACACTGGGCAGCACCTTGCTACTCACTAACCTGCTACTCAATGTTTACTTATGCGCTACTGAGAACTGGCAGGTCAGTGAAGTCCTTGAGCACAAGAACTCTGCTTCATTTTCTATTTTGTTGTTGGTGTTCAGTCGTTCAGTCGTGTCCGACTCTTCGTGACCCCATGGGCCATAGCACGCCAGGCCTTCCTGTCCTGCGCTCTCTCCCGGAGCGTGCTCAAGTTCATATTCATTGCATCCGTGATGCTATCTAGCCATCTCATCCTCTGCCGTCCCCTTCTCCTTTTGCCTTCAGTCTTTCCCAGCATCAGGGTCTTTTCCAGGGAGTTTTCTCTTCGCATTAGGTGGCCAAAATATTGGAGCTTCAGCTTCAGTATCTGTCCTTCCAATGAGCACTCAGGGTTGATTTCCTTTAGGATGGACTGATTTGACCTGCTTGCAGTCCAGGGGACTCGTAAGAGTCTTCTCCAGCACCACAGCTCGAAAGCATCAATTCTTCGGCGCTCAGCCTTCCTTATAGTCCAGCTCTCACAGCCATACATTACTACTGGGAAAACCATAGCTTTGATTAGACGGACCTTTGCCGGCAAGGTGATGTCTCTGCTTCTTACTATGCTGTCTAGGTTGGTCATAGCTTTCCTCCCAAGGAGCAAGCGTCTTTTAATTTCATGGCTACAGTCACCGTCTGCGGTGATCTTGGAGCCCAAGAAAGTAAAATCTGTCACTGCTTCCATTTCTTCCCCTTCTATATGCCAGGAAGTGATGGGGCCAGATGCCATGATCTTAGTTTTTTTAATGTTGAGTTTCAAACCAGCTTTTGCACTCTCCTCTTTCACCCTCAACAAGAGGCTCTTGAGATCCTCTTCGCTTTCTGCCATTAGGGTGGTATCGTCTGCATATCGGAGGTTGTTGATAATTCTCCCGGCAATCTTAATTCCGACCTCTGATTCATCCAACCCGGCATTTCTCATGATGTACTCTGCATATCAGTTAAATAAGCAGGGTGACAATATGCAGCCTTGTCGTACTCCTTTCCCAATTTTGAACCAATCGGTTGTTCCATGTGTGGTTCTTACTGTTGCTTCTTGACCCTCGTACAGGTTTCTCAGGAGACAGGTAAGGTGGTCTGGTACTCCCATCACTTTAAGAATTTGCCACAGTTTGTTGTGATCCACACAATCAAAGGCTTTAGCGTAGTCAATGAAGCAGAAATAGACGTTTTTCTGGAATTCTTCTCCTTTTGCCTCCAGTCTTTCCCAGCATCAGGGTCTTTTCCAGAGAGTTTTCTCTTTGCATTAGGTGGCCAAAATATTTGAGCTTCAGCTGCAGTATCTGTCCTTCCAATGAGCACTCAGGGTTGATTTCCTTTAGGATTGGCTGATTTGGACATTTGCTATACCTATGGACATATCATTGTGCTTCCATCACGATGGCAGAATGGTGAAGTTTCTGGCTCAGACTGTAAGATCTAATGTTCCCCGTGTCTCTGAAATTGCTTCTGTGTTGTTCGCTTGGATGGCTTTCCTCTGGCTGATGGTTGTCTGCCTACACCTCTATTCTGCCATGGACAAGGATGTTACAGTCGACATCAAGAACACAGTATTTAAGGAAGTTTTGAAAAGATCAAAGATGTAACACTTGGAATGTTTCAAATAATAAAGTTAGTTACCTTAAACTGATCTTTACATTTCATTTTTCTCTGCTAACTGGGGTTATAGCTAACCAGCTTGTTGAATATAATTTAGTTCTTCCCAAACAAGATGATGCACAGTTCTGGTGAGCTCACTGGAAGTACTAATAGGTGGAGATCCTTCCGTTGTATGGCGACCACCATTCGTTCTTTGATCACCGGTAATCCTGGCTGGGAAATTCCCCCAAATAGTGTGCACCTTCTTGCGCATAAGGAATGGGGAAGATGTGGCCCTCCTGATGTTTTCAGACTGTAATACCCATCATTTTCCCCCATGGGCTAGGCCAGTTTGGTCTGCTGAACGTGCAGTTCAGTGCAGTCCACTGCTATCTGGAGGGCCACATAGGGGTGTACAAAAGTCACTTACCTGTCATCGAAGCTTGTTCGTGGTGGGGGGGAGGCGCTTCGCTGGTCCCCCCGTGAAGTTCAGGCCGGGGGAGAGGCTCCCCCCCCCGGCCTGAAGGCTGAGAAGACCATGCCTGTTGTGTAGTTTAGTACACCACCTCCCACTGCTGCCTTTGGCTCAGAACTGGATGTTGTTGTAAAGACACTGCAGCCTCGATCTCGCAAGATTTTCTCACGTCTTCTGATTAGCTGGCTGTGGAAGTGGAAGGAACAGTCACAAAGGAGGAACTGCAAGAGGCAGACAGACCCAGAATGATACCGTTGCTGCTGCTGCTGTTGCTCCTGCTTCCTTATGCGGCCGGTCAACTGCAGAAGACAGACTGCCTGACCACTCTGAACAAAGAGCAAGAGTTAGGGACTTATTATTACTGGCCAAGAGACTACCTCATCAGCGGAGTCCTGTCTTCACAGTATTTCATGTGCAACGAACCATACGTTTTCTCCGAGTCCCCTTTAACCAGGGTTGTCACTTATGTGATAATGATGATTTAATGTTTGCAAACCTGCACTCCAGTTGTCCCCATTTATGGGAGACTGTACATCTTTTCTGGTATCTCTGGTCATCCCTGATAAATTGCTCTCCTGACTTTTGCCACTCTGTCCTTTTTGAAGAAGAATTCAGAGCTTCATTAAAGTGAAGGCACCATTTAGTTCAGTATGCTCACATATGACTGGATCCATGGGGTTCCCTTGCATTGTTTCTGCCAAAAGAACCAGCAGCCTCTATGATAGTAAATGTTGAGATAAGACACAGGCTGGAGCCGGGGAGGTTCTTTCTTGGGAGTGATCCAAATGCAAATGTCCGCACAGAGGTTCCCCCTCCAGAATAATTACAAGCCCATCGTTGTGGCCCTTTCATAAGGCTGAGCACCTTTCTTCCTCATCCACCACAGCACGTGACTGTAAATCCTACTGCACTCTGAGGGATTTAGTTCTGAAGAAACCACGTGTGTGTGTGTGTGTGTGTGTGTGTGTGTGTGTGTGTGTTTATGTTTATGTAATGGGCGTTAGACCCATTCAAGATAAAACACAAGAGATAATGTCAGGACACAGGGATACAGTTTCTTCTGTTTAGCTCATAGCATCAGCTGAGTGCTCATATGCATGATGATTAGAAAATAATTAGCCACCTCTTTGTTGAGATAGCTGACTTTTCCCAGGACAGTGAATGACCAATCTTTCCTCAGAATGCCCTAGGAAATTAGTCAGCAGGGTATACTGCATATGGCCTGTCAAAGCAGAATAAACATTACAATGAAATTGTCCTTGGGTCAGAGTTTCAGGGACTCCTGCCTTACACAGACACGATCTGCTTTGGAAGGGAGTTTCCCCAAACCTCCCCTGAAATGCTGCTGCTGGTCAAAGATTAAGTCTTGCATGAATGAATGCTTGATGGCCCTGTTTATTCTAAGGAGACATCAAAGAAGAGGGTGAAGTACCAGAAGTAGTCAGTGTCACATGGAGTCACCGGGAAACAGGTTCTGCTGGGCAGGAGTGTAGTTCCTGTCATTCAGTATCATCAAGTCTCTGAATCAAGACTACAGAAGCCTGTGGTTGCTCCTGCGTTAGAAGAGATTCAAACCAAACACCAGTTCATCGGCACCGAGGTATGCCTCTTGCATTATGAATAGGTAGATCTCTTCTTCTTCCCCCACTCCTCCCCCTGAATATAACGTGGCTTAAGACTATTAACATCTTTCATGCTATTAAGGACTAGTTAATATTCCAGAATGGCTGAGTGGTTGGTGTGGAAATTCTTTTCTATTTGAATGTTGTCTTAAAATGGGGTAAAAACCTTGAAATGCCTTATCGTTTTCTGAGGCAGAGTATATTCTACACCTTCTTCCTTCCTAAGAGGACAAACTGTTTTCCAAGAGACGCTGTACAAACAGGAGAAATCATCCTCCCACGTAGCCCGTGTAACTCAAGTGGGAAAAAAATCCAGACAAGATCTGTCAAACTGCAGGAGCTCGCCTATCAAAATTAAACCTCCTAGAAAAAAGCAATTTCTGACCAGTTCTACTTCAAAATTGCCACAGGCCATCCTCAAATACACTTCTCCTCCACTATGAAGATTCAGCCTCGTCTGTTGAGGCATTTTCTCAATATAAGAAATAGAATCTACTCTCCCCGCCCCCAACCTCTGGTTATAAGAGAATATGATACCCCAATTTTCTCCTCCACAACTGGGATGTTGTGTTCCCGAGCACTTAACACTTCACATACTGTATACATTATAAGGTCTATGTAGGTAATAATAAAAAACATTGTTATTTTTATTCATACATAGTGAAACAGCATGGATAAGAGGGCATAGTTAATTTATGACATCCCCTCCCCATATTACTCACTTTTAAGTCTCTATGGGTGATATTCAGTAACAAAAGCTAGCAAAGCTAAAAGAGAAGTGATTTAAAGATCATTTTGGGGAAAGGAGGGAGTGAAGCTGAACTCAAACCAGAAGTGAAATCCCTCAAAACACATAGAACTATAAAGGCAGGAAGACAGAGACCTGGAGACCCGTGCATGCGCATGCCACACACACGGGCGGCGGGCGCACACAGAAGACCTGAAATTAGCATTTCTTCAAAACATTTACTTACTTTTAAATATGCCAGCCTACTTTACTATCATTTCATTGGTCAGTACATACCCACTACATGACCTCCAGACATTTTTTAACAGTCAATATCCCTGGCAAATTGGGGAACTTGTTTTTTTTAAATGGCTGTTGCCATTTTGATCTCCCTCTCAAACACCAGAAAACATGGCATGATGGAACGAAAATAAGGCCTACAATGGTGGCTAATGACTTGCATACAAGTTAAAGGGGTTATTTAAAAAAAATATTTATTTAAAAAATATTCCACCATCCCCAACACAGGAGGAATAGGAAATCATCAATGTTTTAGACTTTAAAAAAGTTTTTTTTTTCTTCACAAACTCTGATCCAAACAATGTCACTGAAACATACTTCCCAAGTCACTTTGGACAGAGAGAGGGGTTTATTTGCTTGCTTGCTTTTTCTCTTTATAGCACTGTTTCTCTCCCCATAATTCACCAGTAGACCTGGAATGTAAACGCAATTCTTCTTCTGGCACCTGTAATTTTCAAAAACATTGGTGAAACCATTCTGAATGATACCCCACCCCTATTAGGATTCTACATGACAGAATGATTGGTTTTACTGATAAGCCTTAACAAAAGAGATGTGTGTGTGAGTGTGTGTGTGTGTGTGTGTGTGTGTGTGAGAGAGAGAGAGAGAGAGAGAGAGATTACCTATCTAAGTATAGTCAGACAGACACCTATCTCCTTGATCCTTGCAATCTGCCAACATCCCCTCTCAAGGAATGTGGTACAAAGATCTCCATCTTTCCTTTCATCAGGTAAATGGATACTCAATTACCTTGCAACACAGGTATGCTTGCTGCCCCCTATGAATGTCCAAAGCAGTATGTGATGATTGGCTCTTCTGGGATTGAAAACCCATGAATAAGAATTTTGGGGTATAAAAGAATGAAACTGAGATTTGTTTTCGTTCAATGGAGAATGACCATATGAGGTGTTGCATTTAATTTTTGTTTATTTTTTGCAGTTTCCAAACTACACGGTACTGGCACATCCTGTCCTTCATGTTTGCCATTCAGGACATCAACCGAAACCCCAGGCTCTTACCCAATGTCACCCTGGGCTACAACATCTACAAGTCCTTCTTCGACGGAAGAGCCACCTCCTACACCATGCTGCAACTCCTTGCTGGGGGAGAAAGCAACATGCCACATTACAGCTGCGGGAGGAAGAATCACCTCCTGGCCATCCTTGAAGGGGCTGAATTGGACCTCTCCCTCCACATTTCCTCCATGTCGAGCATCTACAAAATCCCACAGGTGTGAATGGGGAGCGGACAGGAGGCCAGGTGCATAGAAAGGGGAGCTGATCACTGCTTGGGCTCAGCTCTCGCTCTTCAGTCCCTGTGCCTCCTGGGCATAATGGTTCTCTGGAGTGTGTGTTGGAGGTGAGTCATGGCAGTGGTGGAGCTCTGGGATGGGAGGCCAGGCATCCCTGGGGGCAGGGATGGCAGGAGACCACGGAACCTGTACTGGGCAGCTTTCCATGTGATCCCCAGCCCACTTCCTGACCGTTCCCGTAGAGACGTGAAAACGTCCATTTAAGGCAAAATGCAACACAGAGGGAATCCCCTTCTTTGTGCTGTTTCTGCCCTGCATTGGATCGGACGTTGCCTCTGAATTCAGCGGAGGTCTGAGTGCCCATCTATCTGTATAGGATTGCACCTTTAATCATGTCTTGAAAGAGTCTCCTATGCAGATGTTGCAGAAAACAGTAATGGCTGACAGGAACGAGAACCCTCCCCAGCAGTTTTTGCAGCCCCCACATGACCACTGCCATGATTCTGCCCCAGAAGGTATGCTGTCAACCATCTCTCTGTTGAAGGCACAGCCCCGTAGGGCATTTATTATTTCTTTATTTATTTCTGTATTCATTTCTGTATTTATTCATTTACATTTATATTTCACTCCACATCTAGACAAAAACAATTACAATACAACTGGATTGCATTGGTGCTGGGGCAGGTATCCTGGTCGCAAGTTGTTTAGCTCTTTGTACACTAGTAACCCCCCCCCCCAAATCTGACCTGGTATCAAATGGGCAGGTAGTGCAGTTCCCCCAGCAAAGGTAGCATGCTGAAGAGGGTCAGCTCCCGTCAACAGCCAAGCTCCTGAATTCTGAACTATCGCCAGCTTTTGGAGCAGCCTTGAGGGCAGCCCCACACAGAGTGCATGGTAGTAATCCTGTCTTTAGGTTATTAGCACCTGTACCATGGTGAACAAGCTACTCCATCCAGGAAAGGCCCTAGCTGGCGAACCAGCTGAAGTTGGGAAAAGACACTCCAAGCTGCAAGGGCCACGTGGGCCTGCAGGGACGATGGATCTAGGACTCCCCCCAGATTACAAACCTGAAGGGGAGTTCAGCCCAACCAAAAGAGGCAACGAGCCTGTCTCCTGCACTGCAGAACCACTCACCCACAGGGCTTCCGTCCTGTTCCAAATCCCCTCATTACTGCTGCCAGTGAATTCATACAGATGTTGAGCAATATTGGGATGACGGTGGTGCCCTGTGAAACCCTTGGCTCAATTGCCAAGGGGTCATGGAATGGACACCCAACATTACTCCCTCAAATCAGCCCCATAAGCAGGAGTGAAACCATTGTAATGTAGCAGAAATCAGAGTCAGAGAGACCACGGAGTGAAGGAAAATGAGTACTTCTTTATTTAACGTGCGGGCTTAAGGCTGGAATCACTTCCAAAGAGCCAGAAGCCCCGAGGCATAGCCACACATTACTTTTATAGAGATGATGACACACAAGCGACCCTTTCTCCCACCCCCTCTCCTGTGGTATTACAGTTGGTACAGTTGTTTATAGTACAGGAAACGGGCCATAGGACATTCTATCTTGAGAACGAGGATACAGTCTTGCAGTAAGCAAAAAGGCAAAATCATGACTGTGTTGTGCAATTCGGCTTGCTGACAGGGGAAGTCTCTACATTGCTGTTCCTGCCAAACTATGCTAGCTCAGCAAGAACATGAGATCACTTAGTCTGACCCCCGACATGGCTGCTACAGTAAGACACTGCTTCCGATGCCCTTCCCATAGAGTCGATCCAGCAGAAAACCATGGTCCATGGTACCCAAAGCCGATGAGAGATGGAGCAGAATCAGCAAGGGGGCACTCCCCCATCCCTCTCTTGATATAGATCATCCAGCAGGGCAACCAAGGCTGATTCAGTCTTGTAACCAGATCAACACCCAAACAGGGGTTATTTGGTTCTCATGTGGCCCCTTGATTGCTTTAATTCTTGAATAAGGCTCCTGTGTGCTCCCCAAACAGAATCTAGAACATAGTTGGGGGCGAGGGTAAATCTACCCTTTTCAGTTCCCTCATGCAAGGCTGCGAGCAGGTCTAACGTTCATTGATTGGTTCCAGAAGTGTATCACTCTACAGGATTTTGAATGCGTGTAAAGGACCCCAGTGATCCTCTTGGGCTGCACCACAAATGAAGCTTGAGATATTTTTGCACTCCCCGTCCACATCTTCTACCTCATACTGACAGGCATTGATTTAGATACTATTTATTTATTTGTTTGTTTGTTTGTTTACTCATTCATTCATTCATTCATTTCATATATATCCTGCCGTTTTTCCTCTTTAAGGAACCCAATGCAGGGCATATACTCGTCCTTCCATTTTAGCCAAAAATATTTGACCTTCATCCAGAAAACAAACTGATACTAAACTACCGTCTCTGACTTTACTTTGCTCCCTAGATCAGTTATGGCATTGCTACTCCTGTTTCTAATGAAAAAAGTCAGTTCCCTTTTGTCTACCACATGGCCCCGAAGGAAGAAACCCAGTACCCGGGGATCGTCCAGCTGCTTCTGTTTTTCCGATGGACGTGGGTCGGTCTCTTTGCTCCAGACACTGAGAATGGGGAGAGGTTCCTGGGTGCCTTGACACCCCTGATGATCAGCAGTGGGATTTGTGTCGCTTTCTCCAAAAGACTACTACGACATTTCTTAAATTACATGTTCCAGATGGACGTTTCTTTCATGGGGAAAGAAGTGAAGGTAATTGTTTACTATGAGGACTCCCACTATGGCTATTTACCGTTGATGTTTATGCAAAAAACACACAAAAAGAACCCAACTGGGGCAAAACTCTGGATCACACCAGCTTTTCAGGACATTGACATCAACTTGTCTCTTCCACCTTCTTACTTCCACTTCCTCCACGGATCTTTGTCTTTCATAATGAAGACTAAAATAATGAGAAAAAAAATGACTACTACGAGCCAGTCTCCTCTTCTCTGGAACTGTTTTGGGATGAAACTTTTAAGTGTTTCAGTTCAACGCATGTTTTGTCCATGAAAATTTGGACAGGTTGCAGAGAGAAAGAGAAACAGGCAACGCTGCCCCAGGAGGAGATTGAAAGAGCCTTGTCTCAGGACAGCTACGTTACTTATAGCAGCATCCAAGCTGTGGCCCATGCCTTACATGCTGCATATTCATCCCGACCCAAGTGGATATTGATGGTGGGTGATGGAGAAAGGCGGGAACATCAAAGGCTGCAGCTCTGGCAGGTATTCCCTTTTCCTTTGGCAACACCTCCATAAAGACGCATGAAAAAGATGACCAAACGTGGGTTAGAAGAGATAATTGTTCCCTCTGCATGGCAGTGCAGGCAGGCAGTAGACCCTGTTTTCTGCCACCTTTACATTCTCAAGTAGCTTCCCTCCTCCAAAAATCCCTTACAAATGAAGCCCCAGGCCCATCGGGAACCAGTTGTTGTTGTTTTCTGAAGCACCATCAGGATACAATCTCTTGACTTTGCAGTCAACTGAATAATTTTTTTGTAGAAGACCCATTGGGATCCATTTCTCTGATCGTGGTCTTATGAAGTGCCCAGGGAGTTTGCAGCAATGTGCCCCTTCTTACATGTCCTCTGAATATAAGCTAGCTGTGGAGGATGGGGTATGACCAGGTGGGTGCAGCCTGTGGGAAATAGGGATGTCACAAGCACCCACCTTCATCTGGGAGGCCATCAGACTCCCCCCACCCAGCCCCCTTGACCCCACTCACCGAGCCATGTGGCGCTGACAGAGCTGGTCGCTGAGCAGCTGGGAACAGCCCCGAATTCTAACCCCCCCCAACCACTCTCACTATCTCCTCCTTGCAAGGAGGAGTTGGCAAGTGTGGCTGGGGGATATACAGCACACACACACACACACACACCTCTCCTGTCCTTTTTCTTGGCCCTGTTGTCTTCTGTTGTCCTCCTGCCTTGCTTGTAGGCAGTCCAGCATTTACTTTTCTTCTGGTCCCCCCCTCTCCTTCCTTGTGTGTTCGTTTTTGTGTTTGTGTTGTGCTCAAGCAAGAAGTGTGTGTCAAAGTACGACACAGTCCACATTTCAAAAAGCAGTAGGCAAAGCACTAAACACACATTAACATCTATTATTTGAATAACTCAAAACCACCCTGTGTTGCAAAGCAAGCAAGCCCAATATGGGGAAGCTTCAGCGTCTTGTTGGCAGGGGCAGAGCAGAGGTGGACGAGGTGGGGCTGGGATTAGCAGCCCCGGTCGGCAGTCAGGCTGTCCCCCGGTCCAGATAGTGAGTGCTGGTGTAGTGGGGCAGCTGAATGCAGAGGCACGTTGCAGTGATGAGAGGACACTGACCGAGGAGGCACTCCAGAGCAACCTACAGCAGAGATCAGGGACAGTGACCTCCTCCACTCCAACAACTAACTTCTCAGATTATTATCCTTCCTGAGTTTGTTTTGTACTTCTGAGAAAAGCACATTTTAGCAGTGCCTAGCACAACAACTACTTTGCCAGATGGTCTGAAATTTGGCAGGTGGAATCCCCTCCATGGGGGATCCCAGGTTTCCAAATTTCATGTGTTTAGCATAAAACCTGTAAACCTGACAGACATTTCTATTTTTCAATGCCAGTCAATGAGAACATGTCATATCAGAATGATTCGGATATCTAAATCTTGCTTTGGATTGGGGTCTGAAGAGAAATGGATGGGGTCCGAATCAGCCTGAAGCAAAGCAGGGCTGCTTCAGATGGTGCAAAGTCACATCTAAACTGTGATGGGGACTCTGTTCACAGCGCTGGTTTTGGATAACTGCTGCTAGCCCTAATACCCCCCTTTGGCTAGTGGTCTCAAGAGGGAGGGCGGTGGCAGCCCAGATGCAGTTCCTGATTGTCTAGCGCCTTTCCATTTGGATCCCCTCTCTGGTTATGTGACTGAATCAGTCTTGGTCTCAGGAAGGATGACCATTAAAAGAAACAAGGGGAAATCCACGTTGTTGATTCTACTTGATCTCACATCTCCTTTGACATGTCTGTTTCCTGTTTCCCACCTGAGCAGTGCAGAGGAAGCTGCTCCAGCTGGTCTTTGGACTAGAGAAGCAAGCAAGCTCTCAGAGAGGGAGCGATCACAACAAGAGAACAGGGAGAGCAGACGGGAGTTGGCCAGGGGAGTTGCAGGGGAAGAGGCAATGAAGGCAAAGCAGTGAGTGGGCTGGAGTAAGCCCAAGGGGCTGTCCTTTCCCTTCTGAGTCTCCGTGTGCTCACCATGTGCTCCTGAGAGCTCCAAATGAATTGAGGTGGTGTGGCTGGAGTGATCCCTGCAGCTGTGTGGGCAGGAAGTTTCAGTCTGTGTCCCACCTCCCCAGTGAGCAGAGCAGAGAAGGCTGCTCCAGCTGGTCTACGGACTATGCAAGGAAGCCAGCTCCCAAAGAGCGAGCCATCACAGGGAGTGAAAAGGGAGAGAAAACAGGAATTGGCCAGGGGAGTTCGGCAGGGGAGGTCAAGGGGGAGGCACCTAATGATGGGTTTTTTTTCATTTTTTTAATCCTTTTCTTGTAACACACACTTCCATACCAGTGGGGCTGTGTTTTTAACTTCCAGTGAACAGAGGACAAAGCACAGGCTATTTCAGTACAATCAGAAAGCGAGAAACATAAAGCTAGAAGAGCAACAGCAAGCTGAGGCAGAATAGGAAACTGCTGAGGCGAGGGAAAATGAAGTAAAGGATACTCCTTGGAAAAGCGTGACAATTGGTAGCAGAACAACTGGAAGCCACTCTAGACCAGTGGAAGCATTGGAACTATGGAATCATTTCCAGGTACTTGAGGATAAGACTGGAAGACGCTGTGCTGAAGAAGAATTACAGGGGACCCCGCATGAGAGCAAGCAAGAGGCTGAAGGTCAGTCAAAGAGAGGCGATGAAAGCAAGGCTTACAACTGGAAGAAGAGATGACTAGTAGTAGTGGGAGACTCCTTGCTGTTTGGGATTGAAATCTAAGTATGTCGTGAAGACCCAAGGACTCACCAGGTAAGCAGTCTCCCAGGAGGATGGACTAGAGATGTGTCTGAAGGGTTACCTATGCTCATAAAGCCCAAAGACAGGTATCCGTTTCTTCTCATCTATGTGGGAACAAATGATACCGACAAGCAGAGCTACAAAGAAATCATGTCAGACTTTGAAGCTTTGGGAAGGAAGCTCAAGAACTTTGGGGCCCAGGTAGTTTTCTCTTCCATCCTTCCAATAGTTTGAAGAGGGATAAAAAGGGAAAGAAAAATACTCCAGGCGAATGACTGGCTATGAAGGTGGCGCTAGCATGAGAAATTTGGAATCTAGGACCACGGACTATATTTCCTGGAAGATGGACCAGTAGCAAGGGTCCATCAGGTGGATCCACAGTTGGCTACAGAATCAGAATCAAGGAGTGCTTATCAATGGGACCTTCTCAAACTGGGGATTGGTATCGAGCGAGGTACCACAGGGCTCAGTCCTGGGCCAAGTGCTCTTCCACATTTTTACTAATGAGTTGGATAAGGAGATGCCGAGAATGTTGATCAAATGTGCAGATGACACAAAATTGGGCAGGATAGCTTATACCATGGAAGACAGTTGCAGAATTCAAATTGATCTTGTGAGGCTGGAGCTCTGGGCAGAAAACAACAGAATGAAATTTAGTAGGGATAAATGCCAAGTTCTGCATGTAGGATAAAGAACCCAAATGCACAATTACACGGTGGGGAATACTTGGCTCCAAAGGACAACAAGCGAAAAGGATCTTGGAATTGTTTTCGATCACAACCTGAATCTGAGACTTGCAAATCACATGAAGTACAAGTTGCCCTCTACTCAGCACTGGTTAGGCCTCATATGGAGCACTGTGTCCAGTTCCGGGCACCACACATTATGAAGGATGCAGACAAACTAGAGAGTGTTCAGAGGAGGGCAGGAAAGATCATCAGGTGACTGGAAACAAAGCCCTAAAGGAGAGGCTGAAAGAACTGGGCATCTTTAGCCTTGGAAGAGAAGACTGAGGGGAGATACAACAGTGCTCTTCAAGTACTTGAAAGGTTGTCACAGAAAGGAAGGCCAGGATCTCTTCCTGATCATCCTAGAATGCAGGACACGGAATCATGGCCTCATGTTACAAGAGGCCAGATTCCAGCTGAACATCAGGAAAAACATCCTGACAGTTAGCGCAATATGACAATGGAGCCAATGACCTAGGGAGGTGGTGGGCTCTCCCACACTGGAGGCATTCAAGACGAGGCTGGACAGCCACCTGTCAGGGATTCTTTGACTTGGATTCCTGCATTCCTACTATTCTATGATTCTAAGATTTTATGATCAACGCTCGTAACCTTCTGGGCCTTCTACACTGATGTTGGAGGCACTGAACTCTAGTTCCCCTGCTACCTGCAAGGGTGGTTTCAGAAATTAAGATTCGGTGGTCATTCTTTGATCTCTTGAGCTGTGGCATCCCACACGGTATATGACCTTGTCCACCAATGTTGTTTCCATTTTGGTAACCATCCTCTCTCCATTGTTATCTGGCTATCTTCTTGATAAATTTTGTGAGCATCCCATCTTCTGTGGCACGAAAGGGCTCCTGGCATTCACTCCTGGTGGCCTCTCCAGGGTCCAAAAAAGCACTTGGCCATAGAGAAAGCCCATGGCAGTTAGAGCATTGCCAGAGTGGAAGAGACTCTATCCAGC
Source organism: Heloderma charlesbogerti (assembly GCA_026122225.1). Lineage (NCBI taxonomy): Eukaryota > Metazoa > Chordata > Lepidosauria > Squamata > Helodermatidae > Heloderma > Heloderma charlesbogerti. Next base: position 36,040 of record JANEZZ010003039.1, read on the forward strand.
AGACTCTATGTTCATGGCCTGGAAGTCCTCTGGAACCTGTTGAAACCCTGGGGAGCCTGCCAGATGACACAATAAGTCACCTCGGGCCCCTTAACACTTTTGCAGAGGGGTGGTTAGTCGAGGTGGCTTACTAAGCATGGGGAATGTGGTTTTCTCCCCCACATGACACAGCAAGGCACCAAGGTGAGCATAGATTCCTTAACCATTATGGCTTAGCATGATGTCTTATCTTCATTATGAGTAGGACTGGGCAGGATTTGTTTTAAAATCTCTGCAGATGATCAGGCATCTTTACTTCTGACCAGGGTTCATTGATGGGATGCACTTTTTTGTATGAGGATTTTGGTCATTTGCAAAGGCGCACTTTGTACTAACGTACACTTGCACCTCCCCCCCCCCCCGTAAAACAACAACAAAAAGTCCTGCAAGTTTCCCTAATCTGTGCAACTTCGGAAAAGCCCTCTCTTAAATATGATCCCTTTTGAATTGATTGTGAATTATTCTGACAACTCTAATTGTGACTGTGAACAGCCAAAGAATGGCATTGTGAACCCAGATGGGATGTGCACTGACCATGGAAGATCACAGCTGGAAGTGATGAGGCCTAAGATATGGCCAAAATTTTCATGATTTCTAAATCCAAGCTGTTTTCTCTGTCATTCTAGGTTCACACTTCCTTACGAGACATCCAGTTTTCGAATGCTTCCATGGGCGGACTGTATCTGGATAAGACTGGGGAACTGGCAGCTGACTTTGATATCGTGAATTGGGTGATGTTTCCCAGTGAGTCTCGTGCTAGAGTGACTATTGGGAGTGCGGAGAGACAGGGATCTCCAGACATGAAACTCACCATTAAGCAGGAAGCCATTGCCTGGCCTGGCCATTTTAATGAGGTAAGGGAAAGGATTTGTGTCCTATTTTTGGCCTTATCTCTTAATCTCTAAGAATATCCACCCTGTCTTTCGTGTCCCACTCCCAACCCCAGATTCTAAACATTTCGTTATTTATTTATGTATCCATTCATTCATTCGAACAGGGAGAGCAGACAGGAGTTGGCCAGGGGAGGTGCCAGCATGAGAAATTTGGACTCTAGGACAGCCCACTATATTTCCTGGCAGATGGACCAGTGGCAAGGGTCCATCAGGTGGATCCACAGTTGGCTACAGAATCGGATTCAAGGAGTGCTTATTAATGGGACCTTCTCAAACTGGGGAGAGGTATTGAGCGAGGTACCACAGGGCTCAGTCCTGGGCCAAATTCTCTTCCACATTTTTGTTAATGAGTTGGATGAGGAGATGCAGGGAATGCTGATCAAATCTGCAGATGACACAAAATTGGGCAGGATAGCTAAATACCGTGGAAGACAGAAACAGAATTCGAAGTGATCTGGATAGGCTGGAGCGCTGGGCAGAAGACAGAATTAAATTTAGTAGATATAAATGCCAAGGTCTGCACCTTGGAAAAAGAACCTAAATGCACAGTTACAAGGTGGGGAATATTTCTGGCCGCGGAGGGCTCTGGGTAAAAAACAAACAAACAAACAAACGCGTACGCAAATGGCGGCAGCTCCGGCCGATGCCATTTGCATTCCTTCTTTTGGGCTGTCTTAATCTACCTAAATTTTTACATAGACTATGATGGTGAAAATAAAGGGTAACGCAAATAGCTAGGGATGTCAGAGAATTTCTCCATTAATCTCCGGGAGGCCGAATGCCAATGCATTCGGCCCTCCGATATTGGTGGAGAAACGGTCCGCCCCCCCCCTGCACTCCCCCCCGGGATGGGACTTGCCTTGGTCGAATGTCTCTGGCAGCGGTGGGTCCCGGCGGTGGTTCGGCGGTGGCGGCAGCGGACGGTCTTCCGGCCGGCTGCCACCGCTGCCATTTCCAAGTGTAAAAAACCAACAACAACAACAAACGTGATAGGCTACGTAAAGATTTACGTAGCCTATCATGGCTAGATTTTCAAAAAACACCGTGATAGGCTACGTAAATATTTACGTAGCCTATCACGGCTGACTTTGGGAAAGAAAAAGAAAAATGCACTATTTGCATTGCCCTTATTTTCGCCGTAGTCTACGTAAATATATACGTAGATTAAGACGGAAAAATGAAGGAACGCAAATGGAGGCGCACATAGCTGCTGCCATTTGCGTACGTGGAGTTTTTTTTTTTTAAACCCACCCAACCATGATAGGCCACATAAATCTTCATGTAGCCTATCACGTCTTTGTTCTTTTTTTTACACACAGGCCTGGAAATGGTGGCGGCAGCAGCTGGAGCTGCAGTCGCCTGGAAGATCCGCCCCAGGTGATTCTCATCCTGGGGGCATCAGCGGGGGCAGGGGGGGTGGCAGGCCTCCGCCAGAGTTCGGGGGGGCCAATTGCAGTGGCATTTGGCCTCACCGAGATCTGTGGCAGAATTCTCTGACATCCCGAGCCACCTGTCAGGGATTCTTTGACTAGGATTCCTGCACTGAGCAGGGGGTTGGACACAATGGTCTTATAGCCCCCCTCCAACCCTACTATTCTATGATTCTATGATTCTACCATCAAACTTTGTATCCTTCTGGGCCTTCTACACTGGTGTTGGAGGCACTGAATTCCAGTTCCCCTGCTACCTGCAAGGGTGGTATCATTTTTTGATCCCTTGAGCTGTGGCATTCTGAGAGGGTATATGAGCTTTTCCACCAATGTTGTCTTCATTTTGGTAACCATCCTCTCTCCATTGTTATCTGGCTATCTTCTTCATGTGTTTTGTGAGCATCCCATCTTCTGTGGCATGAAAAGGGCTCCTGGTGTCCTCTCCAGGGTCCAAAATAGCACTTGGCCATAGAGAAAATCCATGGCAGTTTTCCATGACATTCTACCCAGCAGACTCTATGGTCATGACCTGGAAGTGCTCTGGAGCCTGTTGAAACCCTGGGGAGTCCGCCAGATGACACAATAAGTCACCTCGGCCCCTTAACACTTTTTTCAGAGTGGTGGTTAGTCGGGGTGGCTTACTCAGAATGGGGAATGTGGTTTTCTCCCCCACGCTAAGCCACCAAGGTGAGCAGAGATTCCTTAACCATTATGGCTTAGCATGATGTCTGAACATGCCTGGTATCTTCATTATGAGTAGGAATGGGCAGGTTTTGTTTTAAAATCTCTGCAGATGATCAGGCATCTTTACTTCTGCCCTCTGTTCATTGATGGGATGCACATTTTTGTACGAGTATTTTGGTCATGTGCCAAGGTGCACTTTGTACTAACGTACACTTGCACCTCCCCCCCCCCTGTAAAACAGCAACAAAAAGTCCTGCAAGTTTCCCTAATCTGGGCAACTTCGGAAAAGCCCTCTGTTAAATATGATCCCTTTTGAATTGATTGCGGATTATTCTGACAACTCTAGTTGTGACTGTGAACAGCCAAAGAATGGCATTGTGAGCTCGGCTGAGATGTGCCCTGACCATGGAAGATCACAGCTCAAAGTGATGAGGCCTAAGATATGGACTACATTTTCATGATTTCTAAATCGGGGCTGTTTTCTCTGTCATTCTAGCTTCACACTTCCTTACGAGACATCCAGTTTTCTAATGCTTCCATGGGCGGACTGTATCTGGATAAGACTGGGGAACTGGCAGCTGACTTTGATATCGTGAATTGGGTGATGTTTCCCAATGAGTCTCATGCTAGAGTGACCATTGGGAATGTGGAGAGACAAGCCTCTCCAGACATGAAACTCACCATTAAGTGGGAAGCCATTGCCTGGCCCGGCCATTTTAATGAGGTAGGGGAAAGGATTTGTGTCCTTTTAGCTTGTGACATCTCTTAAGCTCTAGGAATATCCACGCTGTCTTGTGTGTCACACCCCCACCCCCAGATTCTAAACATTTATTTATTTATTTATTTCATTTTATTTCTATACCGCCCAATAGCCGAAGCTCTCAGGGTTGTTCACAAAAATTAAAACCAAATGTTCTGCAATAAAACAATTTTAAATATATAGAACATCCAAACCACAATATAGCAATACAACCGCAATAAAACCTAGCCGCTGTGCAAGAATTTAAAATACAGGTTTAAAGCAGCAAAGTCTAGAAAGCTAAAATGCATGCTAAAATAAAAAGGTCTTCCCCTGGCACTAGGAGTTATACAATGTAGGTGGCAGGTGAACCTCTCTAGGGAGCTCATTCCACAGCCGGGGTGCCACAGCAGAAAAAGCCCTCCTCCTAGTAGGCACCCGCTTCACTTCCTTTGGCAGGGGCTCACGGAAAAGGGCTGCTGAGGATGATCTTAAGGTCCATGGATGGGTGTTTCTATGCTGTATTGATCTGGAGTCCTGATCGTGTCAGTTCCAGTCATCAAGTCTTTTGGTTGAAGCTGAAACAAGCCAATTGTGCCAAAGATGGCAGTTTCTGGATCGAAAATGGATATAGAATAAATATGTACAAAGAGGATCCACACCTCCCTTCAGGTGACAAAGCAGTGGGTACCGTGAATGTCTGCCAGGGTCCCCGGAGCACAATTTTCTCTAGGCTGGTTGCTTGCCTATTCCTCCTTAGAGCACGACCAAAGGAGCCAGCAAGTGGGATCTTACAAGCGTCTCTCTTAGATGCCTCCTTCTACCCATGAGCAATGCCTCTACCCTCCTCTGTCACACCAACCGGCTGACATACTCACAAGAGTAGGGGGGCTTCTCCCTTACCCAACAGGTGCTCGAAAAATTTAGCCTGGGAATCTAATTGACCTGGGGACGGGGTTGGGAGCGTTGCTGTGATACTCACAACAACTCACCCTCAGCTCTGTGGAGTTCAGAGTTTCTGCTCACAGACCAGCTCACTATGTATGCCAGTGCTAGAAGCCTTTGATTTGTTTATTTATTCCATTAAGCTCTCTGGATGGTTCCCAAAAATTAAAACTACAAAGCACAGCATGAAACAATGTAAAATATGAAAGCTTGAAACCACAACAGAACACTACAACCAGGATGAAAACTTTTAGCAATGCAGAGATTTTAAAATACAGATTTAAAACTCTGAAGCTAAAAGACTAGGAAGCGAAAAGGCTAAAATACTTGGAGAATAAAAAGGTCTTCACCTGGCACCAGGAGGAGTACAATGTAGGTGCTGGGCAAACCTCCCAAGGGAGCTCATTCCACAGCTGGGGAGCCACCGCAGAAAGGGCTCTCTTCACGCCAGCCACCGGCCTCACTTCTTTGGCAGGGGCGCATGGAGAAAGGCCTCTGAGGATGATCTCAGGGTCTGGGCAGGAACACATGGGAGGAGGTGATCCTTCAGATAACCTGGCCCCAAGCTGTTAAGGCCTTTAAATGTTACTACCAGCACTTTGAATCGGGGCTGGAAATGGACTGGCAGCCAGTGCAGCTGGAAAAGTAAAGGGATGGCAGAGAATTCTGCCATGCATCTCGGTGAGGCCGAATGCCAGTGCATTCAGCCCCCCGAACTCCGAGTCGGAACGGCCTGCCACCCCCCACCCCCCACCCCCCCGCAGATCCCCCCTGGGATGAGACTTACCTGCGGTGGATCTTCCAGGCGGCGGCGATTCCGACGGTGGTGGCGGCTGCGGCGGCCGGTCTTCCGACCACCGGCAGCCGCCGCCATTTCCAGTGTTAAGAACAACACAAAAAACCCAGACGTGATAGACTACGTAAAGATTTACGTAGCCTATCATGGCTAGGTTAAAAACAAGAACAACAACAACAACAACAGCATGATAGGCTACGTAAATCTTTATGTAGCCTATCATGTCTGACTTTAAAAAACAAACAAATGCGCGTACGCAAATGGTGGCGGCTACGGCCGCCGCCATTTGCGTTCCTTATTTTGGCCCGTCTTAGTTTACATAAGTGTTTACGTAGACTAAGAGGGCAAAAATTAGGGGGAACGCAAATAGCGTCCGCTACGCTATTTGTGTTCCCTTTATTTTCACCACCTTAGTCTACTTAAGTATTTACTTAGACTAAGATGGGCCAAAATAAGGAACACAAATGGCGCCGGCCGTAGCCACTGCGATTTGCGTACGCGTGTGGTGTGTGTGGTTTTTTTTTTTAAAGTCAGACAAGATAGGCTATGTAAAGATTTTTGGAGCGTATCACAGCTGACTACAAGGACGCAAACGGCGGTGGCTACGATGCCAGCGGGAGGGATGGAGAACCTCCCCCCCCCAGCGGAACCCAGCGGATACAGGTAAGAGCAATTTCGTACATCCCTAGAAAAGTACTGGCATAATATGAGCTCTCTGGCCAGTCCCGGTTAACAATCTTGCTGCCCTATTTTGCACCAGCTGAAGATTCTGGACCAGTTTCAAAGGCAGCCGCATTGCAGTAATCCAGGCGAGAGGTTATCAAAGCATGGATAACTGTAGCTAGGCTATCTCTGTCCAGATAAGAGCGAAGTTGGGATACCAGCCAAAGCTGATAAAAAATGCTCCATGCCACTGAGTTCAGCTGTGACTCAAGTGACGGTTTTGGATCCAAGAGCACCCCCAAACTACAAACGTGATCCTTTGGGGGAGTGCAACCCCCTCCAGAACAGGTTGAATATCACCTAGGTGGGCAGACGAACCACCCACTAACAGTACCTCCATCTTGTCTGGATTGAGTTTCAATTTATTGGCCCTCATCCAGTCCATCACTGTGCCCAGGCCCAGATTCAGAACCACCACTGCCTCAGCTGGGTTTGATGAGAAAGAGAGGTAGAGCTGCGTGTCATGCGCGTATTGATGGTGCCTCAGCCCACACCTCCAGATAACCTCCCCCAGCGGTTTTATGCAGATGTTAAACAGCATGGGGGATAAAATCGAGCCCTGTGGAACTCCATGGCACAATTGCCATGGCACAGAGTGGTAATCCCCCAGCACCACCTTCTCGAGTCGGGCATCCAAGTAGGAGCAGAACCACCGCAGTGCAGTGCCTCCAACTCCCAGCCCAGACAATCTATGCAGAAGGATACCATAGTCAATGGCATTGAAAGCTGCTGAGATGGTATCCCACTCCCCCTGTCCCTCTCCCAGCAGAGGTCATCCCACAGGGTGACCAAGGCAATTTCCATTCCAAAACCAGGGCTGAAGCCCGATTGACATGGATCTAGATAATCCGTTTCATTCAACAGTGCCTGGAGCTGTCCTACAACCACCCGCTCAAGCACCTTGCCCAGGAAGGGGATGTTGGCCACTGGCCTATAATTGTTAACCTCCTCCAGGTTTGGCTTTTTTAGGAGAGGTCTGATGACTGCCTCTGTTAAAGCGGCCGGCGCCATTCCATCTCTCAAGGAGAAATTTACAACCTCCTGGACCCAGCTGGACATCCCCTCCTTGTTTGATTTAATAAGCTATGAAGGGCAAGGGTAGGGATGTACGAAAGTTCCGCCACGGATCTCGGGAAGGCCGAATGCCAGCGCATATGGCCCCCCAAAATCTGTGGCGGAACGGCCCGCCCCCCCCCCCCGGGACGAGACTTACCTTGGGTGGATCTTGCATCCCTGCTAGCCAGCATCTCTGCTAGCCAGCGGCCGGATGTCCGGCTGCTGGCGGAGCCGGTCGGCGGCTGCGCAGAATTGCTGCGGAGCACAGCCGGCCAGCCAGGATTCCGGGGGGGGGAGGAACAGAGTGCCTCCCCCCTGCCCAGGATTCCGGGGGGAGGGACGGAATTCCTCCCCCCCATCAACATAATCCGCATAAAGGTAAGTCACTTTCGTACATCCCTAGTCAAGGGTCAAGCACCAAGTGGTCGATCGGACTTGGCCAAGCAACTTCTCTGCATCCTCAGGCCTCAATAACTGAAACCCAGCCAATAAAACTGGACCAGATGGATCTCTGAATGCCTCTACCAATGGATCTGCATTAATCGGGGTGTCCAATCCATGACAAATCTGAGCGACTTTATCTTTGAAGTGCCGTGCAAACTCGTTACAGAGTGCAACTGAGAGTCCCACCGTTGTCTCTCCCTGACCAAGAATGTAACTGGCTGCAAACCACTCAGAAAAGCTCCTCTGGAGGACACTGAGAAGATGCAATACTGGAAGAAAAGCCTCTTTGCCACCCTCACCGCTGCCTCTTTGCCACCCTCACTGCCACAGAGTAGGCTCGATAGTGAGCTCTTACCTGTGTTCGGTCGGACTCAGCACGAGTTTTCCTCCACCTGCATTCTAGCCGTCTCCCCCCTTGCTTCATTACCCTCTGCTCAGTTTTATACCATGTAGGGATGTACGAAATGACTTACCTGTTTCATTTCATGACATCCGCAGTGGTGGGGAGGCGCTCCGTCCTTTCCCCAGAAATCCTTGCCAACCGGCTCCACTCGTCGATGATTCCACAGAGCCACTGGCTGCGGTCACCCGCAGCGACATCCAGCCGCTGCTGGCCTGCGCGGGGACGAAAATGGGAGCCGCCGTTGGCACCGCCATTTGCATCTAGGCTATTTGCGTTCCCCTTATTTTCGCCGTCTTAGTCTATGTAAAGGTTTACATAGACTAAGACGTGTCAAAATAAGGAACGCAAATGGCGGCGGCCGTGGCCGCCGCCATCTGTGTATGCGCGTTCTTTGTTTTTGTTTTAAATCAGCCATGATAGGCTACGTAAAGATTTACATAGGCTATCACGGGGGGCTGACTGCAGGGACTCAAATGGCGGCGGCTACGGCTGCTGCCATTTGCGTCCCTGCTAGCCAACAGGCAGATGTCCGGCTGCTGGCGGAGCCAGCCGGTGGCTCCGCAGAATCGCTGCGGAGCACGGCCAGCTGGCCAGGATTCCTGGCGGGGGAGTTGGAACGGAGCACCTCCCCCCCTGGCAAGGACTCCAGGGGGAGGGACGGAACGCCTCCCCCCACACCATCAGCATAATCCCCAAAAGGTAAGTACCTTTCGTACATCCCTAGAGCAAATTGGGAGTAATAGCACAGGAAGATGGACGTTCCTCTAAACTCAAGAAGTACAGAGGTCTGAAAGGAGGCTTGGAGGTGCCAGGTGGGCCTTCCTCTGAAGGCAGTGGAGAGAGTTCTAGTGACCCCTCAGTTCACAACTGGGACAGGGAGGAGAGACAGCACTACACCTGTTTTAAAAGAGATTCTTTCGCTCACACTCAGCTTCAGGGTGCAGATTAAGGTGCTGATACATTTGAATCCCTCTAAGATAAGGGTAGCAAAATGAGGGTTGTGCACAGCCAACCCAACCTAATTCAGACATCAAATTAGAGGACTCCAATCAGCCTGAACTCGCCTCAACCTCCCATGAAGCTGGGTTGACCTACTTCTCCAGTTCTGAAGCAACATCTAGAGACCAGAAGCAAAAGGGGGGAAACCCCCACCAAAAGTGACCCCCCACAATGTCATTGCCACCCCCACAGAACCCCCAATCCTTACGTTGATCGGTCGGGAGTGCCTGCCCCCATTGGCATCTGCAAGGGAGTCACATTTTATTTATTTTTTAAAATGGTGTTTCGTCATACTGGAAGAAGAAGAGTCACCATTTTGAAAGGAAATGGCAATTGCATCTCAGAGAGTCATGGCTGCATGTGATTCCCTGGAGACGAGGTAAGGAGTGAGGGGCTCACACAGCAGGGTGGGGTTGCTGTCCGCATCGGGCTGAAGCACCACCAAAGCTCTTCAGAGTGATCCAACCCATATTGGAGTTCTTTGGCCTGATCCTGACCCGCTCTGGAATTGCACCGCTTTGTACCACAGCACCCCGAGACACTAGGGATTCAGACTTCAGACTGATGTGGCTAACAGCCCTAGTAAAAATGGCATCTTCCACATAACTCCTGGATATGTTGTCTTAGAGGATCTGATGAGGCCTCCTCCAAGTGGCAAGGTCAGATGCGAATTGGCTGGTGACAACTGGCAGGAAGTCCTTTTGTAGTGTGGCAACATCCCTGGAGATGTCGGTCTGCCATGAGTCTCAAGCAGGAACTGCTTTCTGTTTCAAGAGGCCTTTCTATTATTTGAATGGGATTTTCATGTTGTGATCCTTTTGTGTTAAATGGTTGGTTTTTACGTAGTGCTTTTATTCATTTAATTCGATGTATTCTGTGGTTTGGTGCAGTGGAGAATCGTGGCTCTGATTTCGGCGGGGTTGTGGATCCATTCTGGGTTTTAGTAAGAACCATCCAGAACTATAAAAGAGTTATCCAAGGTGCTGAACATATTTGGGCGATATAAATCCATCATGTACCCCATTCCCTGTCTCTCAATCCACCAGGTGCCCCCCCTCCTTAAAAAGCCATTCCGTCTCCAGCTGTGCCAGGAGGCCTCCAATCTTTCCTTTGCCTTCTGCCCTGCCTCTGAAGATCAAAACACAGAAGAGGAGAGGGCCTTTCCAATGGTGGTGCCTATCCTCCAGCAAAAAGCTCATCTCCCTCCCACATCGTTCACCGTCATGCATGCACATGTCTTGAAGCTTGTCCTTTTATTGCTGTTGCTTGTAATTTCTGTTATTCTGGGATTGTCTTTTATTTGATTTCATTGTCATACCTTTTCCCCTCCAGTTTTTATATTGGCTTGAGTACATGTATAGTATAGGTGGCATAAACATTTTGAAACAAACAGACCAAACGTCCGTGCCATGTTGTGATGCATAAATAGTGCTTCCCTGAAACAAGGACCTGGGATCACTTCTAAATCACTTAGGGTCACAAGCGCTAGAAACCCTATTGGGTCCTGTCTAAATTGTAGGACTCATTTCCATAGGCACAAAAATTCAAAACACTGTTTTTCTTGATACTCCTTCTCTTTGTTCCTAGACTGTGCCTCATTCCAGATGCACTGAGAGCTGTCACCGTGTATACTACAAGAAGGTCCAAGAAGGAGAGCCACCATGCTGCTATGCTTGCGCTCCATGTGCGGAAGGAACCATCTCCATTCAGGAAGGTAGGCAGGATCAGAAGAATTGGAGTTCCCTAGGGCAACTCCTTGAATATGCCGAATAGTCTCCACAGCCCTATTTTACTTCTCTCTTCTTTTCTCTTAAACACCTTTAGCAAAACATTCCATGAGTAGGTAAGAAAAGAAGGCTTCAGGAATGACTGTTGCTCCTAGTGTAAAACATCATGGGAATCCCTTATGGTCATGGGCCATTCACTACTGCTCAGTCTGAAATACCTCATGATACCTTTCTAGTACATAGTGTGATTTTAATGAGGACTTGTTCCATTTGACTGAATGCTAATTTTATTTTTTATTAGTTGCTCTTCTTCTACAAGGTTTTCCTCTTCTGGTCCATACATCATTGTGATCATTGTTCTGATGTGCAGTCTCAAAAACATTTTAATTAACACATTAAATATTCATACATCATTAGAACAGATGCAAAAGGCTTTTTGAACTCTGACCCCTACTTGGCTTCTGTTTCTTTTTAATCTCTACCACTAACCCATGAAGTGAGAGGAAAGAAAAGATGATGGCAGTGAATCTCTGGGGCGCAAAGCAGGGGGGATGCTTAGTGCACACTGTTCCTGGTAGAAATCAAGCCCCCCCCCCAAAAAAAAACCACTCTGCTTTTTCCATGATTGGGACAGGGCAGCACGTACAGACATGGTGGGCCTTTCCCTATTATATGCAGAGAATTGTCTGCACTGCGCTGTGATCCTGTGACAGGAAAGCAGGGGGTCCCTGGCAGAAAAGGGGATGTGAAAATGGTGCAACCCTCACTTTCTGGTGATCAGAGTACTCCCCTGCCCAATGCTGATTCAGTCTTCTGTTTTTTAAAACGTCTTTAGTAAAACGTGACTCAAAAATAAGAAACCTTTATGGAATTTTCCTACTCTGGAATTAAAACATAATCAGGAGTCCCTTGAGCACCGTCTTGTGGTAGAAAGGTGGGGCATAAGTTGAGTAAATAAATAAATCACAAGCCACTCAGCTACCAGGTAGCTTTACATGCCTTACAGGATTATTATGAAGATAAGAACAGGATAACCACACAGACACTCCCTTACCCTGAACAATGCTGGGATAAATACCCTCACTTTTCCATATTTAAATGAGGTAGGGAGCTGTGTTTATTCCAAGTCAGCCCATCAATCCATCTAGCCCACTCTTCTCTGTTCTTCTCTGACTCACAAGCACTCTCTAATGCCCCACAGAGATATTACAGTACCTTTCCTGGCCCTGCGACTACTAAGGTAATCGCTTGGTAATGAGGCCATAGTGGTCTGGTCACAAAACAGGTCCTCTTTGAGGGAATTTTTCCCTCTCTCCCTGCCCAAATGCACATTTTTTCTGGAGGTAGAGTGGATGTAAATCCTGCTGAGCTCACTCTCCATCTTCTCAGATGCTGACCATTGCATCAAGTGTCTGGAAGATCAGCATTCAAACTCGGACAGAGATCAATGTGTCCCCAAGGAGATAACCTTCCTCTCCTATGAAGAACCTTTGGGCATTGTCCAGACTTCCTTTGCTCTATTCTTGTCCTTATCCACGGGCTTCGTATTAGGAATCTTCATGAAATACCAAGAAACTCCAATAATCAAGGCCAACAACCGAGACCTGCCCTACATTCTCCTCATCTTCATCATGCTTTCCTTCTTGTCCTCCTTCCTGTTCATGGGGCGGCCAAGGAAAGTGACTTGCCTTCTCTGACAAACAGCCTTCAGCATCATCTTCTCTGTTACTGTTTCTTCAGTGTTGGCCAAAACCATCACGGTGGTGTTGGCTTTCCTAGCAACAAAACCAGGGAACAGAGTGAAGAGATGGCTGGGGAAGAGTCTTGCAAACTCCATTGTCAGTTCTTGTTCTGGTGTCCAAGTTGTCATCTGCACCATCTGGCTGGGGAGCTCTGCCCCATTCCCTGACGCTGACATGCACTCCCAGCCTGGACAGAACATTCTGCAATGCAATGAAGGATCTCTTACCTTGTTTTATTCTTCCCTTGGCTACATGGGCTTCCTGGCTGCCATCGCTTCACGGTGGCTTTCCTGGCCAGGAAGCTGCCTGGGGCCTTCAATAAAGCCAAACTGATCACCTTCAGCAGGCTGGTCTTCTGCAGTGTTTGGCTGTCCTTTGTGCCCTCCTACCTGAGCACCAAGGGGAAATACATGGTGGCTGTGCAGGTCTTCTCGATCTTGGCCTCCAGTGCTGGGTTGCTGGGCTGCATCTTTCTTCCCAAGTGCTACATTATTGTGCTGAGACCTGATCTGAATACAAAGGAGCATATCATGTTCAAAACTAACTAGGGCATCTGATCCATAGAAGTAGGGTTGTGGGAGAATATTTGGTGTAGCTTTGGAGGAGATACAGTTTTGCTGAGATTTTAGTTATCAGAGCCTTTTGATATGCTTATCTCTTCAGTTGCAAAGTTTCAGTGTTTCTGTTACAGGAGACAGCAAAGCTGAGCCTTGGGGCTATCACTCTGCCAGTGACTGCCATCCGCATCTGAGGTAGTGTTGAGGCTGGAAATATACCATAGTCACATTGTCAAAATAATGTAGGTATGTCGGAGAATTTCTCCACGAATCTCCGGGAGGCCGAATGCCAACGCATTCGGCCCCCGAAATTGGTGGTGAAATTCTCCCCCCCCCGCACCCCGGGATGAGACATACTTCCTTCGAATGTCCCTCCCTGCGGCAGGTCCCAGCAGTGTTTTGGCGGCGTTCCGGCGGGGACGGGGGCAGCGCCGCCGCCATTACAAAGTAAAGTAAAAAAACAAAACAAAACACATGATAGGCTACGTAAAGATTTACGTAGCCTATCATGGCTAGATTTTCAAATAACTTCGGGGGAGTACCAAAGCGCCTCCCCCCCACCACGAAGCAAGCTGCAGGACCAGTTAAGGGACTTTCATCCATCCTTAAAATAATGCATCTGTTGAAGGAATAGACGTGCCAAAATAAGGAACGCAAATGGCGATGTCCATGAGCCACCCCCATTTGCGTACGCGCTTTTTTTTTTTTTTTCAAAGTGGTAACAGCGGTATCTTAGCAGCGGTAGATAAAATTTGTGCTATGAGAGACAAAATAGCGATTTGGAAAAGGGAAGTGAAAGAAGGAAATTTTGAAATGTTTTCCAAAACTGCTGAGTGCAGGCTAAAATGTGATATCAGCTCGCTAATTGTTGACCATTTAACGTTGCTTGGAGAGAAAGTTCATCATTCCTTCCCAAATGTTGAAATCCAAGACAATGATTGGATCAGAAATCCATTTCTTTCAACTGCAATGAGGAATTTTTCACTTATTGAAGAAGAAGAATTAGCTGACATAAAAAATGATCAAAATCTGTTAATGATGCATGAACAGGGTGTAGGGTTGTCAGAGAATTTCTCCATGAATCTCGGGGAGGCCGAATGCCAGCGCATTCGCCCCCCGAAATTGGTGGAGAGACGGTCTGCCCCCCCCGGGACGGGACTTACATTGTGCGAATGTCCTTGGCGGCAGCGGCTCCGGCGGCGGTGCAGCGGTGCTGCGGCAGTGCCGGCTGGTCTTCCGACCGGCCGCCGCCGCCGCCATTTTCAAGTAAAAAAAAAAAAAAGGCGATAGGCTACGTGAAGATTTACGTAGCCTACCATGGATAGATTTTTAAAAAACACCGTGATAGGCTACGTAAATGTTTACGTAGCCTATCACGGCTGAGGGAAAAAAAACCCCTCATGCATATGCAAATGGCGGCACCCATGGGACCCGCCATTTGCGTTCCTTATTTTGGCATGTGTTGTCTACGTAAACATTTACATGGACTATGGCAAAAATAAGGGGAACTCAAATAGCGTAGCGACTACGCTGTTTGCGTTCCCCTTATTTTCGCCGTAGTCTGCGTAAATGTTTACGTAGACTACACATGGAAAATAAGGAACAGCGTCTACGCTGTGTGTGTTCCCCTTATTTTCACCGTAGTCTACGTAAATTTTTACGTAGATTACACCTGCCAAAATACGGAACGCAAATGGCAGCGCCCATGGACACCTCCATTTGCGTACGCGCGGGCTTTTTTTTCTTTCACTCAGCCGTGATAGGCTATGTAAACATTTATGTAGCCTATAACAGCTGACTGCATGGATGCAAACGGCGGCGGCTATGGTCGCCGCCATTTGCGTCCCGGCAGGACAGGATTCTCGGCCGGAGGGACGGGGGGCCTCCCAGCCGGCCAGAATTTCGGGGAGGAGGGACGGGGCGCCTCCCCCCCGGCCAGATTTTTTGTGGGGAGGGATGGAGCGCCTCCCCCCCGCCGCGAATCAACCTCCGGATTCAGGTAAGGGACTTTTGTACATCCCTAACAGGGTGACTTAGAGTGCTTTTGGATTCACATTTCAAAAATGCATCCAAACATAGCTAAAAAAGCATTAAAAATTCTTCTGCAGTTTTGTACTACATACATTTGTGAAGTATCCTTTTCAACGATGGCAAAGTTAAAGACACAGAAATGTGGAAGCTTAAAAATGCTTGATGACAAAATGGGAGTGTCTTTATCTAATATTCCACCAAATATTGAAGAGCTGTGTTCATCCCATCAACCTCATACATCCCATTAAAATGGTAAGTAGTTATTGGTGTTATTCAACTTTTTTAAATTCTTGCACATATTTACATACTGTTACTCATAAATGACAACAATGTATGTTACTATCTTACAAATCATATATTTTTAAAAATATAAATGAATGGTTTTCATGAGATATGTTGCATCCCCATACATTTCGTTATTACAATTTATGGATGTGTCCGTATCTCTTATAACGGGTTAGTTTAACCTCCAGTTTGCTAGTAAAACTGAGTTACTGTGTCACGAAATGATGCATGTCTAAAAAGTGTGTCACCAACACGAAAAGATTGGAAAGCTCTGATGCAGACAAAGACGGTGAAAATAAGGGGAACGCAAATAGTGTGGTGGACGCTACTTGCTTTCCCCCTTATTTTTGCCGTCTTAGTCGACGTAAATTTTTACGTAGACTAAGACGGCCAAAAATAAGGAACGCAAATGGCGGCGGCTGTAGCCCCCGCCATTTGCGTACACATTTTTTGGTCCGTTTTTTAAGCCAGACGTGATAGGCTGTGTAAGTATTTTCATAGCCTATCACGGCTGACTACAGGGACGCAAATGGCGGCGGGTACAGCCACCGCCATTTGCGTCCCTGCTAGCCAGTGGCCGGATGTCCGGCTGCTGGCGGAGCTGGCAGCTGTGCGGAATCCCCGTGGAGCGGATCCGGCTGGCCAGGATTCCGGGGGGAGGGACGGAGTGCCTCCCTCCCCCAGCGGAATCCAGCGGAGCAAGGTAAGGATACATTCGTACACACCTCGTTTCCTTTCAACTTCAAAGTGGTAGTGTACAGAGGCCAACAGCCAAAACAGTTATCCTTGTTCCAATATTTCTGGCCCTTACTGTATGTTACAATGGCTGAGAAGGCGGATGAAGGC
This sequence comes from Heloderma charlesbogerti, assembly GCA_026122225.1. Lineage (NCBI taxonomy): Eukaryota > Metazoa > Chordata > Lepidosauria > Squamata > Helodermatidae > Heloderma > Heloderma charlesbogerti. Next base: position 52,379 of record JANEZZ010003039.1, read on the forward strand.
TGCAGCAGATAAAGGACCACCAATTGTCATGATATTCATGCCATTGGATTAGAGCCTTTTCTGTGAAGACTGTGTGTTGTTCACTGTGCACTGATCTCCACATATAAAACAAATTCATGCACAGGCATCTTCCAATCTAAATCCAACCAACCAAAAGTCCCATGGTGATCAGTGACTGGCAACGGGGCAAGACTGTGAAATCCAGAAGCCCCTAGTAATGGACCGGCAAATGCGGGGCGGATACAGATTCAGTCGTGCTGACTCAAGGACCTAGGCTGTTGAGTAGTTCGGCAGCTGTATCCATGCCTGAGCAGTCCTATTCAGGAACTGCTCTGCTCAACCCATATGGGGAGGGGGCCAGAAAAGGTGCCCTAAACATCGTCTGACTCATCTTCTCCCTGATGGGATTACCGCATCCAGTGGGGTCACCATTTAGCGGTTGCAAAAGACAAATGAACTTTGGAACATGGAATATACGGACACTGCTGGACAATACAGATAGTGAACACCCTGAATGCAGGACTGCCATCATTGCAAGGGAGCTGAGACGTTGTAACATTGACATAGCAGCACTCCAAGAAACTCGAAGAGCAGGAGAGGGAGAACTGAAGGAAGAAAAAGGGGGTTACACCTTCTTCTGGAAAGGACTGCCTGAACAAGAACGACGAATACATGGAGTAGGCTTTGACATTAAAAATGATCTTATGAAGCTCTTGTCAGAAGTTCCTATTGGCATTAATGAACGACTCTCAACCCTTCGAATAAAACTCACCGAAAACCAGCAGGCTACTATTCTATGTGCTTATGAACCAACATTAGATGCTGATGAAGATATCAAAGAAAAATGTTACTCCCAACTGGACACCATCTTATCAGAAATACCTAAGGAGGATAAAATCCTCCTCCTGGGTGATTTCAATGCAAGAGTTGGGCGTGATTTTGATTTGTGGCCAGGGACCATTGGGAAAGAAGGAGTCAGCAATAGCAACCAGAATGGAATTCTACTTCTGACTAAATGTGCAGAGCATAATCTCATCATTGCCAACACACTATTTGCTCAGAAAAATAAATTTAAAACATCATGGAAGCATGCCTGGTTGAAGCACTGGAATGCTCTAGATTATGTAATTGACCATGCCAGAGACCACTGTGATGTTCTCTTCACTAGAGCCATGATGAATGCTGATGAATGCTGGACAGACCACCGATTAATTCGTTCCACAATGAACATTAAGATTGTCCTTCAACATAGGCTCCAGGAAGAAAACTAAGGTGTAAAATGAACACCCAAGCCCTTCAAGACCCTATTAAGTGAGCCTGCTTTCAAACAACCCTCAAGGAACATCTACCTATGGAAACTCCTGAAAATGTCGAGGAACACTGGAATAAACTGAAGACTTCCAATATTGCGCCTGTGAACAAACTATCAGATACCAAACAAAGAAACTTCAGGATTGGATTGATGAGAATGATAGGGCGATTGAACATATTATTGATAAGAAAAGGAAAGCTTTCCAAATATGTCAAAAGGACATCAACTGTGCTGCTAAGAAAAAAACTTATGCCAGTGCAAAGGCTGAGGTCCAAAGAAGAACTAGAGAACTTAAGAACACCTGGTAGATAAAGAAAGCACAAGAAATCCAGCATTTTGAGATGTCCATGACTCACGGGGATTTTTTAATGCCACAAAGGCCATTTACAGACCAACAAACCATAGTACAAACCGCTTACGCCGCCTCCAGGGACATTCGCACAAGATAAGTCCCATCCTGGGGGGCGAGGCAAACCCCTTACGCCGCCGCCAGGGACATTCGCAAAAGATAATTCCTGTCCGGGCGGGGGGCTGACCGTTCTGCCACCAATTTGGGGGGGGGGCAATTTGCCTGAATTTGGCCTCCCTGAGATTCGTGGTGAAATTCTCTGACATCCCTACCTTCGATACTGTAAATTGTACTGCTCTCTGGACCTTTCTGAAAACCAGATGCCCTAATAAGTTTGAGAACTTCTTGTGGCTCCTCCATGACAACGTGACGGTGACAACCTTGGATAAACACGGCTCTCAAAGTAATCCATTCAGAGTGGGATCAGGCAGTAAACAGGGATGTGTCATTGTGCCCTAGCTGCCTCTTACAGTCTACTCCAGTAGCCAACTCAAGGATTCTTTTCAAGACAAAAGGATTCTTTTCAAGGCTTTAATCCTTTTACAACTTAATGACTCTTTCAGATGCTAATCACCAGTGACTAAGCAAGGAACAGCACTGGGGAAAGATAGCAGAGTAGCCTACGCTCCAGGTTAGGCAGTTGGCCCCCGTTTGAAGGAGAATCACAGGAAGACCCTGAACTTACGGGCTAGGGAGAGATCCTCCCTCTTTCTCTTGGGTCCTTGGGACACGACCATTGCTTGCATGCAAAACGAGCGCTACGCCTCCTTTCCGCGCCCTCCATCTGTCGTCGCTCCCTGCGTCAGCGTCGAGCATCCAGCAAGCCCCCCTCCAGCACTCTCTCACTGCCAGGGTCACTATCTATCCCAGGAATGCTGGCAGGAGGAATTTCTGCCAGCTGCTGTGCCTGTGAGAGAGGAGTGAGCTCTTCTCCCATGGATTGCGGTTCCTCCTCAGAATCAGAACTGCTCTGGGGTTCTATCGGCTCAGTTTCCACCCTGACAGATGTGTCACTGGGCCGATCTTATTCGCTATCTTCATCACCATGATTCTATACCTTGTTGAAGGGAAAGTTCCCACTGGTGTAGAAATCATGTATCGAACAAATGGAAAACTTTTTAATCTCAGTAGGCTGAAAGCAAAAAGTAAGGTAATAACATCGTGTGTCTTAGAACATCAATATGCTGATGATAACATAATCTGCGCACATTCAGAGGAAGGTCTCCAAACTATCCTAAACATCTTCACAGAAGCATATGAACAGCTCCGCACTTAACATCAAAAAAACCCAAAGTGCTTTACCAGCAAACACAAACCAACCCCTCTGTTGTGCCATCAATCCAGCTTAATGGTGTGATACTGGAAAATGTTGATCACCTGTCTTGTCTTGGCAGCCATCTCTCCACCAAAGCTGAAATTCAGCATCGCCCAAGCTCTGCGACTGTAGCATTATCCTGAATGAAGCATAGAGTGCTTGAGGATTGGGACATTCACAGGGAGACCAAAAAGCTTGTTTACAAAGCCATTGTACTACCACCCTTACTGTATGCCTGTTGAAACATGGACCATCTATAAATGCCACGCCCAACTTCTCAAAAAATTCCACCAACGCTGCCTCTGCTCCGAAAAATTCTGCAAATTACTTGGGAAGACGGACAGACTAATGTGAGCGTACTGGAAGAAGGAAAGACCACCAGCATTGAAACAATGATTCTCCAACATCAACTTCGCTGGATCGGCCTTGTTGTTCGAATGCCTGATTATCGTCTTCCAAAGCAGTTATTCTATTCCCAGCTTACAATGGAAAACGGAATACTGGTGGACAGCAAAAGAGCTTTAAAGATGTTCTTAAAGCTAATCTAAAAGAATGTAAAAAAGGTAATGTAAGCATTGAAAACTGGGAAGCTCTAACTCATGAGCGTTCCAACTGGAGGTCAGCCTATATTAAAGGTGCTATAGACTTTGAAGAAAGACGAGTACAGAGCGAAAGGGAGAAACAAGCTCAGCGGAAGGCATGTCAAGCAAACCCTCACTGTGACCGCCTTCCAGCTGGAAACCTATGTCCTCGCTGTGGGAGGCTGTGTAGATCCAGAATCGGCCTCTATAGCCACCTGCAGACCCATTGCTAGAGATTAATGTGTTGATTGACCTATCTTCTATGAATGTCTCATCCTTTTAAAGAGTTATCCATATAGACTCTATCTTTGGAAGACAATCTTACTCAGTCACGAGTGATCGCCATGATGATGATGAGTAACCTATGGCTGCGAGAGCTGGACCATAAGGAAGGCTGAGCGAAGGAAGATAGACGCTTTTGAACTGTGTTGTTGGAGGAAAATCCTGAGAGTGCCTTGGACCGCTAGAAGATCAAACCAGTCCATCCTCCAGGAAATAAAGCCAGACTGCTCCATTGAGGGAATGGTATTAAAGGCAAAACTGAAGTACTTTGGCCACATCATGAGAAGACAGAATGCCCTGGAGAAGATGCTGATGCTAGGGAAAATGGAAGGCAAAAGGAAGAGTGGCCGACCAAGGGCAAGATGGATGGATGCTATTCTGGAGGTGACGGACTCGACCTTGGAGGAGCTGGGGGTGGTGAGGGCCGACAGGAAACTCTGGCATGGCCTGGTCCATGAAGTCACGAAGAGTCGGAAGCGACTGACCGAATAAACAACAAACAGTTAAAAGTAACCCAGTCCAAATTTATTTGTTGCTCAGAAAGGAAGTCTCAAGCTGTTTCATTTCATTTATTTATTTATTTATTGCACTTATACCCCGCCTTTTTTCCTCTTGCAAGGAACCCAACGCGGCTTACATTATCCTCCTCCTCTCCAATTTATCCTCACAACAACAACCCTGGGAGGTGGGTTGGGCTGAGAGCGTGTGACTGGCCCAAAGTCACCCACTGAGCTTCCATGTCCGAGTGTGCCCTAGAACCTGGATCTCCCAGCTCCTAGTCCAACAGTCTTGCCACTACACCACACTGGCTCTCACAAAATGGCCTTTTAGGGATGTACGAATGTCACTTACCTTTCGCGGTTTATGTTGTTGGTGTGGGGGGAGGCATTCCGTCCCTCTCTCCAGAATCCTCACCAGGGGAGTAGGCGATCCATTCCTCCCCCACGGAATCCTCCACTGCTGACTGTGCTCCGCAGCCGCTCCGCAGAGCAGCCGGCCAGGGCCAGCCAGGCCAGAGCCGTCCGCAGCCGGATTTCGGCCACGGAGGGCTCTGGGAGAAAAAAACAAACAAACCTTGCACGCAAATGGCGGCAGTGATGGCCGCCGACTTTTGCATTCCTTATTTTTGCCCTTAATCTACATAAATATTTACATAGTCTGTGACGGCGAAAATATAGGGGAACACAAATAACGTAGCGGGCGCTATTTGCGTCCCTTTTTGATTCGCCATTTTAGCCTATGTAAAGACTTACGTAGGCTAAAACGGTGAATCAAAAAGGGATTCAAATAGCGCCCGCTATGCTATTTGCATTCCCCTTTATTTTCGCCTTCACAGTCTACGTAAATATTTATGTAGATTAAGACGGCAAAAAGAAGGAACGCAAATGGCGGCGGTTGTAGCCACCGCCAATTGCATACACAGTCTTGTTTTTTTTTAAACCCACACAGCCATGATAAGTCTCCCCATCCTCCCACCCTGCAGGTTTCGCTAGTCTAGATGGGCTAGGATGATAGGCTACATATCCGGGGGGGATCTGCTGCATTTGCTATACCTATCTACATATCATTGTGCCTCCATCACGATGGCAGAATGATGAAGTTTCTGGCTCAGTCTGCAAGATCTAATGTTCCCCGTGTCTCTGAAATTGCTTCTGTGTTGTTAGTTTGGATGTTCTCGGACTGAGACACCCATCATTTTCCCCCATGGGCTAGGCTAGTTTGGGCTGTTGAATGTGCAGTCCAGTGCAGTCCACTGCTATCTGGAGGGCCACACGTTCCCAAACAGTGGTATACATCCTTAGAGATTTTCTTGATCTTGGCCCTTTTTTGTGAGTTTTTCGCATACAGGCCAGGCCAGGCTCACCTTTCCCCCTTGTCAACCAGAAGATGGAGCTGCCTGTGTGACTTCTCACAAACATGTTTTTCTCCAGTTCTGCACCTGCACCTCGAGGCACTCAGGGAATCCATGAAGTTGCAGCTGTGCAGCTTCCCCTGATAATTATCAAAAACATAGTGATCTATTCTGAGTCTTGCCGAAGCTCAATAGATGTTTTGCTTTCTGTTTTCATTGGAGACCAATGATGTCAACATCAGAATGAAAGGCAGCTCCAGGAACCCTCTTGCACTGTGCCTGAAAAGCTTGGTGCATAAAATATCTCCTGTGCTCCCAAGAGCCTGGGATCAGATTTCGAACAGGCCGAGATGGCCATCCCTGTGGTGGAGTTTAGTACAGCACCGCCCATCGCTGCCTATGGCTCAGAATTGGATGTCGTTGTAAAGACACTGCAGCCTTGATCTCGCAAGACTTTTCTCACATCTTCTGATTAGCTGGCTGTGGAGGTGAAAGGAAACTCAGAAAGCAGGAACAGCAGGAGGGAGGCAAAGCCAGAATGATCTTTTTGCTGCTGCTGTTGTTGCTCCTGCTTCCTTATGCGGCCGGTCAACTGCAGGAGACAGACTGCTTGACCACTCTGAACAAAGAGCAAGAATTAGGATCTTATTATTACCGGCCAGGAGACTACCTCATCAGCGGAGTCCTGTCTTCACAGTATTTCATTTGCAACAAACCATACGTTTTCTCTGAGTCCCCTTTAACCAGGGTTGTCACGTAAGTGATGCTGATGATGTACTGCTTCCAAACCCGCACTCCGGTTGTCCCCATTTACAGGAGACTGTCCATCTTTTCTGGTATCTCTGGTCATCCCTGATAAATTGCTCTCCTGACTTTTGCCACTCTGTCCTTTTTGAAGAAGAATTCGGAGCTTCATTAAAGTGAAAGCATCATTTAGTTCAGTACGCTCACGTATGACTAGATCCATGGGGTTCCCTTCCATTGTTTCACCCAAAAGAACCAGCAGCCTCTTTGATAGTAAATGTTGTGCTAAGAAACAGGCTGGAGCTGGGGAGGTTCTTTCTTGGGAGTGGTCCAAACGCAAATGTCCGCACAGAGGTTCCCTGTCTGGAATAATTACAGGGCCATAGTTCTAAGGCTAAGCATCTTTCATCCTCATCCACCACAGTACATGACTGTAAATCCTACTGCACTCTGTGGGATTTACTTCTGAAGAAACCACGTGTGTGTGTGTGTGTGTGTGTGTGTGTGTGTGTGTGTGTGTGTGTTTATGTACTGGGCATTAGACCCATTCAAGATAAAACACAAGAGATAATATCAGGACACAGGGATACAGTTTCTTCAGTTTAGCT